>OY744500.1:1646285-1954181 GCA_963556185.1 Pseudopediastrum boryanum | reverse complement strand
TTGTGTAGAGTTGGGGAACCAGCTCCCGACAAAGTGCATGTATCCCGGAGCCGGAGCTACCTCCCTACTTGCTTGCCTCCGCTTCAACATCCAGAAGCACCATTGACGCTCACCATGGAACAGCTAGCGCATCAATAAGAAATGCCTTAAGCAAAAAGATATAAGCCAAAGGGGCCTCCTCATTTCTCATTTTGATATTATTTTGAGTATCATTTCATTATTATTTATCATTATTGTGCACGCCGTTGCATCTGGCTTCAAGTGTGTGTTGCAGTGTATTATGTGGCCTAAGTGGTTCACCTGTACGAGGGGTATCCATATGGTTGGCCGGCATGGGGTTGTGTGACTTCTGTTCATCAGCAGGGGTCGTGTGCTGCTTAGTCCTGAGTGACCCTTTTGGCATAGCTGGTTTTGCGTTTTGATTGATTAACAGAGCTTATTACACTCACAGATAGCTCACAGAAGAGACTCTTACTAGCAGAAAACAGGTTGACTTCTAATCACAGGAAGGTCATATCTATACAGTAAACTCACTAGTTACTGTACAATAAGGGACTTTGCAAGTGGCGGCATTCTCCAGGTGCTTCGTCATGTGGTACACCATCACTGAATGCCCAGCGGCCTATCACAGAATTGCTGCTGTTGTACACCACTTTGCTTACCCAGATAACGTGGCATGGAGGAGGCTCTCCCAGTCAGCAAGGATACTTGACACACTGTCTGGGTCTTCAAGTAGCAAGCGTGCCTACATGCACAGTCATGAATGCACAAGGGAACAGCAGCAGGGTCATCTTAGCTGCTGGTAATACCGTGGAGGGCTCAGGGGTTGGATTGGGGGAGAGGGGTGGCATGGACAACCCCAAACCCCAAAACCCCAAGACCCCAAACCCCAAAACCCAATTTAGTTTGCAGCTGCAACAGAAGCTCTGTGGACATTGAATTCAAGCAGCAACAAAAGGGCCCTGCTTGCAGCAGACAGGCCGGTACTGCTGTCTGCTTAGGTTCCTAGTGTTCTGTCGTACCAGCAATGCCAGGAACCTGCCGTGGCGATAATGGTGCAGCACCTAATCAAGAAATGGATGCTGTTGTAGTTGCAGTTCTATTGTCATTTCATTCAGTTTCCTTGCAGAAGAAATGCACACAGTGCGAAAGGGATTCCTAGGCATGGATGCACGCAGTTGACCAGTGGCACT
This sequence comes from Pseudopediastrum boryanum, assembly GCA_963556185.1. Taxonomy (NCBI): domain Eukaryota; kingdom Viridiplantae; phylum Chlorophyta; class Chlorophyceae; order Sphaeropleales; family Hydrodictyaceae; genus Pseudopediastrum; species Pseudopediastrum boryanum. The sequence continues at coordinate 1,952,988 of OY744500.1, read as the reverse complement.
GCTGGTAACTGCTAGTATTCCTGATTACGATGCTGGTAATACTGTAAGTGTTGCTGATTACGCTGCCTGTAACCCTGCTGGCATTGCTAGTTACCGGAGCCCCACAATCTGTTGAGTTGAGGGGGAGGCAGGGTTTGGCCCCCCCCCTCAGTTTTAGGGTTTTGTCCCCAGTGACAAGGGCCCAAAAGGCCCTCAGGACCCCATTCCACCCCCCCCCCCCTGCATTTACGCCCCCCCCCCCCCCGCCCAATTGGATTGTGGGGCTCCCCTGATGCTGCTGTTCACCTTGCTAGTTACACTGCTAGTTACCCTGCTGTTCACCCAACCCAGAACTCCCCACTCACCATGACCATGCTTTCGTAGCCCCTTACAAGCACAGGTCTAGTTTCCCTCAGTCCAGCTAGGACGCCTGCACGCTTCGCACCATCTACTTTTGCAAATATATCTGGCCAGTAGTCCTTAGCTGCATCATAGGCAGATCGCGACACCTGACAGAAAAGGAACACAGCAGCATATAGGCCCTCGTAAGCCGATGCAATATCACATTGTTATCGCATTGTGATAGTACCATATTAAGAAGTCAAATGAGAACCCCTTCTCTTTTGTGCAGGGCACTGTATGCGGTAAAAAGAGACTGTACTGTGAAAGGAACAGGAGAGCACGCACTGGCGAAGGGGTCGCAGGCGACCGATGGCAAATGGAAGTCGCTGCATGGTGCTACAATTTAGTCACCTCAAAACACAAGCGATTGGTATGTTGCGCTAGCTTTTGCTACTCTGCTAAGCAAATAATGCTTTGAAGATATTGCTTTGGAATACAATGTATGTGCTGCTTTCCTCTATACCTTCATACACCCCAGCGCGTAACGCCAGGATGATACATGGTACCTGACAGACATAACGCATGCAAGGTACAGCCCTTGGATAAGCAAAGTGCCTTACAGCGCAGGGTGGCATGGGCAAGGATGCAAAGGCAATGGAGCTATATTTTGCACTGCAGCACTCAGCTAGTATGGCTAACCTAAGCTGATCAGATGCTGTTGCAGATCTGCAGTATTGCCAGCGGTGCTACTGCAGAATCTTCAGGGAAACCAGCAGAACGCACCTCGGGCTCTGAATCTATTAGCACTCCATCGAAATCCAGGACGAAGACGTCACTAGGGCCAGCCCTTGCTGTCACTGGGCACCGCCTGGGCTGTGCAGTGGTGGGTCGTCTCGGCGTTGGTGCTGGTACAGAGCGTCGTACGCGAGCTAGGCTGCCAATGCGCATCTTTCAGTACACGATGTGCTGGCTTTGAGTCGAAGATCTTCGGGATGGGGTTCCGGTGCTTACAAGGCCTGAGCTTTGAAAGGGTATGGTAGCTGGGCTCTTGTCTATTTCACCACCAACATCGTGCCGAAAGGGACCCTTGCACAGCACAGGATTAAAAATGGGCTGAAGCCCGTGACAGGGAGGACGGTGCGTGCAAGGCAAGCATGAACTGTAGCTGTGAACCCCGGCGCTATGGCTGATCCATTGAGTATCCGATTTAGAACCTTGTGCTGCCGATGGGTATACGTCAACGTGTTCCCACTGTATTCCCACTCCGGCTTAGAGGGCTTCTCATCAGCTGGTGACTGCGAGTGACCACCGGTGACCCCTTGACTGACCTTTTGACAGGAACCAACAGGAAGACCAGTTGACCCCAAGACTGAAACAATCCTTTCACAGGTAAATCAAGGGGCCTTCGGCCGTCCCGGACAAGTGTTATAAGTCGTCAAGCTGGTAGCTCCATCGCAAGGTTACATGCGGGGATTTTGGCTCGTACATGCGTTGTTACACAGCATGTACCCCCCCCCCCTTAACGTTGGCTGGTACATGCTGTGCCAGGGCTGGAGGCTAGGGGGCTGTGCCCCCCTGCACCCCCCCTCTGTAACGTTGGTTTGTATGCTGTGCCTGGGTTGGGCAGTTAAGGTGCTGAGCTTCATGTCCCTCTGCCTTCCTACAGTTGCTGCTGCATGCGGCTGTGTCTCCGAATTGGGATGCTACATGAATGCAAGGTCAAAAGATGGACTTGGATTAGGGAGAAGGGGGATGGAGGCCTGCAGGGCGCTGCCTGGTAGCCAGCAGGCCACTGCCTTGCTGACCAAATGAAAGCCCTCTTGAATGAAAGCATTGTGACATCTGAAGCCTCTCCATGCCCTTGACGTAATAAGTTAGGACAGCAGAGGCACTCTAAGCAAGTGAGGGTTGGAATGCTGGAGCAACTGATGAGTTGGCTTTGCTCATAACTCAGGAGTCATAAATGGGCCTCACTCAAAACAACTCCAGCGCCATGATGTCTAAGATGCGAGAAGAGGATGTAGCACCCTCGAAAGGGTTGTCGAAGTGTAGGTAGGTATGTAGGACGTGAAACACCACATGCGCGTACCGCTTCGCTGCACAGAAGAACCAGCCTGAAACAAGATGCGGCAATCCTTGGCATGAATTCACAGGGATGTTGCTGGCCACAGTCTTGCCGCAGAATGCTGCACATGTAAAGAGAAAGCGGGGCACGCAGTCTACCGGTAGTACCGTCCTGAAGCCGGTTCCAGGTTCCAGTTCCAGGGCAAAATGTGCTCAGTTCCGCGGTTCCAGCGATGCCAAACATGTCAGTTCCTGGTTCCAGCCCTGGGCCACCCTCTGGCCAACATGTCACATGCTGGTTCCAGCAAGTTTATTACAAAGTGTAGAGTGCTCAACTGAGTGCAAGAATAGCATTTTTCATTGTACAATTGGTTGTAATAAGTACAAATCATCGCTGGCTTCTGGGGCTTCGCCCCAGACCCCACCAGGGGGGCTGTTCCTCCCCCCCTGGACCCCCGCCTCCTGCTTGGGTCCATGCTGCGCATCGACATGGCATGGTCTCCCCCAAAAAAATTTGGTTCCAGAGGCCTTGTTCAAGTCTAGTTCTGGTTCCAGAGGAGGTTGTGGAACCGGCTTCAGGACGTTACGGTAGGCTGCCATGCGACGATGGACACGCAGAAGGAGGGCCCACGTGTTTCCTGACAACTCAGGCTTACCAGACTGCCTTCTGAAGCAGGGCTGAGGTAGAAGATTCTGGCCAGATAAAGCAGTGAATCGCGAGGATCTCATTTTTTCCTGGGGTTCGGGGTCTATCAGGGCATATCAAAGGGCCTTATATTTGGGTTTAAGCCCCAGGCGACGACATATCCCTTCCTCGATCACTACTTCGTTCTCTTGTCCGGGTACATGACCTGATTGGTTGGACCTCCTGGTTTCGAACCTCAGACCAACAACTAGCCAAAGCTAGGACATAACTTGCAGCCAAACAAGGATCATAGGGCCAAAAGCACTAATTTCAGCACAAAATCTGTCATATGGCAAACCCATAGAATGGAGGGACTATTACATCATTCATGATATGCCATAGCAAAAAGTGCCATAGGTCCCGCACCTCAAGCTGTCACAAAGTACAGCAAGGTGCAACAGAATAGGGGTTGTCTTCGGCATGGATGACAACATACGCCTAGACATGAGGTCCAGCAGCTAGGTCAAAAATGGAGGGACTACCAATTCAACTCGGTCAACTATCTCATAGAAAACGTAGGTCATCAGAGTGAACACTTTTGATAGAGTCTAGCTCAACCCTCACTATCAGAGGAAAGCCGGGCCACAGGATATTCATGAAAATGCCTACTGAGATCCAGCTTTTCCTCCCGTGCATGCACTCAGACACATGACGCGGATTTTGACTCAGAAACTTGTTCACGCCTTCATGACCTACCCTAGGTGCCTTATGTACGCCACTGCCCACTACATATGCAAACATATGTATTTGTCATGCATAGACACATGCAAATCATACACAGAACACCTGACAATACAATGTGGTATTCGTCCTCCGCCTCACGCAATTTCCAGGGTGACCAGGATGCGGACCATGATTGGAGCATCATTACCAATCTTCCAAGCAGCTTACGCATGCTTATCCCTAAGTCTAAAGCATGCTTGAAAGGGCTGCAGAGCCTAGCGAGCCAGGCTCCTCATCGGCTGCTACGCCCCGATCAGCCCCTAGTCCTAACTGACGGGATACACAGTGCTATGGTATGGATAAACTTGTCGGGGCAACCCCAGGCTGTTCTATGTGCTGCTTGAGGTGAAGGGCCTATGGCATTTCTTGCTATGACATATCATGAAATGTAAACTAGTAACACTCGGCATACTCAGTACAGAACCGGACTGCACACTGCAGCCGAGAAGGTATGTTGATGGAAGGGCAAACACTCTACGCACCCATTGGCTGCTATCAGTCTATCACGTCAACACCTCATCTATAGATGTGGCACGGCAGGCCCCACACACAAGTGGGTATTCATCAGTACAGTGTTTAAACAGTGACCAGCCATATGAACGCAGCCTTCTCTAAGAGGCCAATTGGAGCATCCTGTAGCACCATAACAGCCATACATAACAAGCTGCCAGAGAGAGAATGGTGCTAGTAAGGCAGAGAATGAAAGCGGCCTTCAATCACCCATTTAGATTAGATATGTCAAGCAGCCAAGCTGGTAGCCAAAACTGCTGCTAGTGCAACACTGCAGCCGAATGAACATTTGCAACATGCGGTACCAGCAGCCAACTTGTGCCTGTACCGGTAAATAAACCAATGAAAGGAACTTATCAGGTCTCCACTCAAGAGGCAACAGCTGTAACATCTTCTAGGGTAAAATCCACCCTCCAGTAGCCTCGCAAGCCTGTACGAGCGCCCTGTGCCAACTGTGGGACATGCACCACAGGCCGATCGGCCGCCTTATCACAGGCCTCAAAGCAGTCTGGGGCTACCTCATCAGCCCCATACCCATAGACGAATGCTTCAGGCACCACATACAGGTGCACCACCTCCAATTTGGGACCAAACCTCATGATCTGCTTCAGCTTCCCATGCGACTTGAAGCAGTGTGCTGGAGCCCAGCAAGAGAACCTTTGCAGGCTTGGCAAGCGAGCAAAGTTCCTCAGCCCCAAGCCCCTCCAGTGATCTTCATGGTGAATGACAGCAAGCTCTTGCAGGCTTTCAGGGAGCCAGCCAACCCTCATCCCATTCTCCTTCACCTCAAGGGTCAGGGAACACAGGCTGGTACAGCATCTCAGGTCTGCAACCCCTCCCAAGCGCAGGTGCTGCAAGCCTGCCGGCAAAGGTCCTCCAAGGGAGTCTGTGGAGTTGTCCAGCCACAGCATCTCCAGGTTGGTGAGCATGCTGAGGGCGCCTATGCCGCGTATGCAGCCTGAAGCGGTTGTGTTGGAGAGCATGGTGCCCGTCTTCCCCAGGCACAAGCGCTTGAGGCATTGGACCACAGGGAGGCGTTGACGAGCACCTGAGCCAACCTCTGTCCAGCAGGCCCCATCCAGAAGATCACTGCAACACAAGAAGCCCTGGAGAGCTGTGAGGGCAGTTAGAGGTGTAAGTGCACCCCAGAAATTTTGTGATTGTCCCCATCCCTCTGGCAGTTCTGCATCATGGAGCTGAAGGTCTCGCAATTGTAAGCAGCTGTCCACATGGGACAAGCTGGTTCCAGCTGCATTTGCAAGCCTGAGGATTTTTAGGCCTGTGGGTAAACTGTGTGTGGCAAGTGCACCACCCAGGCACAGGTCCTGCAGGTTGTTGAGGGAGCTGAGGTAAGGAAGCAGGAGTAGAGGGCCTGTGCGTTCGTCCGGAACATGAATGGAGAGCCTGGTCAGCGAAGTTAAACAGCCGAGGGTGCGAGCTAGGGAGCTGTACTGCTGTGTGCCTGCGGTGGGGCCTGTGGTCAGCTTGAGCTCCTGCAGTCGCGGCAACTGTCGTGGCAAGCTGCTCAGAAAGGCTGGGAGCTGGAAAGGCACGCTTGCTGATGGTTCGACATGCAGCACAGAGAGATTGCTGTAGTGGCCAGCACCAAGTGCTGCTGCGAAGTCGTGAAGGTCCTGAGCTGCCTGAAGCTTCAGCTTTGTGACCACGGATCTGATAGCTGCTGCCAGGCTTCTGCATGTGATGGCTGCTAAGGGTTGTTCTTCAGCAGTCAATAAGCCTGCAACCGCCTCCAAAAGCATTTTTTGCTGGGAGCTTTGCCTTTGACTGAATAATGTGGCCAGCCCCTGCCAGAAGGAGAAACAAAGGCCAGTTAGGTAGGAGGTGGGGGAACTGAGGTCCACACCGGACTGTCCTGCCCTACTGTCAGGTAGGAGATACAAGAAGACTGCAATTACCGACCTGGTCCTTCACAGCAGCTTGACAGGCAGTGTCGTCCCCCATGCCTTAGTCTATGAAGGAGGTTTCATATCAAAAGCTGATGCGCAAACCATGCAGTACCATATCATTGTCTCTCTCGCAGCCTTTTATTGGTACGACGCTTCCAAGATACTTAAGCAAGCGCAGGGCTATGGAAACGGTCAGGATCGGAAGGCCACTACGGAATCAAAGGTCGAAGCACACTGCGAGCTAGCGAAAGCTTCTGTAAGAAGCATGCGTGGCCGATTCTAGGTCGGTTTCAACGGAGTCCTGCCCTAGCTAGTTTTTTTCCGAGTTCAGTCTTCAGCCACTCTGTCAGCCGGGGCACTCGGTTTGAATGGCTGGTAAGGCAGAACTTGAGCCAGAACTTTCAAGAGAATCATTACCTTGGACTTAAAAAGGAATCAACCAGAGTCCCTCAAGTCCCTTCTGCTTCTTGTCGCATGTTCTGTCCACACGCAGCTTGCAAGGCCAGCTCTGCATTCATGTCTGTCACAGACGAACCCCAACATATGCAGTGCCATCTTTGAACATTACCCCCTCTTTCGTGTCATTGCAAGATGAAGCATATGCAATGGCAGCGAACGCTGGCTTGCATTGGGGTACTCTTCTTCTACTCACGCATGCACACATGTTCAACCCAAGAAGTTGCCGGTGCAGTGAAAAATGCAGCATCTCCCGGCGGTGTCGAGGCTGCGGTCGGACATGTCATGTTCGTCTCGTGGCTGGGCCGCAGCCACAGTATTCCATACCTCGAGATCCTCCAGGAGCTCAAGGCACAAGGCTTCAGGGTAAGCTGATGTAGTTGTGACTGCCCTGTTGTCTGCCTAGGGGTGATGTAACAGTTACGCACAGGCGGAAGCTTCAACGCATGGGAATTTACACGCAACCAGTCACACTACCGGTTTCGGCGTTTTCGGCGTTCATCAGGTGCAAAGACTGATATGCAAATCCATGCTGCAACCTCCAATATATGCATAACCTTCACATAGAACACGCCACCAAACAATGGGTAAGAATTGCCCTGCAGCAGTAACGGCTGCTGGCTTGATTTTCTGCCAGCAGCCTGCTCGCGACTGGCTTGATTTTCTGCCAGCAGCCTGCTCGCGACTGGCCTGAAGCAGTTTGCCCTTTAATCACAAACGGCGCATGCAGGTTACATTCGCCACAGAGGGATCGGATACAAAATGGGCACTAAGCTACGGTTATGACATTGGTGACCCTCCTCGTGGGGGTGACGTAGGGGTTGCCTCCCTGCGCTCGATTATAACCAAAGGCTGCGCATCCTGGTATCCTTGTGACGCCAGGCCTCGTATATCTGGGATGATTCTGCTGGAACTACCCATTCTAGGGCCAGTGGATCTTTCTTCACTCTGAGGAGTGGGACGTTACCGTGCTAGTTTAGTGCTGTAATGCCTGGTCCATCTCTATGATGGCGAGTACAACATGACATGGCGTACTTACCTGACCACGTCCTTCAGCAACTCCTGGAAAAGAAGGCCAAGCTCTTCGAAGATGGCTACGAAGAATTGAATAAAAGGTATGAGAAGTCAAAGAAAGGAAGAAAGTAGGCAGCCCCATACTAGTGCACACGTAAATCAGTACCAGGGAAGGGTGTATGCACTCATAGATCGGCATGCATTGAGCCCCTGGACACTCAGATGATTGAGGCTGCAAGGAGGTGCATATCCTCGTGCAGCCCATTGGTTTCGGCGAAGCATACTTGTATGTAGTGAGTTGTCATGTTGCCACCACAGTGGGTGCATGAAGACTGTTTGCCCTTTGACAAGCTGCGGGGGGAGGCCGGCTTGTACGACATACGTGAAGGAAGTAGAGTATTGCATCCTGGCTGCTGGAGGCACACACTACAAGCAAATGTTCTCTTTCTGAACCTATTGCAGAAGCCAGCTTGTGCGACTTACAATATGGCAACAGAGTGTTGTTGCAGGTCATTCAAAAAGCACACTGGAACGCACCTGTTACGTCCTAGCAATGTTCAGTCATTACATTAACAGGGCCTTTCCAAAAGGCCGCTTCACATGTCCAAACTGGCATGTACTGATGACCAGCTTGGCATAGCATGGCACCCACTTCGGATAGCATGGACTCCACTGAGTGGCCATGCTCCTGGACCCAGCCATGCTCCAAGTCCCTCTCAACTCGATCGTCCATTCCCTGGTCGTGATTATGGCCACTTCCACCTACTTAGGAACCCCGCTTGTCGTTCCCACATCTTGATGTTGGTTATGTTTTCTTTCTTTGTTTGTATGGTAGGGGCGTGGAGGTCATCATCAGAGATGTGATCATCCCTTGCTACACTGGCCTCTACCAGTGGTTGCATGAGGTGCGATTCTTGATCAGCTTCACTTTCATACAGCACAAAAGGATCAGCAATGGGCAGCAAGGAAGTACTGTTGTTTAAACATGTCAGAGAATACTTTGTTGTGGGATCAGCTGGCCCATCGTGTCTAGTGATCATATGTACGTGTAGTCTGTAGAAGCCTCATGGGTGGTGAGAAAACACAAGCGACAAACAAGATGGCAGGGACCTATCGTGTCAAATTGGGCAGGGAACTCTGCTTTTTGTCTTCCTTTTAAAGCATGTTGTCATTGAGGCTGGAAACAATGAGGCACATGCAGAAACAAACACCAGCAATCCCGTGCAACTGTCTTGCCTTGTATGCTGTAGCTCTAAAATACCTTTTCATCCATGCACACCATCTTATTACAGAACACAATGTAAGCTTCACAGTGGCCAGCAGCTTGGGGTAACCCCGTGCATTATCTTTGTAAGGTCCTTCCTGACATGCAAGGACTTTTTTGTACTGCATTCATTTCTTTGGATGTTACCAGCTGATCCCAGCAAGCATAGTAATGAAGCGGTGCTCAGCTTTCTTGTTGTACTGCACTTATTGTCTGCGGACAGGCCTTCACTGGTGCATCGTGACTATGTACTTCCTTGTTGTCTTGCAGTTGCTGTCAAAGGACAAGCCTTCATTGGTGCTATGTGACTTCATGGCTGAGGCATGTGCTGATGCATGTGACACCCTAGGCATACCTTATGCCCTCACCATTTCATCAATACCACCAGATCGTAAGTGGAAGGATTAGGGCTTAGGGTTTGACATTTCGGTTTAGGGCTAAATTTAGGGTTTAGGGCAAGAGTTCATTAAATGATACCTACCAGGTCTTGCACCATAGGCCATTCAAATACCTCCTGCGTAAAATTAGGACTGGTCACCTACTATATGAAGTGTTGCTACTCTAGTTAGCACTAAGCACCCTTGCTTGAATGTGGATAATATAACATAACAAACATTTTAAGGATAAATGCCTGGGAGCAGTCAATAGTTACCACTGGGGGGCGGCTGACCACCCTGCAAAGAGAAGCATCTAGTACATTGCGATTTCATATCTGTGGGGCCGACTGCTGACTTGCTTTCTGCATTGCTGTGCTCTGCAGCCAGTAGTGACCCCATGTTCCTTCTGGACTGGTGGGCAGCACACATGCATGCTGAGACAACAGAAGGCATGGGATTCATGGACAGGTAATTTGTGGTCACAACATAGCAGAGCTACAGGGCTGGCTTATGTGCAACTGTGTGTGTATAAGAGAAACTGTTATAGCATGTCCCTGCATTGCTTTGGTGTCACACCTCCTTCCCCTGTGAAGTCAAGAGACATCATCCCACCTCAGAACCCAGTGGGACGAGATGCTGCAAAACCTTAGCATCCACCAGGCATCCTGATCACCTGTTCCAGCTCGCTGTTCTTTTTTGACGGCTTGAGGTGCGGGGCCTATGGCACTTTTTGCTACATTTTAGGCATGTTTTCTATAGCATGTGTGCCATAGGTCCCAGAGCTCAAGCTGTTACAACAACAACGAGGTGGAACGAAGCTCTTTGGCCCTGATGATATTCATTGATGTATACACTCTGGGAAGGCAGTCCTTCCTGTATGCCTACTAATTTCTCTACTTGCAGACGCGGGCAAATGATTTGCCTTGAACAAATATGTTAAAAAAGTTTAAATAAAGATTAAAATAAATATAAGCGACTAATGATCTAATCATTACAATCTGAAAATATTTCAGAATATTGAAAACATATCACAAAGAATTAGTTAAAAGAACCTGAGTCCCTGCCGTTTCAGGTTGTTTTACAAGGTGGTAAAGCCAGCTGTTGGTCTGGCCAAGCTGCTCCCAGCAATCCGGGAGCTGGAGGCGCTGAAGAAGGAACTTGGGGTGGTGCTGCCTCCGGGGGCCAAGGGGCCTGGGAAACCACATGCGCTGAAGCTGGTCAACACATTCTTTGGGTTTGAGGTGAAAGGCGCTACGGGCAGGCGGGGTGAGGTTTAGGGTTGCTAGTCGCTCACTCCACCTGAGGCTTCTGATGCCAAGCGGTGGCAAGGAATGTCTTTGCTCCTGCACTAGCAGCAAATAGTCTGCCATTCCTGCCAGCATGTTCTCCCAAAAGGCGTCAGGGCGAAGCTAGCGTTTTTCCCTCTTTCTCTCTGCGAATACTATTCGGCCCATAAAAGTAGCAGCATCTAATAGGTTGTTTTTGCTTGCTTGCTTTTCAGTCCTAACCTTGAACCCTGACGCTAACCCTACTTGCGATCTAAACAGAAAGGGCCATCTTACAGTAGTGTGTCTTTTCTTGCAGACACCTCGTCCTTTGGACCCCATGGTCCAGTTGGTAGGCCCCATCCGCAGCCATCTCAATTCCACCATGCCTGAAGAACTGAACCAATGGATAGCAAGCCTTCATACGAAATCAAGCTCGGAATCCATGCAAACGGCTACAGCTGCTGTTCCTGCTGCTGCTACTGCTCCTAGTGGTTCTGTTATCGCCTCGACCGGCAGCAGCAGTAACCACTTACAGGAGCCGCGAGTGGTATATGTTGCGTTCGGAAACAACGTGGAGATACCACATGAAGTGCTGTCTGAGATGTACTTGGGCCTAGTGGCTGCTTTAGACCAAGGGCTTTGCGATGGCGTCATTTGGTCCATGTCCAACAACAAGAGGGGGAGCTTGCCCGAGGAAGTTGACCCCAGGGTTGAGCTGTTGTCCTTTGCGCCTCAGATAGCATTGCTGGATCACCCTGCAGTGAAGCTGTTTGTGAGTCATGGAGGGGCGGAGAGCTGCCACGAAACAATGCTTGCGGGCAAGCCCATGCTGGTGGTGCCCTTCCTTGGTAGGTACAAGTGGACAAATGCTGGTGGGGGGCGAGGGCATGTTAGGGGGGGGGGGTTAGAGGCCACGAGGCCAGGTCTCCTGACCTCAGTTGCATCTCCCTTAACTTACGCAGGCTGGGACTGTGGCAGAGGCTCCGCCTCAGCCTCAGTTACTCAACTAGCCTGGCGTAGCTCTTCTTCTTCTTCAGGGGGGGTTCGTCAGGTACGCTGGCGCGGGGGGAAGGCTCAAGGTATGCTGGCGGGGGGGGGGGGGGCTGATGGTATGCTGTGGGGGTTACTGAAGATGTGGTGGGAGGTGGGGAGTAGGGGGAAGGGCTAATGGTGTAGTGGGAAGGGTTATTTTTCTAGGGGGATGCGAGGGGGTGCGGGTTGGCTAGCTGGCGGTATGCTGGGGAATGAGGTCTTTATCATTGGGCTGCGGGGTGATATGAGGGTATGCTATGAAAGGGGTTTTACTGAGGCGGTGCTGGGAAAGGGATTCTGATGTGGGCATGTCCAGCATAACCCCTAACGACTCTGTGAAGAAAATGGCGCATAGTGTATCTATGGCAATGCACCTTGTGTATTGGTAGTGCAAATGCCCAAATGTAATGTACATTGCATAACAGATGCGTTGCAGAACTCTACTTTTCTGAGGGATGACCAGGGGCTGGTCCGTGAGAGAGTTATGATAACTTACTAAGGACGCAGGACGCCTTGCATAGGCGGGACTGACCTTATTGACAATCATATTTTGTGTGTTACTCTACCAGGCTTGTGAGAGGTATGGAATGTCTTGTTCCAAAGCGTACACATCCAAGTGACAAATCAACCCTCAAAGCCCCAATGAGCCGAAACCCTGATCCTTTCCTTGCACAGCATTCCAGCTAGGCCTAGGTCTAGCCATCTCCTTACAACACGTGTCCCAGTCATGCCGCTAGCGCTGTGTGGCCCTGAGCTGTGCATTGATCCATGTTATATATTTACAAACATTTGCATTGTGGTCAAACGAGCAGATTTCCATGTTGACCAGCAACTTAGGCTACCATCATGTGTAGGACCGCTGTCTATATGGTGGGCCGGCATGGAGGTGTGTTGGGCAGGGGGTGGAGATACTGAGGGTATGCTGTAGGAGTTCTGTATGTGTGTTGGGGCGGGGGTGCGGGGCTAGTGGGAAGGGCTTTTTCCTGAGGCGACCAGCAAGTGACTCTTTGAACCATTGGTTGCTGTGTGCAGGTGACCAACCAGCCAATGCAGCTAAGCTCCAGCGAGCAGGCATGGCCCGTGCCATACTCCCCAAGGGGCTCACATCCACTGCCTTCCTCCAGCTGCTGAAGGAAATGTTGATGGAGCCTTCTGCTAGGGGCTTTGCTGCTGCTGCTTTGCGAATGCAAGACATGTCCTTGGCCCATGCTGCAAACAACAAAGCTATGGCAGGTGAGTCGTAGCTACGGAGGTACAATATGGTTTAAAAGTCAGGGTTTAGGGTTTACCTAAGCCCTATCCTGAACCCCAAACCCTAAAACCAACCAACAAAGCTGTGGCCAGGTGCGTCACAGCTACTGAGTTACACGCATGCTGTGCAGACATGGCGGTTGGGAGGCTCACAGGGACTCCATGCTCTAAGTCTGCTGGGCATGGATAGTCCAGAATAAAGCTGCCTGCGTTGCTTGTAAGGACATCGACCAAGATCAGAGATCAATATCCTTTGCAGGTTGATACTTCTTCATGTCAACGTGGCTTCAAACATCTGCAGGAATGTTGTGGCTGCCCCTATGATTTCAGCACTGCAGAGTTTTTCCTAATCCTCCTGCATCATATAGATGCAACCCCTTCTCTTGCTTAGGGCGTAGCTGAGAGGTCCGATGTTGGATCCCACCCTTAGCTCTTCTTTGGACTGACAGTGCTTTATCATGCTGTCCCTTACCTATTGTTGCTGTTCACGCAGGTTCTCTGCTTGCCTTCTTTGCCCGTCATGGCTTCATGCACCTCCAACATGCGGGTCATCGTATGCCTTGGTGGAAAGCACACTGCATGGATATTGCAGCTGGGTTGATACTGGGAGCAGCTGCTGGCATAGGAGGAACATGGATGATGATCCGGCGCCTGCTGAACACAGGCAAGGGCAAGCTGAAGACGACATGAAGGTGGCATGCAAGGTTCATTGGATGAGGTCCCTTACCTCCGGGGGCCATCTGTGCTGCATCATTCAGCGGTGCTCATGATAGTTGGGTGTGACATGAAGGTCTTAGGGTTGAGGGTTTTGGGTCATGGCAACAGGAATTCACTGGGTTGGTGTGGGCCAAAGCGGGCTCATGCATGCATGTCGCTGAGAGAAGCTGCCAGGTTTAGGGTTTTAGGTTTTAGGGCAGAGGAGGTGTTACAATGCTGCTGCGGATCTTTTAAAGCCACCACAGATGATTTGGGTCAGGCATAATTGCTTCAGCAGCGTTTCTTGCTTTTATTGGCATTACATCCCCACCAATGCCAAAGGAAACTTGCAGGTTCATCAGTTTTGACAATTTCAGGGAGCACAAATTTCATCGACTTTCAATGGAAACTGCACCTAAGTATATTGTACGGCCACCTTAAGCCGTGGGTGGCGCAAACTTATCATGAGCCGATGGGCTGGTTGAAGGTTGTAGATATGAGTAGGTATGAGTGGGTAGATGATCCAAGCAAAACAATTCCTGCTGCTCGGCTGTGGGTCGGGTAGGGGCAGGAGATCGGCCATGTTGGACAATGTGAAATAACCCTGTCCCTAAGTGGAACAAGATGCAATAAATCGCGTCAAGACCGGAGGTTGAGGACGGCCATAGAATCTGGACTGTATACGGCGCTCTGAACGTCAGTTTGGCCCCTTGTAAGCCCCTCAGTGAAGATGTAGTGGTTTCTCAAGATGACGAGAGGAGTGATAAGCACCAGTGAGCATAGGGAGTGTACACATCAGATGTTGGCCGTAGTAGTGCTGCTGCCGAATCAGGTAGAGCAGAACCAATGGCAGATTAAATTTGTTGTTGTCTGCACAGGTCATTGTACTGGCTGAAGAGTACGTGAGTAGCAAGGGGGCTGAGCAGTGTATGCCTTCCTTTGCGATGTCTCTGGAAAGTCTTTGGTATGGAACGAGAGGCATGACAAACCCGTCTGAAAGAGTACCAAGTCTTTGGTATGTTTGACTTCCTATCTGAGATCTACAGATTTCACTCTATCTCTATCTACCTATCTATCTGAGATATGCACCACAGCACTGGGATGCAGTCTAGCTGGCAAAGCGGACACGGTGTTGGGGTCTGAAGGAGGAGCGGAACCAGAGCGGGGCACTATATGTGTAGTCATGCATGGCGAAGACAACCCGTATTCCACTTCGCTGTACTTTGTGACAGCTTGAGGTGCGGGGCCTACCTATGGCACCTTTTTCCATGGCATATCATGAAATGGGCACAATTTGTGGTTGTTTGCTTGCAAAACAGCCTTTGTTGATTGATTGGCATCAGATGGGACTGTTCTTTGCAAGCAGAGGTGGGATTCTTTTGACTCATAAGTTTTTATGATATGACAGATTATGATGCGCGTGTTCAGGGGTAATTTCTTTCACCACTCATGTGCTGTAATTGGGTTTGGTCGGTTTGCATGTAGTGCCATCTAGAGTAAGTTATGCATCATTTTTTGTCGAGCTTGTCCACTGCCCATACCTGAAGAACTTGGGGCTCTGGTTGACAGAAGGGAGCTTCCACATGCGGTTGCACAAGGCATAACTTGTATGTTTGTGTACGGTAGTGTGCAGCCCATGGCAAAACTGCTTTCCGCTGTAGTGATGATTGCTTGGCATTAATCAGTGGCAATCACATTGGCTGTGGTGTTGGCAGCATGAAGTATGGTATAGCGCTGACCCTTTTGATGAGTGTTTCAGGAGTTGTATGACAATTGTGAAGGTGATATGTGAAAGCTTATGTGTCATCCATCCAAAGCAGCACATTTTGGCAGAGATTGTACACAAGATGCGTGTTTTCAGCATGAAGATACTGAGTGGTTGTTTGACTTACAACTTGATAGATTTGAGTCAAATGATGATGAAAGTTGTGGTGATGTTTTTAGCAGTGATAATGCGGAGTTTGAGTTGATTGAAATTGATCTTAGCGAGTTTGGTTTGAAACCACTTGAGCCTCGTGTTGGCTCCGGTTTTTTCCTTCTTTTAACTTTCAAACTGTCGGCTCCCAGGTGTGCATATGCATAATGCATGTTATGTTGGAACTAATTATGCAGGCGTTCTGCCGACCTCCATACAGCCAGTTAAATGGCCAGCGAGTAGACAGACCCGATTCCCGCATCTAGGGTTCCGCGGCGAAGCTGCTAGGGTGACCACCTGTAAGCATGGTGAAGCAGCATGCTATCGAGATAGACGTGCCAATGCTGTATGCAGGGTGCTGCCAGGACTCAACCGCTGCTCTGAATTTTACATGGAGCTACATACAGAATCAGTACCAATGCAAAGAATACAGATGCATGCATAAACACGGCACGAAGTTGTGTCCGCTGAAGTCTTATATACGAAGTGGTTGGCCCCGTGCTATCACTTGCCTGTGACACTCAACTCACTAGCCCACGGTTCAAAAGTTACATTTGAAAAGAGAGAAAAGGACCCCGCGGAGCCACTCACCAATACCAATTACCAAAGTGGCCCTGTCAAAGCAGGGCGCCGGGACTCACGAGGCTCAAGGGGTTACCGCCAAATTAAATTCCAAAAAACCGAACTGACTGATCTTTACTTCAACCAATTCATTTCCATCATCACTACCAACTAGGGCATCCACTGGAGCCAATGAAGGCTCAAGTGGTGCTGAACCCCACGTATAGCAAGGAGTTCACAGCACGGTGGTTAGAGCAGCATTGGCAGCTCGCCGCGTGATGCATGCCAGAGGTCAGATACAGCAGTGCCAGCAGCCATGCATGTACAAGCAGATTACCAGATTACCAACTAGCCCAGCAGGGCATCCCATGGGAGCCAATGAAGGCTCAAAGGGCCAAGCAACCAAACAAATATCCAAGGGTGCCTTTACAAGGCAGAACAGAAGGCGCACCAGCCTATTTAGTACGTACTGACGTGCAAGTACTAAGTGAAACCAATTCCAGCAGTGCAACACGACCAATGACAAGGCAAGTGACCCTCATCTCAAGATGCAAACTCTAAGCATACCAAGTGCTTGGGTAACAGATGATAGTGATGACATAAGTCCAGTCAGGAATGGGCTGAAGGTCTATGTAGCCCAAGTCGTCACATACACAACGGCCCCGCTAGCCTCAGCCCAGATGACAACACCATCTTCCTTGCCAACTTCCTTTCTTCACTCCCTTTCTCCTGACACAGCCCGCCAAGTTTACCATTAAACACAAGGCCCACCGGCCCACTGTCCCCTCTGCCTACCTACAAGACCTTCGCCTCAAGACATATTCTCATGCAGACATTGGCGGATCTAAGGCGTCAAGGCGTCGCCTACACCATAGGGCCCCTACCCACTCAGCTGACTGCTCACCAAGAACACAAGATACAATCCACTTCTGACAACAACCCTAACCACACTATTGGACATTCGTACACACTAGTACTACAGACCCATGCATGTGTATTACTCCGTATCATGCCTTTCACAGCCAGTGGACCCGCGCCTGCAGATCCCCCAGCAAACCATGAACTCAGCTATGAAAGGCACCATGACTTTAAAGCAGAAAAGAGCTCATCGCTAGGTATGTCCCTTAGTACTCTACATTGCAGCGGAACCAGTGACACAAGGAGCTGATAATGAGATGCTCCACTCTGCTCTACACATTTAGGAAATCAAAGAAGTCAGATTGGTGCACATCTGATGGGTCTACACCAGATGCAGCCGCAATTTGGCATGACCAGGCCGTTCATACAGCAGCAAACACCACAGACAACTTCCTATGAATCAGCAATGGTTTCATAACCCTAAACCCCAATCTTCTGCTAAGAAAAGTGGCCTGGACACGCACGGTGCTTGTGTGTTCTTTAAAGAGCTACAAAAACCCCACTGAGTACAACTGTGGCCTCTACCATGATGGACAGGGAAACACAGTGGAGCCGACCAGGCGCAATAAACACGTATGATGAGCATGCATCTTCTCTCAAGAAGCGTATGTGCACACATGTGCTTCTGGGGCACATGCTTTCCGAAAGCGGCATGTGTCCCAGAAGCACATGTGTGCACATGCGCTTCTTGAGAGAAGATGCATGCATACTAGCCATTGGTACAAACTATCTCTTCTTGCGATGTTTTTTTCCCAATAGGACATTACGCCTGATTGACTGCAGCTTCATCTCATATATCTCTTCACCTGCAGCTACGACATCGTCTATGGTGTATTCCACCTCCCAAAACCCCTTGGAGACATCAGTTGGCTGCAGCTGCGAGACCTGTACCTTAGGAGCTCTTTTCAAACCCCCACAGGCCATTGCAGCAACTTCAGCCACTTCTGATGCCGTGTAATCATGGAAAATATCAGGCACCACGTACATGTGCACATGCGCTAACTGGGGCCCAAGGCGCACTATCTCACGCACCTTCTCTGGTGTGAAGCAACATGTAGGTGCCCAGCAAGAACACCTCTGCAGCCTCGGCAATCGAGCAAAGCTCCGCAGCCCCAAACAGCCCTTATGATCTTCATGGTGAACTACAGAAAGCTCTTGGAGGCTGGTGGGCATTTGATTTACGCTCATACCTCTCCCCCCTTCCTTGACTTCCAAAGTCAATGAAGTGAGGTTAGTGTATCGCCTGATATCAGCAGCACCTCGCAGCCGCAGCTGCCGCAAGCCCAAAGGGAGACTCTCACCTAGAGGTGGTGTGCCTTTAGGGCAGTCCAGCCACAGCATCTCCAAGTTTGTGAAGATGGTGAGGGTACCTTTGCTGCAGATGCGGTCATTGACCGTTATGCCAGGCAGCATTGTGCATGGCTCGCCAAGGCACAACTGGTTCAGGCGCTGGACCACAGGGAGGCTGTCTGGGGCACCCGAGCCAACCTCAGTCCAGCACGGGTCACCCAAGAACTCACCCATGTAGTCCAAGGTACCTACAATGGCTGTGAGTGCAGTCAGGGGTCTCAGAGCGGCCCAGAACATCCCTGAGTCCCCCTCCCAGCCCTCTGGCAGATACGCATCAACGAGCTGAAGGCCTTGCAGATGGATGCAGCTGCTGACATGGGATAAGTTGGTCCCTGCTGATTCATGGAGCCTGAGGGTTGTTATTCCTGTGGGCAGGCTGCGTGCTGCAAGCTCACCACCTAGGCATAGGTCCTGTAAACTGCTGAGAGAGCTGAGGGATGGGAGTGGGACTGCAGCTACTTTACTGGAGCTTGGAATTTGGAGTGAAAGCCTGGTCAAGGCGATGAGGGTGCTGAGGCTGTCATTGAGAAAACTATACCGCTGCACTGCTCTGGGAGTTGCTGCAGGGGGTGCGGTCAGCCTGAGCTCCTGCAGTCGTGGCAAGCTGCTGAGAAGGGCTGGAAGGTGGTCACTAGCGACTGCTGCCTTCGGCTCAACATGTAGCAGAACGAGGTTGGGGTACTGGGCAGCATCTGCTGCTACTGCAACTTTGCAGAGGTCCTGAGCTGCCTGAAGCTTCAGCTTTGTGGTCACGACTTTGAAAGCTGCTGCTAGACTTGTGCATGTTGTGGCTGCTATCGCACGTTCTGTTGCTGTCAATCTGCTTGCAACTGCCTCCAGAAGCAGTTTTTGCTGGGAGCTTTGGCACCGGCTGAACAAGGGGGCAAGGCCCTGCCAGAACGGCAAATAGATATCGTATTAGTGGGAAACTCTGTCACTTCGGTGCTTACACGATAAGCCATTACAACGCAGTCTTAAAAATAATGTAAGAAGGAAATCCAGGCCCACCTGCTGCTCCATGCGTCCCTATTGAGTGCAACTGGGGAGGTCCACCTCAAGCAGTGACCATGGGCAAGGGAGTGCGCTTCCCTTTACCAATTTTCTAAGATACACTGCTGCTAGGATATGACAAATGGGTTGGGTTTAGAAGGCTGCTGCGGACTCGGCCAGGTCAAGGCGGCAGGAAGACTGATAGACCACGCACACGATGAGCCAAAGGTAGCTAAGTTTATCATTGTGTGTGGCCCGTTCTGGCTCAGGCGAATGCGTTAGGCGAGTTCAGGCTAGCCTTTGTCTTCTGCTGCGTGACAGTTCCAGGCAGTTCGAAAATGGTTAACCAGAACCCCAAACCCAGCGGTCTAGTTTCAAAAGGCCGTGAATCAAAAGACCGTGCTAGTACGCTAAAATGGATTATGGAAGCAGCTCAATTATACTATCAGCCATGTCAAGCAGACCCGCTGCGTGCGGCCCTCATGCCGGAGAGCAGCACTACGTTCCATGGACATCCGTATGGGTGCTTGACACGGGCTGACTTGACAGGTTTGTTTCTCTGCGACCTCCCACGTCTCATGCTCCCAACTTTGCACCGGGCTTGACAGGAAGCACACAGGTGATTTTAAATTAGTACTTTGCCATTGGGTTGTCTAAAGCAGTGAAGCAACACAAAAATGCTTGTAACCATCCACAAGAGATCTACTCCATTAACAAAGTCAGAAAAAACAAGCAGAGTTGCAAGCAGGTACAACTGAGGTACACACAGCTGATGGGTGGCATGGAGACACCACTGTTTTTGATCCACAGATTATCCACAGACAAGTGTGTGTGTGTGTGAATCTTACATTGGCAAACCCATCGGCACGCGTGCGGTGCCACAGTTCACCACAGGGGTGGCAAAGCCACTAACACAGATAGAACCAAGAAAAACAGAACACCATCCACCAGTTGGAACTCCATGATCATGCATGTCCAAGCAGATACAATGATGCAGAATACTGGCCCTGGAAAAGTGCACACACAATTTTTATTTTTTAATTTTTTTTGGGTTTTTATTTTTTGGGGTACATCCAGCAAACAAATAGCAACGCAACAGCATATATACCAGAATTTTGTATACAACTTAATGCCAAAAATACTCTCACCCAGATGTGGAGAATGACAGAGCAGCAGCAATTCCAGAACTATCACAGACTATTAACAGTACATAGCCATGCCTAAGAGGTGTCCAGTAACATGAAAGTCATAGGTAATTAATCTAAATCATGTCCCATAATCCGCCATAGGTTGTAATCAAAGGGAAGATAACCTTCAGGCATGATTTCACCCTCTCTACCATCGTCAAGTAGTTGTAAACAACTTTCCCGCCTTTTCTTCAGTGCTGAAATGCACCTCACAACTTGCACATGATCACTATGATTGAGAATAAACTTAACATGACTATCCTTGGATTGCCCTGGTAAGGAGGTGGGCTTGAAGAAAGGGGGGAAATTGTCCCGGACAGGGTGAAGCACCCTACAATCCAACATGAAGTGGACAAGATCTTCAACTGGAGCTGACCCTGTAGTATCATCCCTATAGCCAAGCGTTTGACACAACCGACACACCCTGTCATCCCTTGCTAAGTATGTCTAGTCTCTTTCATTTCTTCAGTGTATTCAGCATTTTCACATGACAGGCCAGCCCACCTACATATTGGTACAGCACATAGCCCTGCTCCCTGATCATGACCCACAACAACCATGCCTACATACGATCTACAACTCTGCTAGCTTTGCTGTCACCCATGGCAACAAAGACCCCGTCTTCGTGCATCCCTTGCTAGGACTGGCTTTGCTACTGCAAGACACTAGCCCTTCCTTCCTGTCAAACAGCATCCAAAATCCGTATCTGCTGGCTGCCCCACTGACAGAGGGAGCCGCAAGAGCTTTGCTCAATAAGCAAACCAACTTCCATGCACAAACTGCCTCTAGGAAGGTCCCGCGGGCGTAGCAACTCAACTCTCAATCCACCCCCTCTTCTTTCTGCTGCTGCTGCTGGTGCAACACAAGCTCCTCCTTCCTCTCCAACACCATCCAATCCGTCCCCTCTGGCGTCCCCACAAAGGGAAACACCACCAACTTCTGCAATAACCCCTTCTCCTCCATCTCCCACCTACACCCCCTCCTCAACAAACTCGCTAGGAACAGCTTCACCTCTGTGTTGGCCAAATTCATCCCCAAGCACAAGTGCACACCACCCCCAAAGGTCGCAAACAGCCTTGGCTTCTTACCACTACCGATCGCCCCTTCTGCTGTCATACCCTCCTTCAACCATCTCCCAGGCTCAAACGCCTGCCGCAAATTGCCTCTGAAATCCATGTGAGGCGGCACAGTGGCCCCCTTCGGGATGGATTCTGGCCCTTTCCACAGAGTGGGCTCTAAGGCATGTAGGGTGTCGATGCAGTAGGCTACTATAGAGCCCTTGGGGACGATGATGCCGTCGTAGTTGAGGTCACGTGTTGCTTTGCGCATGCCCACTCGAGCTGCTGGTATGAGCCTCATGGCCTCCTTGAGCACAGCATCCAGGTAAGGCATGGCAGACAAGGAGGTCATGGTCAGAGCTTCACCATGGGTGTTCAGCACCTGCAGAATGGAAAAGGAAAGACAGATGGTTGCTTCTAGCTCAGTACCATGGCATGTTCCAGCTCGCTGTTCTGTGTGACAGCTGGAGGTGCGAGGCCTATGGCACCT
Source organism: Pseudopediastrum boryanum (assembly GCA_963556185.1). NCBI lineage: Eukaryota > Viridiplantae > Chlorophyta > Chlorophyceae > Sphaeropleales > Hydrodictyaceae > Pseudopediastrum > Pseudopediastrum boryanum. The sequence continues at coordinate 1,930,951 of OY744500.1, read as the reverse complement.
TTTGCTATGGCATAGCATGAAATGTAATAATTCCATGGCACTGCTTTAGAACCTGCTTTCAGCCGTAGACAGGAGCAGCAGTAGGGCTGAACAGACAGGGAATACTTAACCGTCAGTTTCCAAACAAAAGTATGCAGCACCTGCAAAGATGGACAGGAATGCAGATGAAGGAGAGAAGGAGGTCAAGCAGCCATCCTGAAAAAGTGGGGAGAAATATTCTGGTGACTGGTCATCTTGGAGATCCGCAGGTGGTTTGAATGCCCCAATCAGTGTTACCCTCTACATACATCAGCAACTTTCTGGGCCGCTCCTACTTGAAAGATCACAACACCGCACTTCAGCATGGCAAAACCAGATATCTCCTAGCTCCATGGCATACAATGTCCATTGAAGATCCCACCACACAACAGCAAGAGCTACAGGAAAACTTCCCCGTGCTATATGGACAACCCAATGCCATTCCCCTGTAACAGACTACACCATTCAATGAATTCTAGGTAAATACTCCCTGACCCCCTACCCTACCTCTCCCTTACATCCCCACTTATTCCCCTCCTTCCAACCCCGCGCAGACCACCTGCTTCCCGAGTAAAGCCCCATACCCCCCCCCCTTCCCCTCCCCATGCATTCACTTATCCCCCCCTACTGACTCCCCAATCTATCACAACTCTCCTCATTCTCCCCCTCCTGCCTTCTCCTGCCACCCTTCTGCCCCCCTCCCTTGCCCCTTTGCATCTCCCTCCCTCACCTCCTGGTGCTCTAACCCCACCTAAGTTGCAAAGCCCGAGAAGGAACAGCCCCACAATCCCCTTATTGCTTCACTAGCACCCATCTGCCCTTGGGCCCCCTCTGCCCCTCACCATTTTTGCCTTGCCCATCCTGCCCACGTTCCCCGCCCCTCCTCCCCTTGCCCATAACCTCTTGCTGTCCTACCCCCAGGTTTTCCACTCCCCCTAGGTTGGAGCTAGCCTTCCATCGCAGACTCCCCCCAACCCTTATATCCCCCCTCCTACCTCTCCCGCCCCCTCCCTCCCTCCTACTCCCCACAACCCCTTCCCTGTCGCCTCCTGCTGCTCCCACCCTCAGCTTCTCCACCTCATAGATCGAAGTTAGCGTTTCGATCTCTGCCTCTGCCTCCGCCCCCTCCCCTCCCCCCAACCCTCCACCTCCCTCCTACTCCCCACAACCCCCTCCCTTCCCCCTCACCTCCTGCTGCTCCTCCTTCAGCTTCTCCACCTCCTCCGGCAGTTCACTCAGAATGATCATGGTTACATACAAGAAGTACCTGGTGGTGTCCACAGCTGCAAGGAACAACCCAATAATCCGCTCAGCTGCTTCTCTTGCGTCCAATCGCCCCTGAGCTTTCAACACCTCCAGATTTGCTTCAGCCATGCTAGCAGCCAGCCTAGGCGCAACACCAGCGTCAGCGCCACTAGCAGCAGCACCAGCAGGAGCATTCACCTTCAGAAAAGGAGAACCTCCTCCAGCTGCTAAACCCCCATCACTTGCACCTCGTACTTCTCCTGCTGCTGCTGCTACTGTTGTTGTAGTGGCATTGGTGACCCCTCCTCTCCTTCTAAGCTTCTGCAGCTGCTCTTCCATCTTCTTGACATCCCCATGCTCTAAGTACCCCATACCCCCAGCCCCCTCTGCTTCTGCCTGATGTTTGACCAAGTCAACCACCTCCTCCAGCTCCTTGGCAAGGGCAGCTACAAGTGCCTGGCGAGCAAGCTTGGCCCTGTACAGGAGGACACAATCGCATAATCAGTAAGTCAGCACTCGTAAATCCAAGGCAAGCTGCTGCAGCAAACCTTGACGAGCAAGCTTGGCCCTGGACAGGAGGATACGGTACAATCACACAAACAGTGAACTGACGCTGAAGAATGCAAGCCAAGCTACGGCAGCAAACCCCGTTGCTGGCTTTTGGAGGGGACAGGAGCCTAGCCTGGATATCTAACAGGAACAATGGACCCCGTGAGGCATTACCATACCTATTTGAGATGCAATCCAAGATACTACTGCAAAAGCCATTTGTTTTTGTGTCATGCTACCAACGTGACATGACACATAAACATAGTAGTGTACTGGGCCGTCTCTGTGCGCTTCAAAAGAAGGACTTCTTACACCATGCCAGAGGGGTCTACTATATGCCCGGCCGGTGGCAACATTCACACATTGTCTTCCCTTATAGTAATGAATCAAGTGCCCTGGTGCTATTCCCAAGGGACAACCCCATCAGAGGGAGTTGCGCAGGTGCAGAGACAAAGAGCTTTGGCACTAGGGGTTAGAATTAGGATTAGGGTTTAAGATTAGGGTTTATGGTTTAAGATTAGGTTTTAGGGTTTAGCTGGCATTAGGGTTTATGGTTTAGCCCTAAATCCTAAACCCTAGTACAATGTTTATCATCTCAATACATGATACGCGATAGCAAGACATGCCATAGACCCCGCACCTCCAGCTGTTACAATAACAGCAAGGTAGATAAACCCTTACCTCCTACAAAAGCCTAACCAAACCCCATCATTGTGACAAACATTGAAGTCTTCAACAAATTGTCAATTCTATTCTGGCAGTTCCAACGATATTAGCAGCCCTTGCCTTACCTTCTGAAAGCAGTGAAGGGGAGGTCAATAGGGGCCACATATAGCCCAGCAATCCACACCAACAACTGCTCTTTGAACCATTGCTTGTCAGTGTGCTTCAGCTGAATGCCTACTAAAACTTCAAGGGCAAAATCCACAGCAAGACGACGGCTCTGCTTACACAACAGGCAGGAAGCAACAGCAGAAGTTAGACTTCGCAGCAGAAAGAGACAAACTGGGGATGGAATCTGACAACAACAGCGTAAGACAGTTAGAAGTGCTGTATCTTAGACATGTGCCTTAAGGATATGAGGACCTCAAAAGTAATGCCTACTGTAGCCAATAGAGCTGCGCATGTGCATCATGTAACACCTGCAAGAGCGGTTTTGCATCATACTACCTGCAAGAGCGGTTTTGCATCATACTACCTGCAAGAGCGATTTTGCATCATAATACCTGCAAGAACGGTCTAACGGTCTAACGGTCACGGAGGCTTTCCTTTCTACGTATGTGACAACTTGAAAGGCGGGCCCAGGCAAGAGCATAACAGTACCATGAATATGGGGTTGCAGGGTCACCAACTGAGAACCCTATGCGACTGCGTCAGCCACACAAAACTAGTGAGAGAAATGGTTGCTAACCGCTAATAGGCGCGACAGCTGAATGCTGCTGGTGGCTGTGCCCGCTTAAGAGGCAGTAACATGGTCAGCACCCTTCATTCTTTTAGGGGGGTTTCAAGAAAACCCTGGTCCCCACCAACTCACCAGCTGCACCAGTTGAACCCTCCCCAGATCAAGTGACTGGTCAATGGCTTTGTTCAGGACTTGCAGCAAGGAGGGGATGTAAGCCTCCACTGCTGTAGGAGACAGGCTCATGGAAATCGCACGCCTCTACAGAAATATCCATACAGAAGTCAGCAAACCCCAAACCTCAACTTTAAATCCCTAAACCCTAAACCCTCTGGGGATGGGCTCCTCCTTTGTTCACTTGGTGCTGATCTAGTGTAAGGTGCATTGTGAGCCTGATCTGATCCGCACATGCTGCTAAGTTTAAGTAATGCACAAAAGTCAGCAACTACTCTGGAGCTGGGCTCCTCCTTTGATCATGAGTAGTGCACCGTTGAGAAGAGGCCAAACAAGGTGGAAAACTAATGAAGATAAAGATAAAAGTGCATGTCTTATGATACATGGGCTTGGTGATTTGCTGTGGGGAATGACAAAGCGACAGCTACGATAGGCTGACAGTTGAAGCATTCTGCTGTGAAGCAGCGTAATGGGACAGGCTGATGTGCAGTGCTGATCTACTGTAAGGTGCATTCTGATCCTGATTCATACGCACACGCTGCTTCCACGACCAGAAGAAGTTGGCTACACTGACGTCACCCACATGGCAGGTTATTTGTTCACAGTGGGCACTGTTCTCTTCTCATTCTCACCCAGTAGCTATGCACTGGCCCATCTGCCATGTGGTTTAGGTCTCCCACTAGAGCTTTGAAGGAGGGGAAGGCTACAGTGAAGCTGACACCTTCCCCAGCGAGGACGCTCCTTGCATGTTTGGGTTCCAGGATGAAGAACATCTCTTGGCCTAGGAGGCTGGAGCGGTACACAGGGCCATGCTTTAAGTACCTAGCGCAGAAAGGACCAGGAGAAGGCTGCTGTCAGCATGCAACTGTGCATTGCATTGCACCGGGCACAAGGGGCATATACAGGGCCTGAGACGCACTCTACTGCACTAACCACAATGGGGCAGTTTCTGCTGATGAAACCATACGAGTAATGACAGGCTTGGATTGTTGAGTAGGAGCCGCTTTTGAGGGTTCTGGTACAGGGTTCTGGCTATGAAATTCTTCCTACCTGCCCAGCAAGAAGCCACCCGGGTCGTACTTCAAGTTCAAGGCATCCCCTACAAACGGGATCGTGAACCAAGGCCCTGGAATCCTCTTGGAGTGCCCCTTGTCGTGCCACCAATAACGCCCAAGCAGCAACGCGAACACCGCAGCAGTGATGGCCCAAAGGATCTGCTCGTCTAATGAGTGGATTGCGTTCCACATCTGGCAGATTCAGTTGTGGGTCAAGCTGTGTCCGCCAGAAATGAGCGGGCATGCATGAACCGGATACTGTATCACATAAACCTCGCGAGCTTGCGCCAAAGATATCCTGGGCAGATGAGTCCCGGAATCATTCCTGCTAACCCACACTCCAGGTAAATGACTAAGTAATCCATCGTTAAATTGATGACGGAATGCCAGGACTCCAATAATGGTTCTCACGCTGGTAGGGCAACTTGGGCCTCATGGGGCGCAGGCTGCAAAGTCACTCGAGGCAGTACACTGAAGTACATTCAAGATCACTTTGCCCATCGCAGGTGCATGGTCAATAGTTCGGCAGTGGCCGCGGAAATGCTATCACCTATACTTGTTTGAACTACACGAGGCTGCTTAGGGCTTCTGCTGCACTCACCTCGCCTCAGTGGCACATCCAATAAGAACTCGAAGCTTGTCAATCTTATGCTGAGTGCAAGGCTTGGTACAGCACTGGAAACTACGTGCAGGGTACAGTTTTGCATGCAAGACAATGCTGCGGCCTTCCCGGGACGAATGTGCTGAGGGCTGCCACTCCATCTCTCCAAGCAGGGCTGCAACGTCACCTGGATATCTGCTATCTTCAGGTAACCGGGAATATTGCATTACATGTGATATTCCAACAAAAAAAATCAGCACATTGATGGAATTCTGAGTGCAGTGCCATGCAGCCAAAGTTGTTGTAGGGCCAGCATGCTGCTGCTCCATATGACAGATGACAGGAGCCGGACAGAGCAGGGGCCACGTTAATGATGAGACAGATTAGCGAGGCCCAAAAACTGACTCTTATCAATGAGACTGTAGGAAACAGCTTTGTGAGAACAGTATGCTGGGGCATACCATAGATTAGCCTTGCCACAAAATGAAAGAACATTACCCAGACCATTTGACTGACAGATAACAGGAACTAGTTTCAGTTCGTGCCCATGCCCTATGCTGACAATATGAAAATTTGAGGCCATTACGCTCCTCACTACTAGCACCCAAGTAAAAGAATAGCATTTACTGGCTCAATGCTGACCATAAGGGCCATGCCTGACAAAGACATTTGCTCGTGGTCGACAGTTCTAGACACTTGGCTTAGATGCCTCTCGGTCACTTGCAGAAAATGCACTACCAGCTGCAGGTCTTGCATATGGAAGACAGCGATGGCATCTGTGCAATAGGGTTGCTCGTTGGCGTCTGGGTTGGGCTTGAGGGTGTTGGGCTGGGGAAAGCTTTGGTGATGGCCATGGTGAAGGCTGGGGTGCTGGTGCAGCACGGGTGCTGCCTCCAGGCACGACATGCCTGAGGGTGTCTGCCATAAGTCTGCCATAACATATTGACGACTTGGATAGCTGCCATGTGGTCCGAGGCCTGGCTAGGCTCTACAACAACTTGATTGACCGCTGTCTGGTTGGCATCCATAGTGCCGTTGCTGTTTTCTGATGTGTTGTTGGCAGATTCTCCAGCTGGGTCCACAGGTTCAACTTGGATCTGGGCCACAGGCTCTGTGACGTTGGGCGTAGGCTCTGCTTGGGTCTGGGCAACAAGGTCGTCTGCATGATGCTCAGCAGCATCATAACCAGATTGGTTCTCTTCATTTAGGTCTGCAAGCAGAAAACCATGATTCAATCAGTAGCATTACCACATCCAATGTGTACATTGCTCAACTTGATAGGCACTTGTCATCAAACTAACAAGCGAGCTTGTCTCGTCTTCTAAGCAGATAGTTTGTCTGCATGCAAGTAGTGAATGCTTTTCCTACCCTATTCAGCATGCATTCGCATGCATGAGGTATGCAGGCCAGCAAGCACTCACCTGAGGCTGTGACCGCGGCCGGGATCCTGTCTTTGCCTTCTTTTTGCTCTTCGTAGATCTTCATGGCGCGTGCTGGCAGGGCGTAGGCCATCAAATCTTTCTCAAAATAAGCCACCTTGTTGTTGATGGCCTCACGCATGGCAGCAAGGTCCCTCTGCAGACATTGAAAAAGGTGTATGTGAAGGCTTATGGGGCAGCAGCAGTACTCATAGGAATTACCAAGCTTGGCGGCACAACCTGAGCCTGCATCTGTCTGGTGCAAGGTGAGTCACATGTGTTACAATGAAAACCTGGGATTTTGGGGCAGCATCCGAGTACTGCTCTGAGAGCTGAAGCTGAAAGCTTACCGCAGTCTTGAAAGTCATCGTGGTGAACTTCTAGGATGCAGTGTTGGACTGCAATTCTGCAGCCTGCATGGAGGAGAAGGGTTTTTTGGTTGCCTGATGAAACAAGTGCTGCAAGAGATGCAAAAGTCTGATTTGGTGCATGCTGTTTACCTGGGGTGGTGTGTTGCAGAAGCCTGCAAACCTCTGAATGAGAGGAGTAGCCAGTCGGACAGAGCCAGATAACTCCTGACAGAGGTTTTGGACAGATGCTGGTGTCACGCCAGTCTTGAACCTGTAAACAAGCAGTTGTCAGAAGCAGTTGCAGTGTGCAGGACATGTTCAGCAACCCTTGCACACACATGCTCATGCCATAGTACCATTAGCAATTCAGTTGAGGCGAAGGCGCAAGTAATTACCTAATGATAAAGTGGTTCTGGCCACCTGCCTCTCCAGGTGAATATTCATTGTAAATCGAAGGCAAGAAGGAAGGCTTTAAGGGCTCTGTGTTGAAGGAAGCTGAGGAGAAGGTGCCTTGTTGGGAATAAACAAGCTGGACAGTGTCGAGGCGAAGGACATAGCCAAGACCAGACACATCTTCAAAGACGATGCGCCGGAAGGGTGAGGCACCTTGCTTGTTATCCTGTGCATCAACTAGCTTGGACAAGTCCACTTGAATCCTGACCCAGTTGTCATCATCGTAGCCTGCTATTGCCACACCCGTAGCACTCTCTCCATGGGCCAGGCGAACATCCCTGCAGCCAAGGGAGGTGCATTTTTTGCAGGCAAAAATGGATGCAGCACTGACTGAAGAAAAGACATTGCCATCCCTTGCCTAGGTGCTTTGTAAAGTGCCAGGAGAAGCATTTGGTAACTTGCAGAAAAGTCATCTGCAGCCTTGACAAGCCCTGGAAAGGTAGGAGTGCACTGCAGAAGCTGCCTATGGGTAAAGAGCATGCAACTTCCTCATCTTCCAGGCTGCAACTGTAAGAAGGCACCAGCATGGCGTGATTGATGTTCTTCATGACACGACCAGCTGCAGATGGCAATCTCATGCTGTGCTTTACTGACCTGGAGAACCGGCGGCCCACAGGATCAACCAACGAAATTGCAACAGAGGAAAGGCCACTTCCCCTTCCCCAGAAGTCAAGGATGCCATTATGTGAGAAGCCAAGGCGGGATGCCAAGATGAGGGAGCCCCATGGGGCTATATGCAAGCTTGCTGTTATGTTGGAGTCGTAGTGAGCCTGCAAGGAAAGAGACCCTTGTCAATTCAATCTTGTCTGGTTGGAAATTGCGACTAGACAGATGCAGCTTTTTTGACACAGTACCGGCTGCATGCACCTTTACTTACCAGAGAAACGTTGTAATTGCACCGGAGACAACCTGTACAAACAATACTTGATCATGTGATTGCCCAGCATTCGAGATGGATTAGATGCGTGCCTGCTTGCTTGTGGTGGGCATACCATATGAGTTGTCAGCACCCACCTTCAGAAAAAGAGAACCTCCTCCAGCTGCTAAAGTGCCAACACTTGCACCTTCCGCTTCTCCTCCTGCTGCTGCCCGCTCGCCAGGCACCGCATTGCTCGGTAAATAAGGGTCTTGAAAGGAAAACTGAACGTCAGAACTCCAAGGTTGGGTCTTGAGCTGGTGGCGCAGCTTGCGTGGCCTGATGTGACGCAGACGGCAGAGTCACTTGTGGCAGGACAGTGAAGTACATTCAAGATCACTTCGCCAATTACAAGTGCATGATCTACATTTTGGCACTGACCACTGAGAGATTATGTCTACACCTATAGTGATCTGTATGAGGCTGCTTAGGGACTTCTGCTGCACCTTGCAAGGGACAATTATCTCAGTGGCACATGCATCCTTTTACAGTTGTAAGCTTGTCAGTCAGTTTGTGCCTGGTGAAACATCTGGATCAGTCGACTGAAACTACACTGGACGATTCAGCTTTGCCTGCAATTCAATCCCACTACACAACGACTATTGCTCGCTACCTGTCTAGAATTATGCTACACGGGGCTGCCAGGGCTACTCCATCTCTGAAAACCGCGGGGCTGCAATGTCAGTCGGATATCCGCCATCTCCTGATAACTGGGTTAAGTACATTACATTTGGTAGCATTTCAAAAAGGTACCAGGGCATTAAAGGTACCAGAACAGTACCAACGTCCAAAGTGGGATGGCACGCACAGCCACAGCAATTGTAGGAGCGACAGAGGACACTAGACAGGACCAGGACAGAGCAGAGACCAATCTAACAATGAGATACGATTCTTGAGGCCCAAACAGTGCCTTTTAGCAAGTAAAATATAAGTGAAACCCCAAAAAAGTATGCTGGAGCAAATCACATATTAGCCTTGCCATATGATTGGCAGAGATTGAACATTACCCCTGGAGGCCATCACGCTCAACAATGACACATCACAGAATATAGTTCCATTGCATGCCCATGACCTGGCCACATGTTGACAAAATTTTCAGAGCGTAACTATGCTCCTCCCTGCTAGCACCCAAGTAAGACAATGCACTTTATGGCCATTTCAAGGCTGATTGCAGTGGCAACAGCCATGGCCGAGTTGTCTTCCTGGACGACTATCTTGAACACTCACAACCTTGGTCACTTGCAGAACATGCACCAGCTGCAGGTCTTGCAGATGGAAGACAGCGATGGCATCTGTGTGATTGGATTGCTGGTTGGTGTCTTGGTTGGTGTCGATGGTGCGGGGCTGGAAGGCTTTGGCGATGGTGAAGGCTTAGGTGCTGGTGCAGCAGGGGTGCTCCTGAGGTTGTCTGCCATGACATTGAGGAGTTTCTGTGCGGAAGATGACTCAAAGTACTTGTTGACGCCAGCATCAATCAGAGCCTTCTTGATCTCTTCAGCAGAGGCTGTTGGGTGGAGTTGCAAGTAGAGGGCAGCTGCGCCAGCAACATGTGGCCTGCAAGTTCAAGAAAGCACACTCTGTCAGGGGTGGCGGTACTTTGGATAGCAACTATTCGCCTTCACTTAAAATGGAAGTAATGAATGAATGAGTATACCCTGTCAGTACTCTGCAGAAGAAGATGGTTTCCATGCATATTGTAAGAAAAGGGTTCAACGAAACTATATACCCCTATTGTAGTGCTAGCTACATTGTGTCCGTCACACCCCACTCCAGCTGCACCCATCCTTCCTCAGGCTTGCACTTACGCTGCCATGCTAGTCCCAGACATAGTTGCTTCACCCGTGTCAGATTTGTGGGATGCTCCCACAATGCTGACTCCAGGGGCAAAAAGGCTGAGGCACCGACCGATGTTGGAGAAAGAAGCAATCTTGTCCTGAGAATCACTTGCGCCCACTGTAATTGACGAGCTAGCTGATGCAGGAGACATGGTGCAAGCGTCTGCGCCCCTGTTGTTGCCTGCTGCTACAATGGACACAATGCCGGCATTGGCCAGATCATCAATGGCGTCGTTCAGAGATGCTGACCGTGGGCCACCCAAGGACAAGGAAATGATGGCAGTGCCATATCTGTTGTTGAGCTTGTGGTTCTTTACCCTGCAGAATCATGATAAAAAGTCACATTGAGGGCATGTGGGGACAGGCCCTTTTACTCACAAGCTACCAGCTGACACAATGTGATGCAATGGCACCCTCTGCTCATAAGTGCAACTGCAGCAGCAAACATGAATGCGCAGGGTGCATTCGCTACTTACCACTTGAGGCCCTCAATGATGGTGGAGAAGCTACCGGACCCATCAGCCGCCAAGACCTTGACACTGTGCACGATTGCAGACTTTGCCACGCCATGGATAGCCCCGGTTGCGGAACTTGCGGCATGAGTCCCATGCCCATTGTCATCGGCGGAAGAACTGCCAACCAGAGAGGCGCCTGCATGATAGTAGCAACACTCAGTGAGCCACTTCAAAGCAGCTTGCGTTGCACTATGCCGGTTCAATCAAGTGTCCCATGGTTTGCTCTGGGAAATGCACTGCCCATTGCACTATTAAGCGGGTGGCACTTCCATTGACCTTATGCTAACAGCCTGTCTAGTACAGACAATTTACAGAAATGAATACGGTGAAGAGGCTGCTTGTCTCCAGGATTGCCCTTGCTATAGCCCACCAAGGAACAGTGGTGGGCTGTCCGACCAAAACCTGCTGCAGACGGACAATTTGCACTTACTTTCGCCAAAGCGTCCCCTGAAGTCCTGGTGGCTGCTTCTGATGCCGGTATCAAGGACGTAGACATGCACACCACGGCCGTCCAAGCCTGGGTTGTAATCACCATCAAGAGGCAAGTTGACCTGAAAGGAATTGCAATGCATAAGCAAAAATAGACGAGGCTGCAGATGATACACGCAGCAAGCAACCACCAATTCTCACGAGAAAACATGGGGCGCGGAGCCCCTTGACAGAAGTAATCGCACCTGGTCAATGCGGTCCAAGCTCCACGAGCCTACGCTGCCCTGAGCAGTGGAGAAGTCCTCAGCAGCATCAACAGTGTCGTCCAGCACCACATCCGGCTTCTCAGCTTGGACCTTAGTGAAGTCAGGCTCATTTGTCTTGACGACAAAGTTTCTGGCTTGCTGTGTTGTACCATTGTTACTTGCACTGCTTGTGTTCTGCTTGATGTTGACGACTTGGATAGCTGCAATGTGGTCCGAGGCCTGGCTAGGCTCTACAACAACTTGAATGACCGCTGTCTGGTTGGCATCCATAGTGCCGTTGCTGTTTTGTGATGTGTTGTTGGCAGATTCATCAGCTGGGTCCACAGGTTCAACTTGGATCTGGGCCATAGGCTCTGTGACGTTGGGCGTGGGCTCTGCTTGGGTCTGGGCAACAAGGTCGTCTGCATGTTGCTCAGCAGCATCATAACCAGATTGGTTCTCTTCATTTAGGTCTGCAAGCAGAAGAACATGAAATCAGTAGCATTACAACATCCGATGTGTACATTGCTCAACTTAGAAGGCACTTGTCGTCAAGCTAACACGCGAGCTTGTCTCGTCTTCTCAGCAGATAATATGTCTGCATGCAAGTAGTGAGTGCCTTTTCTACCCTATTCAGCATGCATTCGCATGCATGAGGTATGCATGCCAGCAAGCACTCACCTGAGGCTGTGACTGGGGCCGGGATTCTGTCTTCGCCTTCTTTTGGCTCTTTGTAGATCTTCATGGCACGTGCTGGCAGGGCGTAGGCCATCAAATCCTTCTCAAAATAAGCCAGCTTGTCATTGATGGTCTCACGCATGGCAGCAAGGTCCCTCTGCAGACATTAGAAAAGGTGTCTGTGAAGGCTTATGGGGCAGCAGCAGTACTCATAGGAAGTGCCAAGCTTGACTGCACAACCTGAGCCTGCATCTGTCTGGTGCAAGGTGAGTCACATGTGTGTTAATGGAAACATGGGATTTTGGGGCAGCATCCGAGTACTGCTCTGAAAGCTGAAGCTGAAAGCTTACCGCAGTCTTGAAAGTCATTGTGGTGAATTTCCAAGAGGCAGTGTTGGACTGCAACTCTGCAGCCTGCATGGAGGAGAAGGGTTTTTTGGTTGCCTGCTGAAACAAGTGCTGCAAGAGATGCAAAAGTCTGGGTTGGTGCATGCTGTTTACCTGGGGTGGTGTGTTGCAGAAGCCTGCAAACCTCTGAATGAGAGGAGTAGCCAGTCGGACAGAGCCAGATAACTCCTGACAGAGGTTTTGGACAGATGCTGGTGTCACGCCAGTCTTGAACCTGTAAACAAGCAGTTGTCAGAAGCAGTTGCAGTGTGCAGGACATGTTCAGCAACACCCGCACGCACATGCTCATGCCATAGTACCAATAACAATTCAACTGAGGCGAAGGTGCAAGTATTTACCTAATGATAAAGCGGTTCTGGCCAGCTGCTTCGTTGCGCGAATCTTCGTTGTAAATCGGAGGCAAGAAGGAAGGCTTTAAGGGCTCTGTGTTGAAGGAAGCTGAGGAGAAGGTGCCTTGTTGGGAATAAACAAGCTGGACAGTGTCGAGGCGAAGGACATAGCCAAGACCAGACACATCTTCAAAGACGATGCGCTGGAAGGGTGAGGCACCTTGCTTGTTATCCTGTGCATCAACTAGCTTGGACAAGTCCACTTGAATCCTGACCCAGTTATCACCATCGTAGCCTGCTATTGCCACACCCGTAGCACTCTCTCCATGGGCCAGGCGAACATCCCTGCAGCCAAGGGAGGTGCATTAATTGCAGGCAAACATGGATGCAGCACTCACTGAAGAAAAGACATTGCCATCCCTTGCCTAGGTGCTTTGTAAAGTGCCAGGAGAAGCATTTGGTAACTTGCAGAAAAGTCATCTGCAGCCTTGGCAAGCCCTGGAAAGGTAGGAGTGCACTGCAGAAGCTGCCTATGGGTAAAGAGCATGCAACTTCCTCATCTTCCAGGCTGCAACTGTAAGAAGGCACCAGCATGGCGTGATTGATGTTCTTCATGACACGACCAGCTGCAGATGGCAATCTCATGCTGTGCTTTACTGACCTGGAGAACCGGCGGCCCACAGGATCAACCAACGAAATTGCAACAGAGGAAAGGCCACTTCCCCTTCCCCAGAAGTCAAGGATGCCATTATGTGAGAAGCCAAGGCGGGATGCCAAGATGAGGGAGCCCCATGGGGCTATATGGAGGGATGCAGTAATGTTCGAGTCTTGGTGAGCCTGCAAGGAAAGAGACCCTTGTTTATTCAATCTTGTCTGGTTGGAAATTGCGACTAGACAGATGCAGCTTTTTCGACACAGTACCGGCTGCATGCACCTTTACTTACCAGAGAAACGTTGTAATTGCACCGGAGACAACCTGTACAAACAATACTTGATCATGGGATTGCCCAGCATTCGAGATGGATTAGATGCGTGCCTGCTTGCTTGTGGTGGGCATACCATATGAGTTGTCATACCAGCCACGACCAAAGATGCCGTTGTTGTAAATGGATACGGGTTCGATGCTAGTTGTCGTTGTTGTTGCTGAAGTTGCTGTTACTAGAAGCACTGATGTGAGAAGACAGCACCGCAGGAGCATCAGCAAGCGCGCCATGACTGCTCTTTCAGTCTTGACTCCACAGAGACGCCTTGCGGGGTTTCACTTTATATTGTTGAGCCAGGCTTACTGTGCTGAGCGAGCTGCTTGGCCGCGTATAGTAGGCAACTGACAATTGATTGACCTCGATCGACGGACTGACTAGGTGCGTGCAGGTGAGCTGCTGTAAGCACGTTTCCAAGTACAATTGTCCATCTTATCAATGTAGGAAGTTTATATAAGGTATAAACTGTAAAGAAGGTGCTCCTAATTGGGCATTCATTATTCAAACGGAGTTCCACGCACTCCAGTGACGCGCCCGTCAGTTCAAATAATGACGGTGTGGCCTCCCAGAGTCAGACAGGGATACTTCAGGCTCAGTCTTACTGTAGCAAGCTGCTAACTTCACGTTACATGTGCAATTGATGCGATTTCTACGGTGTCAGCAGCAAGGTTCGTAAGCAAGCAGCTAGCACCGAGTCCTTGACAACAGCTTGCCCATCCGGGAAGCAGCTTTTTCTTGGAGAATTCTCACGCTGTGTAAACGTTGCTTTCACTTGGCCTGCTTAATGCCTGTTACGCTAATACAAGCAACGTTGCCCCCCTCGCTTGCTTGACCCGCTCTAGTTTGTGCAGCAGCAGCAGTAGGAACGCTCCGCATTGTAAGCAAGAGCCGCTGCTTTCTCTACTTCTAGCTCCTTGTGCATCAAATAGACCTAGTCATCCTTCCCGTGGTCAGTTCTGGCAGAGCACCAGCTTGAACCGAAGGCCAGCTTTACAAGCAGCACGAGCCCCAACAATAATGGCAACTGTTCACACACTGTCTTCCCTTATAGTAATGAATCCAGTGCCCTGATGTTATTCCTCAGGGGCAACCCCATCAGAGGGAGTTGCGCAGGTGCAGAGCTTTGGCACTAGGGGTTAGAATTAGGATTAGGGTTTAAGATTAGGGTTTATGGTTTAATATTAGGGTTTAGGGTTTAGCTGGCATTAGGGTTTATGGTTTAGCCCTAAATCCTAAACCCTAGTACAATGTTATCATTCAATACATGATACGCGATAGCAGGACATGCCATAGACGCCGCACCTCCAGCTGATACAATGACAGCGAGGTAGATAAACCCTTACCTCCTGCAAAAGCCTTACCAGACCCCATCATTGTGACAGATAGTGAAGTCATCAATAAATTGATAATTCTATTCTGGCAGTTCCAACGGTATTGGCAGCCCTTGCCTTACCTTCTGAAAGCAGTGAAGGGGAGGTCAATAGGGGCCACGTATAGTCAGGCAATCCACACCAACAACTGCTCTTTGAACCATTGCTTGTCAGTGTGCTTCAGCTGAATGCCTACTAAAACTTCAAGGGCAAAATCCACAGCAAGACGACGGCTCTGCTTACACAACAGGCAGGAAGCAACAGCAGAAGTTAGACTTCGCAGCAGAAAGAGACAAACTGGGGATGGAATCTGATAACAACAGCGTAACACTTGTAGAAATGCTGTATCTTAGACATGTGCCTTAAGGATATGCGGACCTCAAAAGTAATGCCTCCTGTAGCTTATAGAGCTGCGCATGTGCATCATAATATCTGCAAGAGCGGTTTTGCATCCTAATACCTGCAAGAGTGGTTTTGCATCCTAATACCTGCAAGAGCGGTTCAGAGGTCATGGAGGCTTCCCTTGCTGCATATGTGACAACTTGAAAGGCGGACCCAGGCAAGAGCATAACGATACACCATGAATATGTGGTTGCAGGGTCACCACCTGAAAACCCTATGCGACTGCGCCAGCCACACAAGTCTAGTGAGATAAATGGTTGCTAATCGCTAATAGGCGCGACAGCTGAATGCTGCTGGTGGCTGTGCCCGCTTAAGAGGCGGTAGCATGGTCACCACCCTATATTTGTTTCATTCCTCTAAACAGGGTTTAAGAAGACCCTGGTCCCCACCAACTCACCAGCTGCACCAGTTGAACCCTCCCCAGATGAAGTGACTGGTCAATGCCCTTGTTAATGACTTGCAGCAAGGAGGGGATGTAGGCCTCCACTGCTGTAGGAGACAGGCTCATGGACATCGCACGCCTCTACAGAAACATTTATAAGAGGTGCACAAAAGTCAGCAACACCCAACCCTAAACTTTAAATAACTAAACCCTAAACCCTCTGGGGATGGGCTCCTTCTTTGTTTGCTTGGTGCTGATCTACTGTAAGGTGCCTTGTGACCCTGATCTAACACGCACACGCTGCTTCCACGACCAGAAGGAGTTGGCTACACTGACGTCACCCACATGGCAGGATATCCGTTCAGAGTGGGCACTGTTCTCTTTTCATTCTCACCCAGTAGCTATGCACTGGCCCATCTGCCATGTGGTTTAGGTCTCCCACTAGAGCTTTGAAGGAGGGGAAGGCTACAGTGAAGCTGACACCTTCCCCAGCGAGGACGCTCCTTGCATGTTTGGGTTCCAGGATGAAGAAAATCTCTTGGCCTAGGAGGCTGGAGCGGTACACAGGGCCATACTTTAAGTACCTAGTGCAGAAAGGACCAGGAGAAGGCTGCTGTCAGCATGCAACTGTGCATTGCATTGCACCGGGCACAAGGGGCATATACAGGGCCTGAGACGCACTCTACTGCACTAAACACAATGGGGCAGTTTCTGCTGATGAAACCATACGAGTAATGACAGGCTTGGATTGTTGAGTAGGAGCCGCTTTAAGGGTTCTGGTACAGGGTTCTGGCTATGAAATTCGTTCCTACCTGCCCAGCAAGAAGCCACCCGGGTCGTACTTCAAGTTCAAGGCATCCCCTACAAACGGGATCGTGAACCAAGGCCCTGGAATCCTCTTGGAGTGCCCCTTGTCGTGCCACCAATAACGCCCAAGCACCAACGCGAACACCGCAGCAGTGATGGCCCAAAGGATCTGCTCGTCTAATGAGTGGAATGCGTTCCACATCTGGCAGATTCAGTTGTGAGTCAACCTGTGTCCGTCAGAAATGAGCGGGCATGCATGAACCGGATATGTATTACATAAACCTCGCGAGCTTGCGCCAAAGACATCCTGGGCAGATGAGTCCCGGAATCATTCCTGCTAACCCACACTCCAGGTAAATGACTAAGTAATCCATCGTTGAATTGATGACGGAATGCCAGGACTCCAATATTGGTTCTCACGCTGGTAGTGCAACTTGGGCCTCATGGGGCGCAGGCTGCAAAGTCACTCGAGGCAGTACAGTGAAGTACATTCAAGATCACTTTGCCCAATCGCAGGTGCATGGTCACCAGTTCGGCAGTGGCCGCTGAAATGCTATGTCTATACTTGTTCGAACTACACGAGGCTGCTTAGGACTTCTGCTGCACCTCGCCTCAGTGGCACATCCAATTAGAATTCGAAGCTTGTCCAATCTTATGCTGAGTGCAAGGCTTGGTACAGCACTAGAAACTACGCTGCAGGGTACAGGTTTGCATGCAATACAATGCTGCTGCGTTCCCGGGACAAATGTCCTGAGGGCTGCCACTCCATCTCTTCAAGCAGGGCTACAACGTCACCTGGATATCTGCTGTCTACAGGTATAGTACATTACATGTGATATTTCAACGGCAGAGCACCAGAACGTTGATGAAATTCTGAGTGCAGTGCCCACATCCAGCCACAGTTGTTGTAGGACCAGCATGCTGCTGCTCCATATGACAGATGACAGGAGCAGGACAGAGCAGGGGCCACGTTTTTAATGATGAGACAGATTAGCGAGGCCCAAAAACTGACTCTTATCAGTGAGACTGTAGGAAACAGCTTAGTGAGAACAGTATGCTGGGGCATACCATAGATTAGCCTTGCCACAAAATGAAGAACATTACCCAGACCATTTGACTGACAGATAACAGGAACTCGTTTCAGTGCGTGCGCGCCCATGCCCTATGCTGACAATATAAAAAATTGAGGCTATTATGCTCCTCGCTACTAGCACCCAAGTAAAAGAATAACATTTATTGGCTCAATGCTGACCATAAGGGCCATGCCTGAGAAAGACATTTGCTCGTGGTCGACAGTTCTAGACACTTGGAGGTTGCTTAGATGCCGCTCGGTCACTTGCAGAACATGCACCAGCTGAAGGTCTTGCATATGGAAGACAGCGATGGCATCTGTGCAATAGGGTTGCTCATTGGCGTCTGGGTTGGGCTTGAGGGTGTTGGGCTGGGGAAAGCTTTGGTGATGGCCATGGTGAAGGCTGGGGTGCTGGTGCAGCAGGGGTGCTGCCTCCAGGCACGACACGCCTGAGGGTGTCTGCCATAACATGTTGACGACTTGGATAGCTGCCATGTGGTCCGACGCCTGGCTAGGCTCTACAACAACTTGAATGACCGCTGTCTGGTTGGCATCCAGAGTGCCGTTGCTGTTTTGTGATGTGTTGTTGGCAGATTCTCCAGCTGGGTCCACAGGTTCAACTTGGATCTGGGCCACAGGCTCTGTGACGTTGGGCGTAGGCTCTGCTTGGGTCTGGGCAACAAGGTCGTCTGCGTGATGCTCAGCAGCATCATAACCAGATTGGTTCTCTTCATTTAGGTCTGCAAGCAGAAAACCATGATTCAATCAGTAGCATTACCACATCCAATGTGTACATTGCTCAACTTGATAGGCACTTGTCATCAAACTAACAAGCGAGCTTGTCTCGTCTTCTCAGCAGATAGTTTGTCTGCATGCACTCCCTCCATGGGCCAGCCGAACATCCCTGCAGCCAAGAGAGGTGCATTACCTACAGGCAAATAGGAATGCAGCACTCACTGAAGAAATCATAATGCTATCCCCTTGCCTAGGTGCCTTGTAAAGTGCCAGGATAAGCATTCGATAACTTTGCAGATAAGTCATCTGCGGCCTTGGCAAGCCCTGGAAAGGTAGGAGTGCACTGCAAAAACTGCATGGGTAAGAGCATGCTATTTCCTATGGGTGAGAGCATGCAGCTTCCTCATCTTCCAGACTGCAATTTTAAAAAGGCCCCTGCAACTGCAAAGCACCAGCATGGCGTGATAGATGTTCTTCAAGACACGACCAGCTGCAGGTGGCAATCCAGGCCAACACCAGGGTCAACGCCACCAACAGCAGCAGGAGCAGCAGCACCAGCAGGAGTACCAGCAGCAGCACCCACCTTCAGAAAAAGAGAACCTCCTCCAGCTGCTAAAGTGCCAACACTTGCACCTCCCGCTTCTCCTCCTGCTGCTGCCCGCTCGCCAGGCACATTGCTCGGTAAATAAGGGTCTTGAAAGGAAGACTGAACGTCAGAACTCCAAGGTTGGGTCTTGAGCTGGTGGCGCAGCTTGGGCCTGATGTGACGCAGACGGCAGAGTCACTTGTGGCAGGACAGTGAAGTACATTCAAGATCACTTCGCCAATTACAAGTGCATGATCTACATTTTGGCACTGACCACTGAGAGATTATGTCTACACCGACCTATAGTGATCTGTATGAGGCTGCTTAGGGACTTCTGCTGCACCTTGCAAGGGACAATTGTCTCAGTGGCACATGCATCCTTTTACAGTTGTAAGCTTGTCAGTCAGTTTGTGCCTGGTGAAACATCTGGATCAGTCGACTGAAACTACACTGGACGATTCAGCTTTGCCTGCAATTCAATCCCACTACACAACGACTATTGCTCGCTACCTGTCTAAAATTATGCTACACGGGGCTGCCAGGGCTACTCCATCTCTGAAAACCGCGGGGCTGCAATGTCAGTCGGATATCCGCCATCTCCTGATAACTGGGTTAAGTACATTACATTTGGTAGTATTTTAAAAAGGTACCAGGGCATTAAAGGTACCAGAACAGTACCAACGTCCAAAGTGGGATGGCACACACAGCCACAGCAATTGTAGGAGCGACAGAGGACACTAGACAGGACCAGGACAGAGCAGAGACCATTCTAACAATGAGATACGATTCTTGAGGCCCAAACAGTGCCTTTTAGCAAGTAAAATATAAGTGAAACCCCAAAAAAGTATGCTGGAGCAAATCACATATTAGCCTTGCCATATGATTGGCAGAGATTGAACATTACCCCTGGAGGCCATCACGCTCAACAATGACACATCACAGAATATAGTTCCATTGCATGCCCATGACCTGGCCACATGTTGACAAAATTTTCAGAGCGTAACTATGCTCCTCCCTGCTAGCACCCAAGTAAGACAATGCACTTTATGGCCATTTCAAGGCTGATTGCAGTGGCAGCAGCCATGGCCGAGTTGTCCTGGACGACTATCTTGAACACTCACAACCTCGGTCATTTGCAGAACATGCACCAGCTGCAGGTCTTGCAGATGGAAGACAGCGATGGCATCTGTGTGATTGGATTGCTGGTTGGTGTCTTGGTTGGTGTCGAGGGTGCGGGGCTGGAAGGCTTTGGCGATGGTGAAGGCTTAGGTGCTGGTGCAGCAGGGGTGCTCCCTCCAGGGACGACACGCCTGAGGTTGTCTGCCATGACATTGAGGAGTTTCTGTGCGGAAGATGACTCAAAGTACTTGTTGACGCCAGCATCAATCAGAGCCTTCTTGACCTCTTCAGCAGAGGCTGTTGGGCGGAGTTGCAAGTAGAGGGCAGCTGCGCCAGCAACATGTGGCCTGCAAGTTCAAGAAAGCACACTCTGTCAGGGGTGGCGGTACTTTGGATAGCAACTATTCGCCTTCACTTGAAATGGAAGTAATGAATGAATGAGTATACCCTGTCAGTACCCTGCAGAAGAAGATGGTTTCCATGCATATTGTAAGAAAAGGGTTTAACGAAACTATATACCCCTATTGTAGTGCTAGCTACATTGTGTCCGTCACACCCCACTCCAGCTGCACCCATCCTTCCTCAGGCTTGCACTTACGCTGCCATGCTAGTCCCAGACATAGTTGCTTCACCCGTGTCAGATTTGTGGGATGCTCCCACAATGCTGACTCCAGGGGCAAAAAGGCTGAGGCACCGACCGATGTTGGAGAAAGAAGCAATCTTGTCCTGAGAATCACTTGCGCCCACTGTAATTGACGAGCTAGCTGATGCAGGAGACATGGTGCAAGCGTCTGCGCCCCTGTTGTTGCCTGCTGCTACAATGGACACAATGCCGGCATTGGCCAGATCATCAATGGCGTCGTTCAGAGATGCTGACCGTGGGCCACCCAGGGACAAGGAAACGATGGCAGTGCCATATCTGTTGTTGAGCTTGTGGTTCTTTACCCTGCAGAATCATGATCAAAAAGTCACATTGAGGGCATGTGGGGACAGGCCCTTTTACTCACAAGCTACCAGCTGACACAATGTGATGCAATGGCCCCCTCTGCTCATAAGTGCAACTGCAGCAGCAAACATGAATGCGCAGGGTGCATGCGCTACTTACCACTTGAGGCCCTCAATGATGGTGGAGAAGCTACCGGACCCATCAGCCGCCAAGACCTTGACACTGTGCACGATTGCAGACTTTGCCACGCCATGGATAGCCCCGGTTGCGGAACTTGCGGCATGAGTCCCATGCCCATTGTCATCGGCGGAAGAACTGCCAACCAGAGAGGCGCCTGCATGATAGTAGCAACACTCAGCGAGCCCCTTCAAAGCAGCTTGCGTTGCATGTGCAGCTGCTGGGAAATGCACTGCCCATTGCACTATTAAGCGGGTGGCACCTTATGCTAACAGCCTGTCTAGTACAGACAATTTGCAGAAATGAATACGGTGAAGAGGCTGCTTGTCTCCAGGATTGCCCTTGCTATAGCCCACCAAGGAACAGGGGTGGGCTGTGCAACCAAAACCTGCTGCAGACGGACAATTTGCACTTACTTTCGCCAAAGCGTCCCCTGAAGTCCTGGTGGCTGCTTCTGATGCCGGTATCAAGGACGTAGACATGCACACCACGGCCGTCCAAGCCTGGGTTGTAATCACCATCAAGAGGCAAGTTGACCTGAAAGGAATTGCAATGCATAAGCAAAAATAGACGAAGGCTGCGGATGATACACGCAGCAAGCAAACACCAATTCTCACGAGAAAACATGGGGCGCGGAGCCCCTTGACAGAAGTAATCGCACCTGGTCAATGCGGTCCAAGCTCCACGAGCCTACGCTGCCCTGAGCAGTGTAGAAGTCCTCAGCAGCATCAACAGTGTCGTCCAGCACCACATCCGGCTTCTCAGCTTGGACCTTAGTGAAGTCAGGCTCATTTGTCTTGACGACAAAGTTTCTGGCTTGCTGTGTTGTACCATTGTTACTTGCACTGCTTGTGTTCTGCTTGATGTTGACGACTTGGATAGCTGCCATGTGGTCCGAGGCCTGGCTAGGCTCTACAACAACTTGAATGACCGCTGTCTGGTTGGCATCCATAGCGCCGTTGCTGTTTTGTGATGTGTTGTTGGCAGATTCATCAGCTGGGTCCACAGGTTCAACTTGGATCTGGGCCATAGGCTCTGTGACGTTGGGCGTGGGCTCTGCTTGGGTCTGGGCAACAAGGTCGTCTGCATGTTGCTCAGCAGCATCATAACCAGATTGGTTCTCTTCATTTAGGTCTGCAAGCAGAAAAACATGAAATCAGTAGCATTACGACATCCGATGTGTACATTGCTCAACTTAGAAGGCACTTGTCGTCAAGCTAACACGCGAGCTTGTCTCGTCTTCTCAGCAGATAATATGTCTGCATGCAAGTAGTGAGTGCCTTTTCTACCCTATTCATCATGCATTCGCATGCATGAGGTATGCATGCCAGCAAGCACTCACCTGAGGCTGTGACCGGGGCCGGGATTCTGTCTTCGCCTTCTTTTGGCTCTTCGTAGATCTTCATGGCACGTGCTGGCAGGGCGTAGGCCATCAAATCCTTCTCAAAATAAGCCACCTTGTCGTTGATGGTCTCACGCATGGCAGCAAGGTCCCTCTGCAGACATTAGAAAAGGTGTCTGTGAAGGCTTATGGGGCAGCAGCAGTACTCATAGGAAGTGCCAAGCTTGGCTGCACAACCTGAGCCTGCATCTGTCTGGTGCAAGGTGAGTCACATGTGTGTTAATGAAAACCTGGGATTTTGGGGCAGCATCCGAGTACTGCTCTGAAAGCTGAAGCTGAAAGCTTACCGCAGTCTTGAAAGTCATTGTGGTGAATTTCCAAGAGGCAATGTTGGACTGCAATTCTGCAGCCTGCATGGAGGAGAAGGGTTTTTTGGTTGCCTGCTGAAACAAGTGCTGCAAGAGATGCAAAAGTCTGGGTTGGTGCATGCTGTTTACCTGGGGTGGTGTGTTGCAGAAGCCTGCAAACCTCTGAATGAGAGGAGTAGCCAGTCGGACAGAGCCAGATAACTCCTGACAGAGGTTTTGGACAGATGCTGGTGTCACGCCAGTCTTGAACCTGTAAACAAGCAGTTGTCAGAAGCAGTTGCAGTGTGCAGGACATGTTCAGCAACACCCGCACGCACATGCTCATGCCATAGTACCAATAACAATTCAACTGAGGCGAAGGTGCAAGTATTTACCTAATGATAAAGCGGTTCTGGCCAGCTGCTTCGTTGCGCGAATCTTCGTTGTAAATCGGAGGCAAGAAGGAAGGCTTTAAGGGCTCTGTGTTGAAGGAAGCTGAGGAGAAGGTGCCTTGTTGGGAATAAACAAGCTGGACAGTGTCGAGGCGAAGGACATAGCCAAGACCAGACACATCTTCAAAGACGATGCGCCGGAAGGGTGAGGCACCTTGCTTGTTATCCTGTGCATCAACTAGCTTGGACAAGTCCACTTGAATCCTGACCCAGTTGTCATCATCGTAGCCTGCTATTGCCACACCCGTAGCACTCTCTCCATGGGCCAGGCGAACATCCCTGCAGCCAAGGGAGGTGCATTAATTGCAGGCAAACATGGATGCAGCACTCACTGAAGAAAAGACATTGCCATCCCTTGCCTAGGTGCTTTGTAAAGTGCCAGGAGAAGCATTTGGTAACTTGCAGAAAAGTCATCTGCAGCCTTGGCAAGCCCTGGAAAGGTAGGAGTGCACTGCAGAAGCTGCCTATGGGTAAAGAGCATGCAACTTCCTCATCTTCCAGGCTGCAACTGTAAGAAGGCACCAGCATGGCGTGATTGATGTTCTTCATGACACGACCAGCTGCAGATGGCAATCTCATGCTGTGCTTTACTGACCTGGAGAACCGGCGGCCCACAGGATCAACCAACGAAATTGCAACAGAGGAAAGGCCACTTCCCCTTCCCCAGAAGTCAAGGATGCCATTATGTGAGAAGCCAAGGCGGGATGCCAAGATGAGGGAGCCCCATGGGGCTATATGGAGGGATGCAGTAATGTTCGAGTCTTGGTGAGCCTGCAAGGAAAGAGACCCTTGTTTATTCAATCTTGTCTGGTTGGAAATTGCGACTAGACAGATGCAGCTTTTTCGACACAGTACCGGCTGCATGCACCTTTACTTACCAGAGAAACGTTGTAATTGCACCGGAGACAACCTGTACAAACAATACTTGATCATGGGATTGCCCAGCATTCGAGATGGATTAGATGCATGCCTGCTTGCTTGTGGTGGGCATACCATATGAGTTGTCATACCAGCCACGACCAAAGATGCCGTTGTTGTAAATGGATACGGGTTCGATGCTAGTTGTCGTTGTTGTTGCTGAAGTTGCTGTTACTAGAAGCACTGATGTGAGAAGACAGCACCGCAGGAGCATCAGCAAGCGCGCCATGACTGCTCTTTCAGTCTTAACTCCACAGAGACGCCTTGCGGGGTTTCACTTTATATTGTTGAGCCGGGCTTACTGCGCTGAGCGAGCTGCTTGGCCGCGTATAATAGGCAACTGACAATTGATTGACCTCGATCGACGGACTGACTAGGTGCGTGCAGGTGAGCTGCTGTAAGCACGTTTCCAAGTACAATTGTCCATCTTATCAATGTAGGATGTTTATATAAGGTATAAACTGTAAAGAAGGTGCTCCTAATTGGGCATTTATTATTCAAACGGAGTTCCACGCACTCCAGTGACGCGCCCGTCAGTTCAAATAATGACGGTGTGGCCTCCCAGAGTCAGACAGGGATACTTCAGGCTCAGTCTTACTGTAGCAAGCTGCTAACTTCACGTTACATGTGCAATTGATGCGATTTCTACGGTGTCAGCAGCAAGGTTCGTAAGCAAGCAGCTAGCACCGAGTCCTTGACAACAGCTTGCCCATCCGGGAAGCAGCTTTTTCTTGGAGAATTCTCACGCTGTGTAAACGTTGCTTTCACTTGGCCTGCTTAATGCCTGTTACGCTAATACAAGCAACGTTGCCCCCCTCGCTTGCTTGACCCGCTCTAGTTTGTGCAGCAGCAGCAGTAGGAACGCTCCGCATTGTAAGCAAGAGCCGCTGCTTTCTCTACTTCTAGCTCCTTGTTCATCAAATAGACCTAGTCATCCTTCCCGTGGTCAGTTCTGGCAGAGCACCAGCTTCAACCGAAGGCCAGCTTTACAAGCAGCACGAGCCCCAACAATAATGGCAACTGTTCATGATCAAGGGCTAGAGGTCCACGCGGGCTTTCACATCAACACAAAAGACTCCGAAACAGACGACAAAGCAGGAGCTGGCGTACTTCTGGAAGACGATGTTGCGCATAACCATGACCAACATGACGCCAACCATGACCAGGACCCCCCGAGCAATGGGGAGCCACTCACAGAGACTGTGCAAGGAGCCATGATGGCCATGCAGACACGTCAGACAGAGATAATGGCAAAGGTAAGGCCTTCAACTGTTTGATGGCAGCTCTCAAGTATAGGCCTAGGAGAGTGAGGCACTAAGCAGCTGCTGCAGAAACACCCACATGACATGGCATGTGCTTGCAAGTAACTGCAGCAAAAACTGCTTACTGCTTGAAAGTAAAAGCAGCGCATATGGGCTGCAGCACAAATCCACACCATGCAGCTTCTATGAGTGCCAAGTCAACAAAGAATTCAGCAAAGCAAACTCCATACAACGGTCCTGTGCTGCAGCAGGCTGCTCCCTGGCTCTGCAGCATGGGGTCCAAGCAGCCGACCTCAGTCATCAGCTTGCCCATCTCCTAAAGCGGCATCCAGGTAGATGAGCACTCTTGTCAAGTGTGTTGGCCAAGTCGTTTTTTACGAATTCTGCATGGCGCAAACAAATACCAAGCAGCACTTGGCACCTGTGATGGTCAGCAGGATTGGTCTGCATGCAAGGAAGCACATCACAGGCTACAAAGTCAGCTGCAGATGTTGGCCTTGGCATTATACTTGGCATGCATCCTGAACCAAGCTGTACATAAAACTATCCCAGCAGGAATGATCCAATTGATTGATCCAAGTGCCAGGCAATTACATACCTCGGCCAGATTGTGATCACACATATGGTAGGCGGGCAGCTCTGCAGCTCCAGAGGCTTGGCACAGGCGTTTCGTATCCCAAACATTAGTTCATGTGTCACTTTCAAGGGTTTGCTTTGCATCACATGGATCCATGACAATCGCCCTTGCTTGCTTGCTGCTGCTGTTGATGCAGATTGATGAGATGACATCAGCAGGACAGTTCTTCCTGGACCAGCTCAAGGCAGACTTCACAGAAAGAATGGCAAGGTCAGTGTGAAAGGGAGAGTGCGCCCATTACAAAGTTGTGTTGTGGTCCATCAGAAGGGAACCTGGCGTGCGTTGACGGGTGCAGACAGCTACTACCATGGGTTACCACGCCTATACATACCGTATCAGGCTGATTGGGTATCACATGCGGTGCATGATGGGGGCTGATTGGTTTCTATACTAGCAGCGCTGTCGGCTTTTTTGGCTTGCTGGCCTCAAAAGGAGCCGTAGGGAGGGTTCATGCGAGCAAGATACCGCACCGCTTAGTGAACAGCAGCATTGCCTTAATGCCTGTGAGGGGATTATCACTTGCCTGCTTGCCGTCACCCAGCCGATGCAGGGTGTGCTTTAGCATTTGATGGTTAAGACCTTAGACACAAGCATGGCCTGCTGTGTCATAAGACAGTGATGCCTGGATCACTTAGCATGCATGGTCGTCGGCTGTGTATTATGCGGTTGCTATAGTGTGAAGCCGACGGGGCAGCTAGATCGGCGCGTTCAGAAGCAAACAGGACAGTATAGCCTGCACCACCTGCCTGCAGCGCCGCTTGCCAAGTATCCATAACTGCCCCTTGTCAGTGTGTGGCCGATGCAGACATACTAGCTGCTAACTTGCTTGCTGCATTGATTGATAGATGTGCTGCCGTAAGGACGTTCCAACTATCTGCCAACACTGACTTCCTGCAAGTTGTCCAATCTACAGCCACGCATCGAACTGAGCGCTTGGCAATAGCTCTGCCATAACAGAACCCTGGCTGTCCTGGATGATGGTAATTAACACAACTCATTACAGTATTCTCCTGACAAGAACCTTGCCAAATGCCAGCTTCTTGCCAGGATTGCCATTCATCTCAACCACAAGGTACTTATGCTCAACTTTTTGCTCAATTCACATGCTCATTTATCCTTCATGTTAGATATATCAAACATGCTCAGCTACCGGTAATATGCTAAACTCATCCCCACAAAGCACACATTGGATACCTCAAATTGGGCGTGCTTATCAACCAAGTTTCTGCTATCTTTCCATGTATGTAGATCTCATCCGCACCTAAAGCAACATGCAAACGATCTACAGCAGCTTCTGCCATGGAGGCTTTTCCTTAGTAACATGGTACCATTGTAAGCAAATTGACACAATTGAAACTCTACATGCCCATGCCCAGCCTGATCGACAGTGATCAGCAATGCGTGCACCACACAATGCAACTTGGAGTCCCTGACAGCCAAAAGTATGGAAACTGTTTACTCTAAACACATGTATGGCCTGTCAACCCAGGCTGCAGCATGCAAACAACAGATTGCTCTTGAACTCCAAAGCATGGTATGCATGCACAAACAAGTTCATCCTGGTCCCCTGACTGTGTGCTTTTGCTTTCTCTCACCACGCTTCTCATGCAGGCTCAAGGACCAGATCCAGGCTTACTGCTGCGAGCAGAATGATGTATGGGCCAAGCTATCAGCTGACACCCAGGAGGACCTGATGAGGTTGCAGCATGTGCAGAGCTCAGTAGAGTCACTGGGTATAGCAGTGATCAGCCGCCCATAAGTCATACGCTAGGATGCGAGAGAAGATATCTGCTGAGGTTTGCAAGTGGTCATTGCCATTGGAGTGTAAACTTAAAAGGCTCTTCTTCTCAAGGGACCCCCTGGTCTTAAAAAAAAAAAAAAAAAAAAAGCAATACCGTCAAGTTTGCCAGGTGGCATCAAAGGCCCACAAGATTGTGTCAGTCGAATTGGATGCTCACAAGGGTACGAGACCCATTCTGTACAACATTCTGCTGATTGGTCCAAGCAATAAGCATAAATAGTAAGACATCGCACTGTATAAGTTGAAAGTTGAAGGGGGTGGAAAGCTGCCTCATAAGGTGTATGAAGACATCTCCAATGCCAATGTCCAGTACTTAGCAGATTGCAGTCCAATCTTAAACAGCAGAATCTTTAAGTTGAGCCATGCATCCATACTGGGATATGATCACTAATGGTCACTTCATATGCACCCATATCAACAGACATGTGGCAGAAGATATTTCCCACTGCAGTTGCACATGAATCAGCAGCTTGCGGCATAGGGTAACTTCCCACAAGGGCTTACTTGCCACACCATTCTCTGTAAACCTACGAGTTTTCAAAAGGCTCGAGCTTCCCAAACGCAGAGTACTGATGTACCACCTAAGCTTGCACAACTGCAACAACCCTTAATAGCAGTCCGGAGGCGCCAAAGCACTCAAGACCAACCATGGGCACATCGTCCTACTGAGACCATGCTCCTCTCCTTGCGAGATAACAAGCAGCAACACTACACCCTGATTGAAACATTCACCCACAAACATGTCAAACTGGAAAAACTCAGGCCCCAGTTAAGCAACACACATGGAAAAAGCTGAGCAAACACCATGCTCTAATCACTTCCTGCCAACATGCATATAGCTACACAGCCACACAAGCTAAAGAAGAGCACTACTAAATAAATGTGCGCTGTAGCAGTACAGCTACACCATGTAAGTTGAGGGGGAGACACAGCTCTGTACCCTAACTTTATACACCCACTCGACAACAAAATAAACTACTATAAGTAACGTGGCCGACGCACTAAAAGCATCCCATACATAAGCATTGCTCCTTAATCTTCTCATCATCCCCAAGCATGCACTGAGGTACGAGTCATGCACAGCTCAGCCACTTAACACAGGCATGCTGAGCCCCTTGAATTTATGTTATACAACTCTGCAGCTGCAAGCTGCTCGACCAACTTGCACAAGGTTTTTAGATAGACTTAATGACTTTCTTGACACGGCAGAGAAAACCACCTCTACATAACTGAAATGACTGTGTTTGAATGCACAACTGACAGGCTGCATGCCCGGTTAGACGGCGATCAGCAATCCATGGCAACTGCTAAGATGCAGCTTTGCAGACTTCATAACTAAGACACTGAACGAGTGACAAAACAAGAATGCATGCGAAACTCACATAATTATGAACGTTGGTGCTACAATTTCAAGCCCACAAACGAAAAAACATGTGCACAAGGTGCCCTGTTTCCACAGAGAAGTGAGCCATCAGTCCATAGGAAAGATGGAAATGCCTCAAAGCAGAACCAACAAGAAACAGATGGGGAGATAAGTTATAACTGCTCTTGCTGGATGCTTAGAGAACTTGCAGGGTACTCAGCTTCAGCAACAAGACAAGTACACAAAGGAACATGCTGCCAACTTTACGTGGAGCATGTGCTCAGTACCTTACATAACAAGAAAGATCTGGTATGACAGGTATACTTGAATGCAAAAAGCATTCAAACCACTCCTGTCGTAACACACTCACGTGCATGTCATATGATGACCTTGTCCTTGCTACTGTCCAACTTTGACATGAAGAGGCAAAAACACCCTGGTTGAACGAAATTACCTTGCGAACACACCCATATAAACGATAGAGGCAACACTTACTGCTGCGTATCTCATCCATTCCAAAACCATTCCATTCCAAAACCATCCCATCAACTGCTGTTGAACAAAGCTCAAAGCTCATACCATACCCTTGCAGATTGAAGAACACCACTCAAATAATTGAATCCCCCCACTACGCACCACAGTTGCCACAATCAAGACGCTGACAGCAACGCCTGCAAACTGCCTAAAATTTCCAGATGTTTGCCAATGCTTTCAAACACCACGGTAGGATCCCCCCATTGCTGCCACTCCACCAACAGCAGCCTTCCGGTTGCAAAGTCACCATCCACCTCCTGATGCACACAGCCTATTCTGAAAGGCCATCAGTGCTGGGCCACTTTACAGACAATGGCACGCCACTGCTGCCGCTACTGCTGCTTCTGCTGTTGTTAGTGCTAGCTGTCTTGCTGCTGTGGCAGCTGCTGCGGACAGCATCACCACTGCCACTGCTGGTGATGTCCTAGACTGCGCCAGCAGCAGCTGCAGCGGTATGAACCAGAGGCAGCAGACTCCACCGTAAGCGCAACGGGAACTGCAGGCTCATTTGCATGTGCTCGGGAACCTTCTTCTGCAGCTTCCCACTGCGTATGATCAAATCCCCCTTCTGCTGCTGTTGCTGCTGGAGCATGGCGGCTACATGTGCTGGTGCCTGCCAGCTGCTGCTGCTTGTGTCGCATGGTCCTGGTCCCACTGCTACTGCTCCAGCAGCAGCCCAACTACTGCTCCGCCTCACGTGCTGTTGCTGCTGCATATGCCGTGGCCATTGCTGCTGTCCCCTGCCCTACTGCCACAGCAACAATAGCTGGCAGTGTTGCTTGCAAGTCCCCAAGCCATGTCCAGCCAACATGCTGCCAGCGTCACTCCTGCCAGGGCCACTGAACTGCTGCACACGCTGTGGCTATTGCTGCTGCCATTGCACTGCTTGCTAATCTCCCAAGCCACGCACTGCCTGCCACAATCACCCTCTCACCCTTTCCACGCCCACTGCACGCACCCTAGACGTCAAATAACGAACGGATTGTAAACACTCCCTCCCCCTTTGCCCTATCGGGCCTGCATATCCCCCTTTCCACCCCACCACAATCGCATCGCAACACCGCCCTCGATCCCCCCCAACTCCCACTCTACTGGCTGGAACCCAAATGCTGGCCACTCCTCAGCCCTTCCAAAAGGTCCAAACCGTTCTGCTGCTGCTGCTGCTGCTTGTGAGGCTGCTGCTGCTCCTTTTTCTGCAAGTGGCTCACCATTTCATGCCAAAAAGGCAGATATGGGTATGAGTGCATAATCCCCTTTGCCAGCTGTACCCCACTCAGAAGCCGCACCACAGACGTGCAGAATAAGTTATCCAAACTCCCATACGCCTTAAGGTTCTTGCTGATCCTCTGCAACAGCTGCAAGCTGCGCTCCAAGTCCCGGTGTAACTTCGGCACTACTTCCGTACTGCCGTCCCGCCGAGCCGCCTCTAACCGCTCCTGTAGTGCTGCATACGCCCCCGCAAGCTGCTGTCGCTCTTCCAACAGCTTCGTCAAGCATACCTCGAAGATCTTGTAGCAGGCTAGCAGGTCAACCTCCTGTTTAGTGTTCAGATCTAACTTGGCAAGAACACGAGGCCAGAGAATGGAACACTGGTCGTTCTTTGTGCCGGTTTCTAGGTTGCGGTTTTGCCACTGATACACCAGCTCCTGCCCCATGTGCGCCAACCAAGGCTTCATGGTATCCAACCAACTCCAGGTGAAGGCTTCTAGCTCCTCGTAAGCGCTGGGGTCTGCAAAAAGCAACACGGCAGGAGTAAACAAACGAACATT
This sequence comes from Pseudopediastrum boryanum, assembly GCA_963556185.1. Taxonomy (NCBI): domain Eukaryota; kingdom Viridiplantae; phylum Chlorophyta; class Chlorophyceae; order Sphaeropleales; family Hydrodictyaceae; genus Pseudopediastrum; species Pseudopediastrum boryanum. Next base: position 1,899,334 of record OY744500.1, on the reverse strand, counting down.
AGGGGGCCGGAGAGTGAGTTCAACTGTGTTGAGCGACCAACATTGGGGTTGCCTAGAAAGAATGAATCAAATAAGCGAAAAAAACAGCCATTAGGACAAGATGGCTGGCATACATACCAGTCAAAGAGTGCAAGATTAAGTCTTCTAGCTCCTTAAATGCGCTTGGGCTGCAAAAAGCGACACGGCAGGAGTGTAATATCCACATGAACAGCAAAATGGACAAACAGGTTGGTATATATACCAGGCAGGGGGTGCCAGATTCAAGTCATCTACTTGTAAGCGCCTTGATCTGCAAAAAACAACGCGGCATTGATGAAATAACCACATGAAGAGCTTTGACAACAGAAGACTGGCATACATACCAGGCACGGAGTGCAATATCCAAGTCCTCTAGTTCCTTGTATGCGCCCAGGCGCAGGAGGAGGTAACGGCAAGAAGCTTAATGACAAAAGGAGGCTGGCATACATACACGGCGGGCAGTGCAAGAGCTAAGTCCTCTTCCTCCTCGTAAGTGGTGAGATTTGCAAAAACAAATACACCAGGGGAACGATTAGCGCAAGGACAGCTTTCAAGACCACACGGCTAGCAAACACACCACAAAGGCGGTGGAAGCTCTCCTTCCCTAACTCCCCCTAGCGCTAGAATATTTACAAACAACTACGGCAGGAGTGAAGATACTGGTCTTTGCAGGAGGAAATTCCACACACAACTGCTAGCATAAACAACAGACAGGCAGAGTGACTTCTAAGTCCGTCAACTCATTGTAAGCACTGGGGAGTCCTGTGGGAGAACACAACTACACAGTGCTACCATCCCTTATCCACAAGAGGGAACCCATTGTTGCCACAGCCAAAAGGGCAAATGAACAGAATCAGTAGCTTCCTTGCTGCGTCAATAGTTAATTGCTTGTTGTTCCACCTCCACCCAGCTTGGCAACCCCCCCCAGCTTCAACCTCCTCCCCCGCACCTGGCACAGCGCCCTCTGCCCTCTGCAGCAAAGTTGCCACATGCACCACAAACTCCTTATATGCCACCAGTGAACTCTCCCAGTCGCTCACATACCCAGCAGCCCTCAGGGCATCTTGTTCCACCTGCTTGCTGTCTGATAGCAGCAACCCCCCACTCTGCTCCAAACCCCCTGGAGAGCCCTCCTGCATGGAAGGAACCTCTGCCGCTGCTGCTGGTGCTGCTGCCATAGCTCTCCCCGTCCTGGCAGCACCCGTAGGAGCTGCAGATCGGCTACCGCAAGAGTCGTCAGTATTGGTCATCGCAGATCCAGCTCTGCTGCATCCCGTTGCCTGTGCTGCTGCTGCTGCTGGTCTCCTGCTTTCTCCTCCATCTTCTCCTGCTGCTGCTCCCATGCTTTTACCAAGACCGCTACTGGTGGATGGCGAGAATCCGGTACTGCTGCTTGGCCTCGAGTCCCCTGCTACTGCTACCCCTGCTGGAAGCATGGCCCCTGCTCCAGTTCTTGCTGCAACCGCTGCTGGCACTGCCTTTGCAGCTGCATGGCCGGAGGGTGGCACACCAATCACCGATTGAACCCCTGCTCCTGGAACTGCTGCTGCTGTAGGACAACTTGCCCTGGCTGCTGCTGCTCCTGCCTCTCCCTGTTCTACCTCCATGTTGTCTGCACATGCCATCTCCACATCTGTGTCTGAACCCGCCCTTGTCAGGCCTATCCCCCCTTCTGCTCCTGTACCCCCCGTTGCAGCAGCTGGCACGTTTGCTGTTGCTGCTACTCCTCCAGCTGTTGCCCCGCCATTTGCTGCCGCTGCTGCAGCTGGTGCGTCTGCTGCTGCTGATGCTGTTCCACCAGCACCTGCTGCTGCCGCTGCTGATGCTGTTGAGCTAATGTTGATTGCACCTAACAGGTTCAAGACGTCCAAAGCATCCTGGCTGGCGTCTATGGCTGTTTCCAGAGCCCTCCTGCGGCTCTGTAGCTCCTTGTTTTCAAACTGCAGTTGGAGCAGAAGCTGTGTCTTTTCATGGACCTCAGCTTCCATGGCATGGATCTGCAAAGGGAGCAGAACAGACACAGCTTAGGAAAGGGCGGCTCATGGAGGTGAGAAGCAGGTAGTGTTGGTGAGAACCTGATACACAGGCCATACACCTTCTTCACCTTTCAAGCCTGTGGCGGGCATGGCAGGCTTTCACCTTAGACGGGGACAATTTAAAAGCACGAGCTTGGTCCTTTGAATCCTTTGTTGGCAATGCTTTCAAAGCGCAAGCACAAGTCCTAGAAGTAGGTTGGGTACTGCAGGCCTGTATGACCCCTAGTTAACGGCTGGAAGCCCGCCCGAATGCACATGCAGAAGGTGTGCAAACATCCAACACCATTTGACCTCCAAAAAACAGAGAGCATGGCTATCCTGCATTACACGTGAGCAGGGCCCCGGCAAGGACACTGCCCATCACTGCATGCTTCAAACCTGCTACTCTGGTCCTAGTCTGCCCCACAGAAGTCCATCTGCGGCTCTTTAATCTGCTTTGGGATCTGCATTGGGACCTGCTTTGCTGTATGTGAGGTATCAGACTGCTAAAGCTAAATAGCAGGAGGCCGGAGGTGCAACAACTGCTCAGGAGGAGCTAGGAAGGTTTCCAAGGGAAGCCTAGGGACTCACACTCTGTCTTTTTCTCTCTCGATAGCGCTTGTGTGCTTCCTTCTGTGCTTTGGTCTGGTTCCGCTTGCTGTTCTTGCCAAGCAGTCGTCCAGGCTGCGGCAGCGCCAGCTCCACTTGCTGCCTGGACATGTCACCGTCTGGCATGTGGCTGTATGACAGGTGTGCTGTTTCAGCGCAAGGCGGTTGCTCAGGCACCACCTTAACGCAGGCGTCCAAGGGCGTAGGAGCATTCTCTGGGTCCTGGCACCCCTCAAGCTGACGGTGCTGTCCTTCGCTCAGGCGACTGGTGGCCTCACACGCGTCCGCGAAAATAGATTTTTCCTCTGAAAAGTGATCTTGCAGCCAACGCTGGAAAGAGTCCCGTGTCTCGGAAACCTCTTGAGTGCACTCACATGCAGCGAGGGCCATGGGACACTACCAGCCTCTCGACTGGGGGTAAAAGAGATCGTTTGGCTCGTACTGTATGCATTTGTGCAAGGGCTCGCCTCGATAGGTACAGAATCTCAATTTGGAAGCACCTTGGAAAACGCCATCTGCAGCACTCAGTTACTACCGGATCAAAATCAACAGCCAGTTAGGGACTGCCAAAATGCACTGCACGGCCCGGAGCTATCTCAGAGCGAGGCTTTCATGCCGTATGCCGTTGCTCTCATCTAGTGGCGTATGAGGGGCTGGTGGTCACCAGGGCAGGGCAGGTGAGCCGAACTGGTGCGTCGGGGCACCTTCGACGAGCTCAAACTAAAAATTAAAGGGCCTTGCTGAGGAGAAGCCCTCTAAATGGATGCTGTTTACAGCAGCATACACATCTGATACCCCAGGAGTTCGGTCCCCCAAGCCCCAAGGCTCACTGGGCAAGTGGCTCTGGTGGTGCTCGTCTGTCGGTCGCTCAGACTTTAAGCACGGCACCAATCCTTAAATTTAAAGTTGTTCAGTTCTAGTACATACCCAAGTCATGCAGAGTGTGTTTTGATCAGGCTGAAGATGCTGCCGGGCTGGGGAACCTGCGACTTGGCAGGTTGATCTCGGCCAGTAGCACATACAACAGAACCTGCGTAACAAACTCCAACATCCAGCACACTCGTGCTGCAGCCACATCGAGCTCGATACGCCCACCAGGAAATGCGTAATGAAAGCAGAGTTACTGCAATCATTAACACCTGCTAAACCACACTCCTGCCACTCAGGGCTGACAGCTGTTGGGCCACGCCCAACTGTATGCCGATACAGCAGGCCTGATCTTACGTGCTTGATCTCTGTAAGAGGGCACAACAGCAGCACACACCACACGCACCCTAATACAGCCCCTCTCTACCATCCAGGTCGCCCCCCGAATTCTCCAACATGCTCCTGCTGCTGCTGCTGTGGCTGTTGAAAGCCTTGACTCTTCACCACACCTTCCTCAGCTTCCCCTTTACTGCCAATTTGACCCCCTGGCCCCTGCACATTCCCCTCCTGATGCGGCACAGGTTTCAACGGAGTCCTACTCCCCCCATGACTGCCTCCAAACTCTGTCACTCCACCACCAGCAGCAGCTGCACCTGACAAGCCTCCTCCATGGCCATTCTCACCGTGCTGTGGCTCAACCACCTGCTCTGTAAGCCCCATCAACACATCGGTACCATGCTCTTCTCCACCAGCTGCTCTGTTGCCTTTCAGCCTTGCAGAGTCCTGAGTGTGCACGGCACCATAATCTGGAAAATCCTCTTGCTGCAGAACAGCAGGCAGTAACAAGAGCAGCGACAGTTGAAGCATACCCATGGGTGCTTCCTCAGCGGTGCACAAGCTACAGTATAATGTATCTCACAGTCAGAATGATTCCCTGCCCCATGGCACCCACAACATATCATAAGCACGAGCAGGGTTCTGTACACAGCAGCTGCTCAAGGTGGTTTAGAGGTGAGGTGCAGCCGAGCTGCTTGTGCACCATTGCTATGACGCCGTAGAAAATGGTAGAGGGTGTTATGATGTTCCTTGAAGCACATGGTTCTTCGCGGCCAATCTTGGGCAGCCTGGCAAGTCTCAAACATAACACTGACAAAGAGGGCCTCCAGCAGCAATTGTCAGTTCGGCAATGCAGAAGCTTCTCGCCTAAGGCAACCATGAGCATAGCCAAGATCGCTGATAAGAGTGGAAACCGATGCATGTTTTGCTGCACATGTCCGTCAAATGGTCCTATGCCCTCTTACCTCTGTCTCATTGACCACCTGCGGCATCACATCCTCCTGTTCTGTGGGCTTCCTATGAACACCATCCCCCGCCTCCTCCTCCTCCTCTTCCTCCTCCATCTCCTCATCCTCCTCTTCCCCTTCCTCGCCACTGCCACCACCACCAGCTTCCTCGTCCTCTTCCTCCACCCCATCAGCTGCCGCCCCTCCTCCTCCCTCGTGCTCTGCCTCTGTACTAACTTCTTTACCACCCTCCTCCAGATCACCATTACCATCACCTTCTTCCCCACTATCCACATGGGAACCAGCTATCACCCCAGCAGCAGCGGCAGCAGCTACTGCCTCCTCATCTTCCCCATGATCACCCCTACCGCCATCACCACCTGCAGCTGTTTCCCCTGCAGCTTCAGCTTCATCTAAACCATGATGGGGACTAGGAGTTTGAGACCCTGCTGCACCACCTGGAAGATTCTGCAGCGGCAAACTCAGCCGCCCACTCCCACCCTTACCACCACCCACATCACCATCAGCAGTGACCCAATCACCAACCCCTCCATGACTAGGTAACACCAGCGGCACAGTCAACGGCCCTGGATATAACGACCCGGGAAAGCTACCCTCCTGCCTTCCCACAGACGGCTTGCTCGTGGCCCCCTTCTGCGCGGAACCTCCTGTGCCCTGCACCCCCTGCATGTACCCTAAACCCAAGTCCAGGGTTGCGGGACCAGTACCACCTAGAAAAGCCGTCCCACCGGGGGCTTGAAAGGTGCCACCGGAAGCTGTAGGGGCAGGGGAGCCCTCATTTGCCCGCTGTTCTTCCTGCTGCTGCTGCTGCTGTTGTGCTTGCTGGTGGTGGTGGTGCTGCAGGGGGACAGCCGCTGGCACAGTTCCCTGACTGCTGGCGCGCTGAGTCATCTCAACATCAGCATCCATATCTTCAGCAGCTGCAGCAGCAGGTGGAGGCCTGGGCACTCTGTAGCCATCTGTACCACCATGCTCCTCCTCCTGCAGGGAGACACATACATGCAAAACAAGCTACTTTCAGTCTCTGGATGATACCAGCACCCAGAACATGACTGCACAACATGACAACAAGGTTATAAGCCTTCTTCTAATGGTAACTTTGAGAAAGGACGCGAGCTCGCCACAATGGACTCCACGGAGAGACTGTAGTAGGGGTTGCTATCTTCCCCCTGCCCTTGGCCCTCTGAGAACAACCAAGAGCAGATGCTGCCTACCAGGCGCAGGAACCATGTCTGACATGCCCAGCATTCCTCCAATGCGTAAGATACCAAACGCTGCAGCAAGTAGCTGCTGCACGCACTCAGTCTTAGCAGCAGCTGAAATAGCGGTTGGTACATACAGCAACCTCCCAGTGTGACAGGCTTACACACAAAGCAACTTCCGTAACCTTCTTTTGGCCCCGATGTTGAACTGGACAACCCTTTGCCTATCCTCGTATTCCACATTGCTCTTTCCGTAAGCAGCTTGAGTTGCGGGGCCTATGGCACTTTCTTATAGCTTTACAGGTGCAATAAGGTAACCCCTCGCCGGTACTGCTTCTGCTGCTGACTAGACCACCCCTCACCTGTACTGCTTCTGCTGCTGACTAGACCCACCCCTCACCTGTACTGCTTCTGCTGCTGACTAGACCACCCCTCACCTGTACTGCTTCTGCTGCTGCGCCCTCCTGTATTGCCACCAGCTGAGCTGACAGCCCCTCAAGCAGCTCGCCTGCGCTGCGGTTACCTTCAGCCTCGAGAGCCTGGGCACGGGCGAGGAGCTCTGCTAGCTCTGCGCTACGTTCAGCCTGCTGGCGCTGAGCGTCCACCATCTCTGCATGGACCTGTGTGTACAGGCATCGAGGTGACTTTCTCATTTGTGTCCTTTTCTTTTATATGACTGCAAGGTAGAACCTAGGGTTTGACGAACATACATCAATCAGTCAATCAATCAATATGCATGTAGCTATGCTATACAATGTCTGCATGTACCTGGAGGGAACCAAAGCAGGGGAGAGTGCAGACAAGAAAAGCAGGGTGCGGTCATGCAATGCTCAAACGAAGAAAGGCAGGATGAAGGACCTGTATGGACATCAATCATTCAAAGAAACAATCAATATGCAGTATCAGCTATGCCAATGGCCAAACAAACCCCAGGCTAGAAACACATGGCTCCTGATGACATCACGAAGCCGCACAACCAATGGTTGGCCCGCCCACACACAAGCTGAGGCTAAGTGCAACAGCCGTGCACACATACAGAGAAAAAAGAGGCGACAAGGTTGTATAACTGGACAGGATTGTCCTATGAAGCAATGTGCAGTGAAGCTGAAGCAAAACAACTTCCACTGCAATGCCATGAGCATGTGATGGAAACAAAGAGCAGCCGCTGCCATTAGCAGGCAGGTTTGTGCTTGAGGTCAGATTAACACCATCCTTGTGATATGAAAAGCCTAAGCCTAAGGAATGCCAGCAAGGTGCGCACTAAGACCAAATATGCAGGGCCTTTCCTGCACACTTGAGGTTTCTGCTGAACCACATTACTTCTGACCGATCAGTTTCCCAATTCGAGCAAGGGTGGTGGGATTGGCATGCCTACAAAATGGCACGATCTGAGAAACTCGCCGAGCGAACCACCTACAACCCCCTCTTTGAATAAACATGCTCCAATGTAGCAAAACGGTACTCACCAACCAAAAACATGTCATTCTGTGACACCCCCCACCCACCCACCTCCATCAACTGTTTGCTCTGTAACATGAGATGCTCCCTCTTGCTATCCAGTCTCTCTTGCAGAGCCGCCACCTGTCTCCTAGCAGCAGCAAGCTGCATCCCATTCTCCTTGGCCTGTCCCTCTGCAACCTTCTTTGCTGCCATTGCTGTCTCTGCCCTCCCCAAAGCCTCCTTTGCCACAACACCAGCCTCCTCTAGCTGCTTCTCGCCTTCTGCTGCTGCTGCCTGCGCCTGCTGCAGCTGGCTGCGTAACTCATGCAGTTCCTGAGCCACCTGCTGACCTGCTGTTTCCTGCTGCTTCAGCTGCTGCTGGGTCTCTTCTAAAGTCTGGTGCAGCTGTTGCACGCGCTGCTGGTGGAAGTCCACCTGGGATTGTAGCTCAGATGCTAAGGTGGTCTTCTCTTCTAGCGCAGACTGTCAAAAGAGGAATCAGGGGAAGGAATGGCAGAAGTGTTAATGAGGTGTTTCAGAGACACAATGGACGAGTACTTGGGCCCACTTCGTCCGCCCTTGCTGTGACACACGTTGCTGGTGGAATTCCACCTGCGACTGTAGCTCAGATGCTAAGGCTGTCTTCTCTTCGAGCGCAGACTGTCAGAAGAGAAACCAGGGCAGGGGTTAACAAGGTGTTGCAACAAGAGAACTGATCATGCTATCGCTTTGGCAGGTAACGTGTCAAAAGCAAAGCAGGCAGCCGTTTCAATACATAGTGCAACAGTAATACGGGCCCAGGTGCACCCCTTGCTGTTGCACGTGCTGCTGGTGGAAGTCCACCTGGGAATGTAACTGAGATGCTGAGGTGGTAATCTCTTCCAGCACACATTGTCAGAAGGAGACACCAGGGGAGGGATCATCAGAGGTATCAACAGGGCATGGTATGCAGCACTTTCAGGCGCACATTGCAACTGTAACAATAATTCGCCTCTGCTGGGCAGGAACGCCAATCCAAAGCATATCCTGTTCTGCGCAAGCTGCTGACGCAACCACACAGAGGACACAGCTGTCTTCATGCAAGCTAGGCCACATGCAGCTTTCGCTCTCAGTTTAGATCTCCCCATTACTGCTGCCATCCTACCACAGACTGGCAAGAGGTCTCAGCACTTATCCCTAGAAAGTTAATAGATATGGCCGGGATCGACATGGTCAGGTTGTACATGTCTCCAGACCAAGCACGTATCTGTGATTCAGAGCCATGGAACGAACACTGCGAATGAGCCCTAAGCTGCAAAGCCCCTGGTCCTGCTCACCTGCACAGCTTTGAGCTCCGCAGCCTGTTCCTGCAGCTGCTGCTGCAAATTATCCACCTGTGCCTTGCTGGCAGCTTGAAACTCTGTTCTCTCAGCTTCGGCCTGCCAAGAAATGAAAACACACAGTACTGGTAAAGCTACCATGCACCCAGTACAGTATGCATCGAACCAGGGTTTAGCTGACTGCACATGTGGGTGGCAAATATGTGCTGATTCCCCTGTTCCGCTATAAAACGTGTCATCAGCAGATGTACCGCCATTCCAACCCTCGTGCACATCCCGGAGCTCCTACTTCACAACTTCAGACATCATGATGGCATACTCGTCAACCGCTGTACATCAGGCTACAATACATTTCCGTTGGAGTGTAGACAGCATGTTCACAGCTCGTAAGCCCAGTGTCCCTTGACAGATCAAAACTGCCATTTTCACAGCATTTCAATAGCTTTCATTTGGGTGTGAGGGAAACGATTAGGCCTTCAAGATGAAGCTGAAGCAGACACAGAGGGCCACCAGGAGTCAAACCACGACTATCCAAAGAGGGAGGTCCGGACTACTAACTCCGATGCTAGTAACTGGACTAGCTCATATCCACGCACCTGCTGCTTCACTTCTGCCAGTTGTTGAGCAGCCGCCTCCTGCTGTTGCTGCCTCAAAGCCTCCTCCTGCTGATGCTTCTCCTCATGCTCTGCTATTAGGGAACGATAAGTGTCGTTCTGGCGGCGCAGATCCTGCAAGAGCCATATGCAAGCGTTTAGACACAAAATACACTTGGAGAGCCTTGCAGATTCCTATGAGCCATGGGCTCATGCATCCACTGGTGCACAAGAAACCCCTTCCTGTGCATCTCCAGTCAGCCATTTTAGGCAGCTAATGCATGCCAGCCTCATCTGGCCAACAAAAGCAGCAGTCAACATTGCGAGCAATGGACACAGCTTTAAGCAATCTAGCATGCAGAGGTACGCTTGGACAGAGGGCAGGCTCACAGGCACCCGGAGACAGTATGACTCTTGCGATGTAAAATATTCACCTGGTTGGCTTGGCGCAAGTGCAACAGCTCGTTGCATTCAACCTCTGCTCGAGCCTTCTTCACTCCTGCATTGGGGGTACCCTCCTCGACCTGCAGCATATAGCAGGCATTGGTCAGCACCAAACCAAAAATCCATAGATAAACACCCGTTAAGACCTAATACATGTCGTTTTCACTTGGATACCCACTAGGAACTGCCAGTGACGACGTGTGCACGTCCGTATATGTCTAAAATGTACTCTTCCCAATCCCTCTCTTAGGGCCGACCTGACCATGCAGGCAACCTACAAGTGGCACAGAACGCAGCTTCACTGTGTTCCTGCGAGCAAGAGTCAGAGATTGATGTTGCAATAGATTGTTGTGCACTCTTACAACCCTCATGCTGATGTACGGAAGGCATGGTAAGCTGGCAGCTGCATTTGGCCCACAACGCTCACCTGCTTCCGTTTTGTGGCAATGGTAGGGGGTCGGCTCGAAGCTCGAGGAACAGCAGGAACTGCTTCAGCATCGTAAACCAGTTCATACCTGCAGGGGGTTTGCTTAAGTCAATGCACATAAGCTGTTACTGGCTACTACATTCTATGTGGTAGACTCTATATGATGTTGGGCAGCCGCTCAAGCCATTGCTGTGCATAGGCCAAACAGGATGGACATGGCCTAGAGAGATGCAGATCAATATGCAAACAAGTACTGGGCATGTCCATTGCTGCTAGTGGTACTGCTGCTGAGAATGGTGCACCTGAGATAGCAGGATCGATGCATTGCTCATATCCACTGCAAGCCGCTGTTTTTCACAACTGCTGTGCAGAAGGCCCGACAGGATCAACACGGCATGCATAATTCTATTGTGCATTTGTTGTGCCCCGTGTTCGTCAAAGTTGTTGCTGCTGCTGGTGACAGTGCTGCTTCTGACACAGTAGATTACATGCAACATTGCTTGTCATGTAACATCACATGTCAATACTAAGCCCAGATATGCAGCTGAGTGCCTCTCCAGCAGGGCTTGAGTGAGATCCGGCACTTACTCTAAACCTGGCTGAAGCAAGGCCGCTGCACCTTCTGCTGCGCTGCTTCCTAAGAAGCTGAGAGACAGCTTGTCTTTGACCTTGAGCTCCGATGTATTGCCTTTGCCTATTAACACTCCATTGATGAAGGTTCCATTGGTGCTGGTGTCTTTTACATGCCAAACACCTGCTCCTTCCTGCAACGTGGCGTTGACGCATGATGCGGCCTACTGGATCCCAAAAGAGTTGTGCACTGACCATCTATAGGACTCGATTTGGCAGAATCGACTATCAAGGGGCAAGAGCCAGGGGCACAGTGGGGAGACTTGCCTGGTTTCCGGGAACGAAAGTGAAGGAGCAGTGATTGGAAGAGATCTGAGCCCACTCCGCAGGGAAACGATACCCTGTTTTGGGTTGAACGCCACGCCCAAACGGCACTGGCTTGTGTGTCCATAGCTCAAGCTCCGGCCCACCGCCTCCTCCTACGTAGCTGCGCGCTAGATCAGACAATGCTACAAGCTTGTATACACCCATGTTAGGTGAAGCTATACGGAAACATACAAGCAAAGAGAGGACACAGCGCTATGTCGCCGTTGTTGTTGAGGTCAGAGTGAGAACATGTCGGTGGCAAAATGCGGTTCATCATGTGGGCACGGAGCATGCATCAGGACCATGGTGGGAGTGATGTGTGGTGGTTTCGAGCAGCTCGCAGATTAGACATGCCCTTTACGCTTCCATCCACATCGATCACATGCTGTGTGCTGGGGTCACCGCTCCGAAACCACAATTTAAAACCAGCAGTCCATCAGTCGCTCCTGAAGCAGGCTAATACGTTTTCCTTGAGCAAAATAGTAGCCGTTGCAATGGGACTGTCCGCTAGATATTTGGAAACCCCCGGAGGGTCTGACTGCCGCACGCATGTCGCCTGCCTACTTGCCCTGACCAGCGTTCTGAGGGAATATGAGCCGGTTGAGGTCGACAACTGTATGTGTAGACTCGTTCCAAGCTGAGGATGCTTTCCAGTGGGGCTACATATACAGCAAGAGGCAACATCCTCAACCGAGTCACTACGCCTTCTGTGCCCCGGAGCAACCGCTCCAGGAGCGGCTTTCTAAGGTACGATGCGGCCTGGCAATTACATACCGCTGGATACTACGTCTTATGCATGGCTATACTTTTAGGTGCTCAATGCCGCCCTCAAGCCGGCACCACCACCAGCAGGTAGGTAGGTAAGACGCACTAATCACGCTCGTTGGCAACAGCCAATCTATAGCTTGGAAGCATTTCCAAGCCCTGAATGTGTTTGCGACCCAGCTGCATAGGTACATGTCTAAATCATCTCTCCCCTGATGGATTGGTACTCACTGATCACCTAGGTTGCCCTTCATCATGGGCGGAGAGCAAGTGTGCCAAAGACCGCATTCCAGCAAACTTCAGCTCCCAAAGCAGCAGCATGCCCATGCCCAAGCCTCAGCCCCAGCCACTTGCAGCAGCACCAGCAGCGCCAGTTGCTTTGCAGCCTGGACCTCCAAGGCTCCCCCCTACCGCTCCACAGGCACCAGCAGCAGCAGCCCAAGCTTATGATTATGCGAGCGATGACGAAGCTGCAGAAGTGGACCTGGATGCTATCATTGCTGAGCGCCAGCAGCAGCGCCAGCAGCAGCAACAGCGATTGCAGCAGCAGCTTCCACCAAGCCATGGTCAACAAGGGCAACAGCCATGGCAGCCCAGCAGTAGTGTACAATGTAATCAGCAGCAGCAGCAGCAGCAGCAACAACAGATGGGTCTGCCTCCCAGTGCCAATCTGAATAGTGGCTTCAATCAGAACAGTGGCAATGGGGGTGGTGGGCCCCAGAACACATACAGCTTTGGGACTAGTGCTCCTGCTTCTTTTGGTGCTGCTGGAACCTCAGCAGGGTTCACAGGTCCGCAGGGATCCACAGGACAGAACACTGGCAGCTATGGCTTTAGCAATGGTCCTGCTGGAGGTGTTATAGCCGGATCCTGGGCTGGTGGAGGCGGTAATGTTGGTTATGGCTCAGCTGGGGCTCAAGGCTCGGCTGGGGCCCAGGGAATGTGGGGATCTGGAGGCACAACTGGCTATGGAGCTCCTGCAGGAGGTGCATGGCAGCAGCAAGAGCAGCAGCAGCAGGGGATGCAGTCTGAGTACCCAGCACCTGATCCTAACCTCCGAGCTCCAGCTCCAGGTGAGAGTGTGCCATGCTGTTATTACATCTCATGAGATGTCATTTCAAGAGTGGCTCCCCGTAGGCCCCGCATCTCACAGTGCCATACAATTAGGGAGGTGGATCAACAAACGGGATGAGCACACTGTAGAGCATATGGTTGTAGGCTAGCCAATGTGCGAGTGAGCATGGAGGGAATTGGTTTCATACATAGCACCTCATACTTGAAGGCCGCTTTGATTGCTGTCATAAGAAGGTCAGGGCGGAGAGCAGCTGAGCCTCAAACCTGAGCTCACTGAAATGTGGGGATTGTTCTCAGCCGTGTCTATTTAGGTAATGAATTAAAAAGTTGCTGTGCATTGCGAGTGTGCTATTAGCGCTACTGAGGTCAACTTTGATAAGCAAGTTTGAAGCCTTTGTGTGGGAGCATACATTGGAGAGCCTGGCCTGCTGGGAACTTACTGCTGGAGACCCTCACTTGCTGGGATGCTGCTGCAGGCGTGGACACACGGCGGAATGCAGAATTCCAGAATGAGGATGATGCTGCATCCTGGGCTAAGTGGAAGGGGAGCCACTTTGAATGGAGCAAGGAGCTTGGAAGTCTTAACCAGCACTACTTTGGGGGTGTCACTTACAGGTGCGTTTGGATCTAAGGCGTTTGTGTTGGTTCATGCGGCACTAGGCACTTGTGCAGTACTTGCACCTTATCATGGGGTTGTGATGTTAACCACATGCCTAGTCTCAGTTCAATAAGTGGCATGCCATGAAGGAAGGTCCTTGTCCAACAGCTTCTGTTTTTTGTGGCTTTGGTGCACCTTGGCAGCTCGTATAGCTAGACTCTGGCATTGGTGTCATGGGTCTCCCCCGGTTTAGTAACATGTTAGCCTGGCAATGATGCAAATATGTGGTTTGGACGCAGGCTGAACCAGGAGGCGATCATCAATGCCACCATTGCTGGCAGAGATGTGTTTGTGCTCATGCCCACAGGGGGCGGCAAGAGCCTGTGCTATCAGCTGCCTGCTATGCTGGGTGATGGAGTGACTGTGGTGATATCCCCCTTGATCTCGCTCATTCAGGATCAGATCTACCACCTGCAGCAGTCTGGTGTGGGTTGTGAGCAACTTACAGCCAGCGTTGCCTGGGAGCAGCAGCGGGCCATATTTGATGGGTAAGGCACCCGCCTGTGCAGTTGAGTCAGCAGTCTAGGTTCTTTGATCAGCGTGCCGGCCAATGGATGTTTGAGGAGTCTGGCCTTGCTTGCCACTTCAAACCACATTAAGTGCCTAGACCAGGCTTTGCTTATACAACTACAACCATTGGTGCATGTTGATACACAGCTCCGAACTTGTCTCTGTGCCATCAAATCCTTACTGGCTGTTCTGTCCTTTTTTAGCAAATTGAATGGGATTCACATGATCAGGGCATTTTGGTGTGTATGCTTGTTAACACAAGTCTAACATGGCCCCTTGATTGTCTTAAAGCTGGAGTTACAATTTGACAGCTGCCTGCGGTAGATCGATTGGAGTCAGTGTGCCCCTCTGCTTGCATAGGTTGCGGCGTGGCACCTCAGATGTGAGGATCCTCTTTGCCACCCCAGAGAAGGTTGCCCGCAGTGATGCCCTGATGCGGCTTCTGTCTGATCTCAATGCGCAGGGGCGCTTTGCCCGCGTGGTAGTGGATGAAGCCCACTGTGTAAGCCAGGTGGGTGTGTTGCTATGTGGCGTCACTCCTTCTTTGTGTTTCCCCTGTGGATGCTGTAGCTATGATTCTACCTCTTGTCTGGTACAAGGTGGCAGCGTAATGTGGCTAGGTAAATGTCCAATGTTGTGCGGTCAATGTTATGTGGTGTGTGGCTGTCTCCTTGCATGATACCTGTGATTATGCCTGCAGTGTCAGCACTGACAAGTAGTATACATTTTGCTAGTGCTTACTGCCTGCGGTTCCGCGAAGAAAGCGGAGTTAAGATGTCAGCCATAGCCGTGTACATCATTCCCATAGATTGCTGCCGGAGGTAGTGAGTGCTTAATAAGAATGCAGGATCAAGCCATACTATCCTTGTGCGCTCCTTTTGCAGTGGGGCCATGACTTCAGGCCTGACTACAAAGAGCTCAAAGTGTTTAAGCAGAAGTTCCCCAATGTGCCGGTGATAGCTCTAACAGCTACCGCTACACCCAGAGTGCAGGAGGATGTGCGGTTGCAGCTGTGGCTCAGAAACTGCATCACTTTCAAGTCCAGCTTCAACCGCCCAAACATCAGGTAGGGACAGAAGTATGGATGCGGGACAGATGCATGGGGCGCTCAATCAGCCGCCATGGGTAACACAGGACCTGGAATCATGGGTTGTCAGTGTGTCCATAAACACTCCATTCATCGTGTGATGTCAGCTAAAAATCTGGATGGGTACAGAAGTCATCACCGTAAGTCATATTTTCATCTACCCTTACTCAAATATCAGCACACACACATGCTTCCTAGCTCATTTTGTGCTTGCGTTGCAATGTGCAGCTACGAGCTGTGTAAGAAGAAGGGTAAGAAGGCCCAAGTGCTGCAGGATGTCAAGGACCTCCTGCAGAACTTTGTGGACCCCCATACCCACAAGATCCAGAGCGGCATCATCTACTGCCTTAGCAGGAATGATTGTGAGGAGGTGGCAGCAGCCCTGAAGGACGTGAAGCACCCAGCAGCAGACAAGAGGGCTCATAAGCAGTACAGGCGGGACAGCAGGGATGACTACCTGCAAGTGACGTAAGTGACGCCAGACCAGGGTTTAAGCTTTGGTGTATCAGGGTGGACGGATTGAACCCAGGCTGCCTGTGTTGTCAAAAGGCTGTACCAAGGGGGCAATCGTGCTAGTAGAGCATGCACATGTTCATGGCACAATGTCTTGCAGTGGTTGCAGCGTCCCAATAACCATCAGACACCTTCATATGGCATTCGGCATCATGATATGCCAAGCAGCACAATGCTGTCAATGTGGGTTTAACTGCAGCAAGCAGCTAGAATTAGCAGCGCATCCTCGCACTGTGTACAAGTTTAATGCCACTGCCAAATCAGAGCACCCTGCTGGCACTGTCTACATGCTGTTGCAATATAAACAGCACTAATGGCCCTGGTGTAGGCTGAATTGGTAAATGCTGTCCAAATGCAGGCACTACCATGCCAATCTTTCTGCGGAAGAGCGGCAGGCTGTGCAAGCAGCTTGGAGCAGAGATGAGATACAGGTGGGAGGGGCACGTCTAAGCATTCTAGCGCAGCGCAGTTTTGTCCCCTGCCACAAGATGTGCACAATGGTGTAGGCTTCGTGGCTGTAGCACAAGGAAGTGTGTGGGAATTGCTGTTGTCAGTTTGGAGATGATCTGTGCTGTGTGGATATGAAGCAACCAGCAGGAGGTCGCATGAAAGTGGAATAGCACTGGCATGCTTGCAGACGGCATCCTCTTATTGTAGATAGCTTTACAGCCAGTCTTCTACATGCCAATCCATACTCTGTCTGTCTGCAACAGGTCATTGTGGCCACCATTGCCTTTGGCATGGGCATCAACAAGCCTGATGTGCGGTTTGTCATCCACTACTCGCTACCCAAGAGCTTGGAAGGGTAAGCTTGTGGTGATGCTGCACCAATTTGGGTCGGTACCTGCTTCTGAAGTGGAGGTCCTGCCTGCAGGCTGCCCCTCGAAGTTATTGACTTTCTTCTCTGGCTTCCAAGCAGCAGCGTCACTCGGCTTAAGCAAGTCAATCTGTTGCAGCTTGTATATCAAGATGCTGCAGAAGCATCAGGTTGGGCACGTCATTGAGTGTGCTGTTTGGTTGCTTCGACAGGTGCAGTCATATATGTTTAATTTTTCCTGCCTCTGTGCAGGAGAACCATCACGTGCTCATGTTGTATCCCTGCCTCATTGAGTTGCAGTAGAGCATGCTACTTATGGTCCAGGAGCTGTTTGCTTTCTAATATTGGCAATAGGTTGCAACAACGAGCATGCAAGAGCTAAACCATAAAACCACAGGCGCCATCAAGACCAAATCCTGCAGGGAGCTGAAACACATGTTAAAATCTGCTGCCATTGTGCAGGTACCACCAGGAGACTGGTAGGGCGGGCAGGGATGGTAAGCCAGCCAAGTGTGTGCTGTTCTACACCTATGGAGATGCCCAGAAGGCTCGGCACATGATTAAGAGCAGTGCAGAGGAAAACAACACAGCTCCTGAGGTGGTGAACAGCAACATTGAGGCCCTGAATGCCATGGTAAGCAGGACAGATGTTTTGTTGGTCAGAGGTGTTATCTGTGATGATGCCCTCACATTGTTTGGGCCACACTCTAATGTGATACGTGTAAGACTCCTCAGCTCAATGTAACTACAAATATAGCTTGTTTAGCATCACTAAAATTTGCAATTTGTCCTGCAGGGCTACCCAAAATTTCATAGAAATACATGAAGAGATGAGCTGGAAGCCTCTTGGTATGATTAGAGACTGATTCCAACTGCCCAGCAAACACCATGGTACAACAAGAAGCCAAGCATGATAGATGAAAGCCACATTACTTACTCTGTCCTCTTGTTCCACAATCCAGCACCCACCATCATGGGGCGGTGTCCATCACAATAGAAAACGGATGTTGTTTGAGGTTGTTGGCTGTACGTATGCTGTAGATCAACTACGCGGAGTCCACCAGTGTCTGCCGCCGTGTGCACATAATGCACCACTTTGGTGAACGCACCTTCACAGCAGCCCAGTGCCATAAGACCTGTGACATCTGCAGCAGGCCTGAGGGGAGCAATGTGGAAGAGGTGGATATGACAACATCAGCAGTGGACCTGGTGCGGCTGGTTGGCGACTTTGGGATGCCAGGCTACAGTGCAACATATGTCTTGGAGGTGTTCCGGGGCATGATGAGTGCACGTAACAGGAATCAGGTAAGCTGAGTGCCGTGCTTGCTGCTGCTGCTGCTGCTGCTTAGTTTTACAGCCAGTGAAACTCATTGCATTTCCTTTTGGTCTTTGTTCTGGCTGCAAAGTCATCGTGCTGAGTGGCCTTGTTCAATCGGCCAGGCCAGACACATGTGTACTTGCTAGGTAGGAGGTTCTGCCTTGCCAAATGATTGTGGCAGCTGTTCCATCGCCTTATCCCTATCATGCAAAGGTACCGACAGTAGGGGTGGGGATGATTCTGCTCCTGTAGATCTCCAACTGTGGCCATGATCGGCTGCGTGGCTGGGGGGCTGGCCAGAAGCTGGGGGCAGGAGGCTGTGAGCGGCTGCTGCGCCACTTGGTACTGATGGACATCTTGAGGGAGGATACACAGCGCCAGGAGATGTATGGCAGCATCATCAGCGTCATTAAAGTCAACATGGTAAGTGGCGTGCAGAGTTGCTCAGTTAGGCCAACACAAATGCAGTAGCAATGCAGATGAGTACGGCAGCATGTATATTGCTAGACTTTAGTTCAGAGGTCATGCTTGAGTTTGTTGGTGCGATGCAAAGCAGTCCCAGGCACTGCATGCTGTGCAATGACGCTGTGCTTCCATCGACCCTATGTCGTTTCCATTGTGCCTTTGGGTGCCTTGGCATGGCAGCAGAGCCCATCCTGCATTAGAGGTGCTTGAGTGCTTCTTTTGGCATATGTCTGGGGGTGAGAATGAAGCCTGCTGGCAGATGTGTATGTGTGTTGACTTTTCATAGAAGGGATACTTGTTGGTTGGGTGCTGCAGCCCAAGGCCCAATCCCTGCTATCAGGCTCACAGAAGATCAGCTTGGCAATGCCTTCGAAGGGCAGAGGCAAGGGCAAGCGCCTGAGTGCTGCACAGAAACGGGAGCAGCAAGAGCAGCAGGAGGCGCTAGACAATGCATTTGACTTCATTGACGACGATGGCGAACAAAACCTCCAGGAGCCTGCGGCGCAGGATTTGCTATGGGACATGCAGAAGAACCAGCAGCTGCGATTACAAAGGAAGCAGCAGCAGCTGCAGGAGCTTCAGAATCCTTACGTGATGGACCCGGCAGAGGAGCAGCAGCAGCAGCAATGGGACCTGGAGGAGCAGTTGCACGGGGATGATGCAGATGGTGGGGAGGATGACGACGATGTGATGATTGTAGGATCCGTAGAGTACAAGGGTACAGCACCGAGGCGGCAGACATCAGCAGCAGGAGGGGCAGGCGCAGGAGCCACAGCAGGGGGCGCACCTCTTGCATCCATCTTCACAAAAAAGCAGACAGGTGTGAAAGGAAAGCAGCAGCAGCCGCAGAGCCGGAACAGTGCTGGGAGGCAGAAGCCAATGGTGCGGGGTGCAGGTCAACAGGGGAAGCAGGTGAGGGTTGATGTAGACAAGATGCAGACGAGGAAAGAACACAGGGAAAGGAACACACTAGCAGTTGCAATTGGTGCAGGCATAACATGCCACCTTTCCATGAACCTAGAAGCCATGAGGTGGTCTTGAAGATGGTCAGCTTGTGAGTGTAACCCCTGCATGCATGTGGCCCTTCCTCTAGGTCTTTGTTTCTGAGCACAGTGGAGATGCCTAAGAGTAAGCTTGACCATAGGGAAGAGCCCCAGTGCCCACCTCCGTGCTGTTGAAACATGACACATTCCAGTGTACTTGATCCACTGCAGAAGCCTGAAGCTGCCCTCCAGGTAATGGTTGCCTAGGTTCCAAAAGTGCTTGCACTGCAGCGAGGGGTCCTTACTTGCATAGCCGCCAGCAACACCAAAGGTCACAAATGCTGCATCTACATTGACACTAGGAATTCATATGATGTGATTGTTTCTAGCCTGATCTGCTGTGTCTCTGTCATGTACACCCCACAGGCTGGCCTTGAGGAAGCTGACCCCAAGTTGTACCATGCAGCCTTTGAGAGCCTCAAGAAGTTGCGGCAGTACCTTGCAGACCGAGAAGGCATTGCTAACACACATACCCTGTTTGCCAATTCGCACCTGGAGGATATTGCTGAGCTGGCCAGTCGCAGCTGTGTGACCTCAATTGACTATCTGAGCAAGAACGTCAAGGGAGTGGCAATGAGCAAATGGACCAAGTATGGGGATCTTATTCTTGGGGTGAGTAGTGTGCTTAGGGAGAGTAGGGGCGAGGTAGCGTTTTTTGGAAAGAAGGAGTTTACTGGCATATTTACATCCAAGCCTGTGGCCGGGAAACTGAGAATCACTTGCTGTTCGACATTTGCTAAGTCAATGGCAAAAGCCACTCTTGGATAACAATTGCCGATTAAAGCCACGCTTGGATAACCATTCCCAAATATGTTCAAAATTGTCCAAGCTCACAGTTCTTTCTGATAGCTTGAGATTTGGAGTTATGTCGCTTTTGCTATGAAATATCGTTATATATCTATATTTGGCTATATCCACAGCATGCTGCCACCCACTAGACATGCACATACTCATGAAGGCTGGCAGGCTTTAGTACTGTAGAAAAGAATGTGGTTCTCATTTAGGTCATCCCATTTTATGCCCCTTCAGAATGGGTTAGCCGCTGCAGCCATTCAACCTCCATGTTTACCCCCACGTTCCTACTTGTACTGTGACTCCTCCACGGCTATTGTTTATGTTTTCCTACAGCAGTGAAGCAGTGGAGTAATGCATGTGTGCATAGCATATGTAAGCGTCGTCTTTGTCACCAGCAGCTTCACCATATTTGGAAAAAAGCATGGCCGGTCAAGTTGCTTCTTGCTCTGCGCTCTCACAGCTGGTATGACCAGGTCAGCACTGTATTGTGAGCCAGCTCATGGAAGATGCAGGGACATCTGCCTGTTGTTTTGAATGCTCTATTTCATGCATTTGGAACCATGCTGGGCGGCTGGACACTCGTTTTTACTTCGCCCGTTTTTGTGCTGCTTTCTGGCACCAGGTGCTGGAGTATGTGCGGGACCATGTAGAGGGCATCCGGTCTGGGCGTATTGATAAGGAGCAGGAACTGGAGGTGCCTTTTGAGCAGCTTGCCAACAGATGGCGGAAGTCCAGTGGGTCAGGTGAGATTTATCACGTGGCCTGATGGGTGTTGGAATGGAATATTCTGACAGGTGTTCAAGTTCTTGCTGACTGATTCAATACCACATGGTCGTGTTTTTGGGGGTTTCTGCACCTGGGTGCTGCTTGCTCTTGGCAGGTCAAGGTGTTGCTGCATTTATGTTGGTTGGGTTAAAGGCACTGGACTGTCTTGGTGTAGGTAGCTGTTGCTGGAAGAATGGTTGGCAGAGGGCTGTCAATCATACACACTCAATATGGACGGCTGCTTGCGTGTAACGGTTGCAACCATGTAGCAATGGTCCACCAGATCAGGTTATGTTGCTTTATTAAGGTGTATTCTGGGGCAGCTGCCAGGAGCATCTAATTTGTGTTGTGCTGAATAGGTTCTTATGACTGGATATCAGCCACAATGGTTGATTGACCCGGCTTGTGAAGGTGACATACAATTTCTTTGCTTATGTGCAGGCTCTCGTGCTGGTTCAAGGGCCCTCGCTTCACATGCTGGAGCAGCAGCAGCAGGTGCAGAGACAGATCCCTTTGACGCTGATTGGCTGGAAGATGACCCACAGCAAGCAGAACAAAAAGCAGCAGGAGCGCTACCACGTGGCAGCGGCAGCAGGCGGATCCCTGCTAGTTTGGCTATGGCGGGCAGTGCGAAGCGGCCACGGCTGAGTGGACAAGGCACAGGAGCAGCAGCGCCACCACCGACAGCAGCCTTCCAGCAGTTTGCATGCACGGGTGGAGGACTGCCAAGCGGTGCGGGGCTGACTAGTCCTTTAGGCACAGCAGCAGCAGGTACAGCAGGGGGTGTCGGTGGTATAGGTGTGCAGGAGAGTGAAGTCCGAAGTGGGCAGCTTACTACAGGAGGCAATTGGGTGGGCAATGCGGCTGCTGGTGCCAGTATTGGTTCTTCTGCTGCTGTCCCTGGCAGTGGCAGCGGTAGTAAGGCTGGCAGGTTGTGCACCATGCAACCGAACACCAGTCAACAAGCAGCAGCAGGAGGAGCAGCAGGGGTTGCAGCTTATGGTGATGGTGGTGAAATGGGAAATCAAGGGACCGGGAATACCTGGGGAGGGCAGCAGCAGCAGCAATGGCAGGCTGGTAACCAAATAACAGGGATTGGGCAGCGGCAGCAAGATCAGCAGCCTGCAAAGCGGCTTAGCAGCATACCCTTTGCTCCACCCCAGCAGCAGCAGCCGTGGCAGTTCACAGGGCCGCATATGCATGGCCAGCCAGGACAGATGGTGCAGCACCAAAAACAGCAGCAAGGGCAGATCCAACAGCAGCAGCAGCAGCAGGCTCCACAGCCACCAGCAGCAGGTCAGGCAGACCCAGGACCACGCTTTGTCAAGTTTGGGCCTCGGGGTTAGAAGCACTGTATACCCATTGTCTTGTGAAGATGTAGCAGGAAGTAAGAGGCTGGCAGCTTTTTGATGCTGTACAGAGATGTCGTGGAGGGGTTTGGTGGGCAAGTGGTGATCATCAGCAGCAGACCGGAGGTGCTGCTGCTGCTGCTGCTGCTGGATGATCCCTCTGCAAGGGAGCAATGCAAGTGCCAACTGAATGGACAAATCTGGACTTGATCGTAATTGTCTCGAAAGACAGACTGTCTTGTGCGGCATGCTGGCGGTTATTGCCTATCTGCATCAGGTGTATGAACCAACTACCACTAGGATTGAAGTTGGGAGGCTGCCCAGACCTCTGCCCCCTTTGAACACCACAGTACAACAGTAGTGCTACGTACCCTGTATAACCGACCCGCGTGTATGCGGAGTCGAGGAACTGCAGGCAAGTCGAAGACAGAACAAAGCAGCAACATTGATAGGTGCATGCAATACTCCTATGTCTACGTGCCCCTACAGATAGGTAGCTGCTGCTGATGAGGAGCAGTCGAGTCAGCAGACATAGCAGCATATGTACTGCTCTCAGTGGAAAGACGATGGGCCATTGATCACAGCACATATCACACAGCTAGGACTGCCAAAATGTGAACACAATCCAATAGCTATCCTTCACAATTGAACAGAAGCGATCCACTCTCAGTTCTGAGTGCACTTTCATTTCATTCGCCATTAGGCTTTTCTCCTGCCACAATAGGTGCATGCGTCTCCCAATATGCCACTGACTGCTCATATGCCTCTCTTTTCAGCGACACCCCACTGCCGCCCTCCTCCTTCCCTAATGCGTTCCTCATCATCGTAATAGGCTGCATGGGAGTCTCATAGTCTTCATCCTGTGCTTTGACGGAGATGATGCCCCAAGGGGCTGGCGGAAGCAACTCCTCTGGTGAGGCTCCTGCTTCTGACTTAGTGGGCATGGCTTTGTACTCTTCTATAAGCTGCTCTCTGCTGTAAAGGATGATGTCTAGGTGCTTGGCTTCTGGTACTGGCTGTACTTCTGCTTCGGGGAACCATCTGCACGCACAAAACGGAACTTAGAAGGATGGATTACGATGCAAGGTGGAGCAGAAGCAGGCAACAACAGCCATGTCCTCCTAGCAGATAGAATGGAAACAATATACTGATGCTTTCTCTTCTCATTGGTCTTCAGTCTCAACTGCATAGCTTCTACTTCATTCTGCACGCAATACTTCCATCATGCACCTGAGGTGCCCAAGGCAGGAAAGAAGTGCTGCTGTGCAACTGCTGCTGTCTCTGCTGATGCTCTAGCTCTGGAACTATCCTGCTGGTCTCAGTGCAGCTGCATATGGCAGGATGCAACTTTTTTAACCAAGGTAGCTGAATGCTGCTGCATGTTATCATATGCAGCTGTTGAAGGATTGTCGCATCTCCTCTGCCTACCAAATCCTGAGAGATCCAGCGACATGTCTGCACTTCAGATCAGAGATGGATTCATTTCCAGGACCTTACCGTGTAAGCACTGCAAGTTCTTCTGGTCGCCTTTTGGTGTAGCCTGACTTGACCAGGTGGCTATTGGCTGCTGTGATCTGCAGAGCCCCTACTTTTGCTCCCACGAAGTTGGGCACAAACACGTGCTTGCAGAAGGGCGCGTATCCATCCACGAGTGGAGCTCCTTTTGCATGGTACTCGTGTATTCTCTTGACGAAGTCAGCTTTGTCATATGCTATCCTGGTGCCTGAGTAGTTTGGGTCATCCCATTGCCGTATGGCAAAGCCGTCAAGGAAGAAGGTGTCTCCATGCAAGCTGGACATGGCACGGACGCTAAGACGGCCGGGGTGGACGCACTGTCTGAACGGAAGCACAGTGGCACGCAGGGCTTTGCAGTTCATGGGTAGTTTAGAAGGGGATGCTTGTTCCAAAGACGGCCATTATAAGTGTTCGTTCAGGGAGTCAGTCCTTCAACCAAACTATGCTGCATTAGCGCAACCTGGATGCAGCTCTTGGCTCATATTTGGAGAGTGCTTGGAGTACTGCCTCGTACCGCCTGCTGGTGACGACTGATCCAGCTTGCGTTTACGTAGCCTGTTACTTGGGCTTCAATCTGTCTTCCGTACCATATGGAATATTGCGTTACCAGTGATCATTTTTATCACAATTATATCTGCCTATTGTGAAATGGCTCCGCTTACGGTTCTCATGGTGTGAAAGATCCCCGCGACTGGTGGTCGCATCGACATTGCCTGGTAGCTATGGATAGTACAAATGTTAGACATAGTTTAGCGCATGCTGTCAGGCAGCCATGCCATCTTCGTGCTTTCAGGCTGGTCTCGAGATTTCATGCGCAGTTACGGAGACCACAAGCAGCGTTCAGCGTGGATGCCTTAGAATCTCTTAGACATGCCAGGAAAGAAGCCAGCAGACAGGGCAGCATGTTCGCCGGATGCGATCATTTGCTCCTAGGCATAACCGGAAGCCCAAGCAGCACAGCAGCGAAGTTGCTTCGAGACCACGGCCTTGACTCTGCTTCCATGCGCGCTACCTTGGATGCCGCACGTGTGATGCTTTCCAGCGCATACATGCAAGCTTCGGATGTGGACTTCGCCCCGGACGCCCGTTCAGCCCTTAGTGTTGCGGTTGCAGCATCGCAAGCAGCAGGTAAGAACAGGATAGGAAGCTTTGCTTCACTCAGTAACTCCCCAGTGCCGCACAGGAAGCAACCAAGCATCTCTGCACAGCAGCGTCTTAGAGTGTTGTAAAGCAAAAGAAATGGCTTTATGCCAAGCCCTCGCCAACTTTATTTATCTGTGGCAGACTGTTTGGCAGCATCATATGCAACAGGATTGCAGAATTCATGTAGCAATGGAGGCCATAAACGTGCAGGCACACTTCAGCTGCTGTGTTTTACCGGCCTGTATGCATTTGAGTATATAGTGGCTTGTCCCAGTTACAGGGTTGATTTCACTGGTTAGTGCCCTCTTCAAATTGTTCGGTTTTGCTCTTTTAATGAACCTGTGCCGAGTGAAAGCTTATGCATACTGTAATGCGTCTGCATGTAGGGCTCCAAGTCGCTTGTACCCCTCACATCCTCATTGGCGTCTTAGCACATGCCAGCCCAGACTTCAAGGCTTTGCTACAGACATCAGTACAGCAGCCAGAGCAGCTGCTCAAGGACGCATGGGAGCTCGCAGCTAGCCTCAGCAGCAGCAGCAGTAGTGGTGGTGGCAGTGGTGGTGAAGCTTTGGGACAGCAGCCTCCATCTGCACAAGCACAGGTAAGGGGTGTAGAAATAGAAAATGAGCAGCAGCAGAAGCAGGAGCTGCACTGGTGATGTTGGTGGCAGTAGAGGTGAAGCTTTGGGGCAGCAGCCTCCGTCTACACAAGCACAGGGGTGTACACATAGCATAACGATTAGTTAGCCTGTTCTCAGATAACCTGGCTCAGGCCATTCTCTTGCAAAAGTCCTCGGTAAGGTAGAAAGAAGTAATGGTATCGCTCTTTATGGACTGGAGAATTGCCTACTTGAACAAATGAATGTTTGATCACCAAATTACTGGTAGAAAGTGCCAGCACCAGTAGCAGTTGGAGTGATGTTGTAGTGAAAGGGCACTATCTGTTTAGGGCAGCACTGTGAAGCCAGCATTCATTCAGTGCACAAGCCCATGTGGTATCTGTGGCTAATCAGGTTATGGTGTACCTGGCCATTCTCTGATCGCTCAGGAGCACAGTGATTCATGGGGCTACAGAGGGCCCTGTGCAAAGTAGCAAATTGGGAAGTGAGGTATGACATGGCCTAGCAATTGAGGTGCAAAAGCACGGGCCCGGGAGTTATGGTTAGCTAACTCAATGTTAACATTTGCCGACTGGGTGCCCTGGTTAGTGCTGTTTCAATGCAGGATTATAGAGTTGCATGTGGAACTTTGTGCAGTCCGCACAGTGGCACGACTGGTCGCTGCTGATTATGTTGCTTCTTGTTGTTTCCATCCTTCCTGCCAGGTGGAACAGCTGGTCAGAGATTACAAGCAACACCAGGCCAGTCCTTTGAGCACTAAGGAGCAGGGTTTAGTAGCAGCTGCTGACAGCTTCCAACCCAGTAAACCACCACCTGCTGCAGGAGGACAGCAGCAGCAGCAAGGGCAGCAGCAGCAGGGGCAGCAAGGGTCTTCAGAAGGGAAGGGCCCAGGTGTGGACCCTCCTTGGGTGATGACGCCAGAAGATGATGATATTTATAATTGATAATATGAATGTTGGGGGCTTGTAACGCCAGTGTGCGTCCAGGGGGTATGGGCATGGGGTAAGCAGGAGAAGCAGCACTAAGATGGGGCAGCAGAATTCAGAGGACTATCACCTGGCTGTTAAGCCTCATTGTGACGGACATCAGGAGGCAATGTCGGACGTTGGATGGTGTTATTAGGCAGTTCATCAGCATGGCTTGATTGTCGGTTGGTGGATATGGGTTGCATCATGGCTGCAACGTTGTCCTTTTGTTGCATGCCTCAGCACGTCATGCGTCAAAACCTCTGAGTGGAGTGTCAAAGAGCTCCGTTGCCTTTCATGAGTCTATGATGCGGTATGGCTCTATTTGTGGTTTGAATCTATAGTTCTGTATGGCATTAGCTAGAAGGGGTGCACTCAGCTGTTGCGTTGCAGGCCATCGACCTTGACTGTTGGATGTGGCACGCGTTTGGCTCTTTTTGCAAGCTCAAGAGCTTCAGGCTGCTGCGGTTAGCTCTTTTGGGACCACAGTTAGGCATCTCCCACACTTTTTAAGCTGCCGGTCTCTTCCTGTGACAGGTGGCGGAGGTGACGGAATGTACCAGCCCCTTGGTCTCGGGCCGGTACAGGTAGTTGCCGCCACGGCTTCCTCAGCTCCACCGGGTGCTCAGAGCATTACGAATAAGAGCACGGCCACTATAAGTTGCATGGAAGTTCTCATAAATCAAGACAGAACATCTACCCAACTTGCGCAACCGCACAACGAGTCGTGCTGTTGGCCCGGATCTCACTCCACGTCCATTTTACACTGAGTGAAATACCGAAAGGCAGGATCGCCATGGCTCCGTTCAGACAGGTCTGCTTGCTACTGGTAGTGTTTACCTCGTGGGCGTCATATGTATCAGCGGCTAGGATTGTCTCTCCGAAGCACAACGGTGTGAGCCTCGACTGGTGTGCTGACTTCGAGAATAGGTGTGGACTGCCAGCTGCTGACTTCTACTGTAAGCTGAAGGGATATACAGGTAAGCAGGGATATACATGGCCAGTCTGCATCAAGTAGTTGCTCAAATGCACCTCATTCCGGCGGGTCCAGTAAGACCGTGTGAAATGATAATCCATTAAATCTATTCCTGAAGATGGCGCCCATTTGTGACTGATGTTTATAAGCCAGTCTGAATCAGATTCAAGACCATATTCAGGCCATGAAATGCGGAGTTCCTTGCGAGTGCAGTGAGAAATTGTGCCTCTTATCAATGTAGGTGCAGCAGGCTATGGAGGCCCCGTACGTTTGAGTTCCGGGACAACCATCGTTCCGAAGAGCGGGGCAATCTGTGACACCCGCTTCCATGTCTGTGACACCTTCAGCTACGTTGACTGTGGCACCCGCTATACTGCACCCACCTACAAAGGGGTCCAGCTCGACTGGTGCCTGGACTTTGCATCTGACTGTGGCCAAGCAGCAGCAGACTACTTCTGCAAGACCAAGGGAAGCACTGGTGCTGCTGCCTTTGATGGGCCCGTGCCCCTGAACTCTGGCACCACGATCCTGCCCAAGTCAGGTGCTATCTGCAATACCAATTATCATGGATGCGATACCTTCAGGTCCATCGACTGCAACTAACTCCATCCGGCACCTCATTCCCTGAGGGCCAGGTCAGATCAGAACGTAAGCAAACGGAACCGAACGTGAGGACTATGACCTGGACCTCAGTGTGGTGTGATCAGCCAGGGGTTTATGATTGGATCCCTAAGACCCTAGCCTGGATGGACATTATGTTGGCGCTGGAAGGAACAGAGGTGATTTGGTGCGGTCTGTCTAGTTGTGTATTAAATATAAGTAGTCCCATTTTGCATTACTTGTACAGTGACTGCCTCCTGCAAGTAGGGGACCAGAATATAATTATTTGTCCATCCGCCCGGCATCCCCACTCTGCTTCTTGCGGGGCACAAGTAAGACCCTTTTGCACTTTCATTCCAGCATCGCTACTTCCTGGCATCCTGCACACATCACTATGTGAGTGAGGGAGAGGACCACCCATCCAGCCATATACTATCATGTCTATCTATATTTCCAGGGCTGTTTTGTACTTGTGATTGTTGTAATCGTATCTCTATGGCATGCATGCCGTTGTACTCGTTTCTTGTATCCTGAAGAGGCAGCTGCGATTACGGTTTTGGGGCGGGCGGGAGGTGCCAGCGCCTGAGTAAGGTGGGTTTTTTGGAAGGGGGGTTTTGTGAGCTGGTCATGTATTTTGTAGTTGGACCCCTCTGTGTCATGTTTTACGGTGGGTCCTAGTGGCTGTATCTATTATTCAGCCTAGCAGACAAAGGCTTGCGCAACCAAGTTCCCCTCTGTGCTCTGGCCGCCTTCATTGTTCCATGCATAGACAGCATGTGTCTTCTGCATTCTTTCACCATGCAAGATAAATTGCATCTTGAGTGCAGAGCGGCAGTACTACTGGCCACGTGTCATTGGGTTGGGATTGGAATGGGAATGGGACCGGACTACAATCTGCGACCCCAATGATTGTACAATCAGCATGTGGCAGACTTGGGCAACGTGGTGGTGCATTGCGTTGACTGCTGTTGAGCGGTGCTGTGAGTTTGAGTAGGTGGGTTACCTGGGTGTGGTCTAATGCTAACCGAGCTGTGCGGCAGGGTGGCACAGGACTGGATGGGTGATCATTGCACTTCATCGTTTACTATGGATCATCCGTTATGTGTTTGGTCGGTTTCACCTAGCAACCAGGGCTTTCGCAGTTGGCACACCTGCAATTTTTGTTGGGCCGTTTGTAAAGTTGTTTGCAAACTCCTAGTGATAATTTATGGGGCATAGCACGCCGGGGTCCAGATCCTGTTACAGATATCAGGGTGCAATTTCTAAGTGCCTGTACCAGACCTACGTTTTGTGGGTCTCCCATGACTGACAGGTTCAGCTTTACATATGTTGACCCCAACTGGACCTTTCTGTGACTGATTGGGGTGTTGCCAGAGTTTAAAGCCCAAGGAGGTGAACAGCCAATGATTGTGTGCGGTATGCTGCCTGACCTCAACGTTTGCTTGTCGTACTTTTGGCTGGCTGCTCTGTAAGAGTGCAGCTCCAGCTCTTTCGTAACCGCAGGCAGTACAACTCAGTGCCCTCGAGCTTCCATGGTGCCATGCAATATTAAGATCACGCCTTGTTGGGCACGGAGAGTGAACAAATAACTATGCACAACGGTAGATGCTCTTGTGCAAACTGTCCGTTTGAATGCATTGAATGATGTATCGTAGATGTATGCTACTCCCATCCCAGTGACTAGCCTAGGCCTACTGATGCCGTGCTTACGAGAGGCAAATGAGTGCGTGGACTCATGACCGTCGGTATACTACGCTTACTCGGTCTGTATCAAACGGTCTGTGTTACGTTGCGCCATGCTTGTGTTACAAAGATCAAGCCATGCCCCTCCCGTCACTCGCAGGGCATGTGCATTGGGATGCTACAGCATAACTCGCAATATAGCCTTTAGTACCCTCAGCAATGGCTGCATGCATCGGGCTGTGCTTTGTTTGCCGATCATCACCACCCTTCCTACCAGCAGCAGCAGCAGGAGCAAAAGCATAAGTAGCAGCAGCTGCTGCTTGAAACACCACATCAGACCCAAGGCACATAGAAGCGCTTATTTGACATGTAGGAGCACCAACAGAAGTGGTCATGCATCAAATAGCATCAGCAGCAGTAGCAGCAGCAGCATGATTCCCAGCACCAGCAGCAGCCAGCACGAGGCCATCACCACTCACCAGGGCACATGCACCAGCAGCAGTGACCTCAGAGATAGAAGCACGAACGTGACCCAACCAGGGGAATCTCAAAGCAGCAGCAGCAGTGTACGCAAAGAGATGGAAGCAGGAGTCATTGGCACCAGTAGCAGCATCCCAACTAGCAGCAGCAGCAGCAGTGATCTCAGTGATCCAACCAACGAGTTAAGAACCCCGAAGAGCAAGAACAGCGGTTTTCAAATCCCGACCACGGCTACCACACCCACCAGCACCACCAGCAGCAGCAGCAGTTTAAGTGATATAACCAGCAAGTCGAGAACACTTAAGGGCAGGAGCAGGGGAAGCGAGAAGGTTACGGCCACGAGCAGCAGCATGGGCGAGATAACCTCTTTCTCTGCCCCTGTCGACCAGCCGACAGCAGCTGCAGCGAGGCCAACCACCACCAAAACCACCAGCAGCGTCACCACTCAGAAGGGCAAAGGCAACAACGATAGGGCAAGGAGAAGCAAGAGTGCAAGCAAGAGTAGCAGCAGCAGCAGCAGCAGCAAGAGCAGCAGCGATGGTGGTGGTATTAGGACCAGGACCGGC
Organism: Pseudopediastrum boryanum; assembly: GCA_963556185.1. NCBI lineage: Eukaryota > Viridiplantae > Chlorophyta > Chlorophyceae > Sphaeropleales > Hydrodictyaceae > Pseudopediastrum > Pseudopediastrum boryanum. The sequence continues at coordinate 1,868,454 of OY744500.1, read as the reverse complement.
AGTAGCAGTAGCAGTAGCAGTAGCAGTTGCAACCAACTATCGATGGAACTACTGCCCGCCACTTGGGCAGATGGTGTGCCCTGGGAGGAGGGACAGTGGATTAGTAACAGGCAATGGCAGAAAGATGGACAGAAGTACCAGGACCACCATTGGGGTGCTTTACACAGCTCAGCTGTCAAAGGTCTGACAGTGCTTCAGCAGCATTTGAGTTTAGGCGGCAGCAGCAGCAGCATGTCTGGTGATGGCACCCATGCTGCAACAGCAAAAGCAGGAGCCATGACAAGACAAGCAGAAGCAGCAGCAGCAGCAGGAGCAAGTGCAACCAGAGCACCAGCGACAGTGGCAGCAAAGACAGCAGCTGGAGCAGAAAGCAGTACAGCACTCCCAGTTGCATGCACTACCACTTCAGGCACGACAACGGATATACAAATATGCAAGCATACTTTGGTTCAACTCCAGGCGCGTGCGCAAGGGTTAATATCAGGGAGGTTCTCAGCCCTGCTTGAGCGCATTGCCTCAAAAGGACCAAAATACAAGCTCTTCTACATGGACTTTGAACTCAATGGTGAGCTTCAGTGTAACTAGAGTCACTAGTTGATATGATGTGCCTCAGGCAGGGCACAAATTTGACCCGCGATGGGCATCCAGCCTTTTGAGCGGTGTGATTGCATCAGCAAAAAAGAGAAAAGTGGAATGAATAGTCGTCATGTATGTTTAACATGGGACTTGCAGTTCTATCGCATCCACCAGCAGCAGCTCATGTGCCCGCAATCCTCGAACTCACAGAGTACTCAGTAATTTATGCTCCAGCCAATTGGATGTAGTATATGCAGCCCGGCCCACCACATCCTCCCGTGCTTCCTCCCACCATCCATTCATTTTCTTCTGTAACTTAACTCCTACAGATGATGAAATCCTGGAGGTTTACATCAGAGCCCACCAAGGTCCCTTCTTCCACAGCCTGGTGCTAAACACCTCCCCCATGAACCTATATGCCCAGGCAGCTTCTCATAAGATTCAGCAGGAAGAGCTGCTAGAGGCACCTCTGTGGCCGCAAGTGGGGGTGGAGCTGATGGATTGGTTACAGGAGCAATGTGGGGATTGTACACCTGTGTTTGTGGCACATGAAGCAAGGTGGGTGCCGGACCGTTTTAATGTGGGTCGGGGTGGTGATAGGGGAGTTGGGGGTTTTCATGTTAAGGGGTTGTGTCTAGATGTTCATGTTTGGAGTTTCCAAGGGGGTTTGACGCAGCAGGAAGAGCTTCTATCCCTCTGAACTAGTACTTGTGCCTCTGTGGCCACAAGTGGCTGTGGAGTTGACAAATTGGTTACAGGAGGAATGTGGGGCTTGTACACCTGTGTCTGTGGCACATGAAGCAAGGTTGGCAGATCGCTTTGGGCTGGGCGGCTGGGGCGGGGTGGGGTTTATAGAACGGCATTCTGGGAGAGCTCTCATTGTAAGGAAGTGTATGAGGATGCCAGTACACTGCTGTGGTGGAAGTAGAAAGACGAGGTTGAGGGCGGGTGGGTGGAGGGGAAGGAGGAGGGTCGATGGTGGATGATGGGGGTAGGAGGGCGGGCTGGAGGGGTGAGGGGTAAGAGTAGGAGGGCAGGGTTGAGGGGTGGGAGTAGGAGGGCAGGGTTGAGGGGTGGGGGCTGCAGCAGGAGAGCGGGGTGGAGGGTGGAGGGTGGGAGTAGGAGGGCAGGGTCCGAGGGTGGGGGTTGGAGGCTGGGAGTAGAAGGACAGGGTTGAGGGCTTGAGTGGCTGCACGAAAAAGTGCATATGGAATGTTTAGTCCCATTGATTGCATCTGTGCTTGCCTGCTGCCAAGAGGACGTCAAGCCATGCGTTGGTGGTTAGGTAGCCCCTGGAAGAAAGCTGCGCACGCCATACCTTAACTCCATGTCTGCTTGCGTGCTTGCTTGCTTGTGAGAGCACATAGAGCTTTGCTTGGTTTACATTTCCATGTTAAGTCACATGCAAGCTGGATGTGTCACTGCCCCTGACCTCTTTTCCTGGGCTGTGCTTTGAGCATTTGGGATCATGCATCAGCTCTTGGCCTTGTGCCTCAACCTGTATCGGACCCAGCAGCTATGAACTTCTCCCCCTGTGTTTTGTTCAGTTGTGAGCGCAGGGCACTGCGGAGTCACCTGCGTAACCTGGGTGTCACTCTGCCCCAATCCTGGTGGCTGTGTACTGCTAAGTTAGCACAGCACAAGGTGTACTCCGTAGCCCCTTGGCCTGCTGGGGCTGATGGCAGGAAATACACCTTGCAGAACCTCAGGACTGCTTTCAACATCCAAGTGGTGGGGGATGCTCACAGGTAACTTAGAGGGAGAAGTGCAATAAGACAGCTAGCGTTATGCAGAGAAACATCCAGCGGTTTCGATTCTCTGGTACCATATTGTTCTGGTATCCATAGTGGTTTTAATTCTGGTTGAAAAAACGGACTTTTACACCATGCCCAGGTCAGAGGGAAATCACACATACACCCCAGCAGCAAAACGTCTGGGGCAGGGCTCCTCCTTTACTCCCAAGTAGTGCACCGTTGACAGGAGGCCAGGCAGGGTAGATAAATTATATATCGCGCCCCAGCCGCTGGCAACTTTTCCAACACATTGCTGCCTTTGCTGCACCCACATAGTACCTGGTGCAGGGATTTACAATATTTCACGCAGCCATTCTAGGGCAGCTTGGCCGTTGGTTGCCCGAACATTGCTGGCACTCGTCATACCATACGAGCAAGTCGGCATTGCCTACGTGGTGGAGCTTGTGCAGCGTCAGCAGCAGTCTGGCTTCGGGATCGATCCCCAATTCGAAGTGAATTCCTCCATGATGGTCGCAGCTTGTGGCAGCAGCGTTAGCAGCAGCATGCAGTTGTGCGTCAGCAGTGGGGCATAGCTGACGTGGCATTCCAGTTTGCTGGAGCAAAGGCCTAGTTCTATGTGTTCTGGACGAGCTTATAAGGCAGCTGTGCTTGAGGTTCATTCACTAAAGGGTACTGATGAGGCCGCATTGGGCTGCAGCCGAAACATGTATACCCAGCCCTACATTACGCCACTGCGCAAACATTGGTGACCCTCCTCGTGGGGGTGACGTAGGGGTTGCCTCCCTGCGCTCGATTATAACCAAAGGCTGCGCATCCTGGTATCCTTGTGACGCCAGGCCTCGTATATCTGGGATGATTCTGCTGGAACTACCCATTCTAGGGCCAGTGGATCTTTCTTCACTCTGAGGAGTGGGACGTTACCGTGCTAGTTTAGTGCTGTAATGCCTGGTCCATCTCTATGATGGCGAGTACAACATGACATGACGCAGCCATTAGCTCCAAGATGGGGATGGTGTGGGTCCCTGAGGCGAGGAAGACGGGCATAGGTAGAAGGTTCAATGACAGAACAGCAAGGTTAAACTAGAATGCGTGTTCTTTCAGCAGGGTTCAATTAGTATGGCATTCTGGTTCATATTGTCTTGTATTGGGCAGCCATTTGTCTGCAGTGTACTAGCTTTAGCCTGACAGCACTACAGGCTGAGTGACCATGCCGCTTTCACAAGCTGTGGTTGTTTACCCTGCACACCACTGGTTAGCCCTGCGTATGCTTACAATAGAGGCAGTGCTAGCCCCCTGCTTTATCTACTTGGTGAATCAGTCAGTAACATGCAACTACGATACTGCGATGGCGACTGTTTCTTTTTGCCAGGGCCAGCCAGTATCTGCTTTCTCTGTCGATCGACAATGCCTAACGGCAACCCGGGGTCACTCTCTGGCAGCTTGGGATACCCTGTTATTGTTGTATTGTATGATATGCCATAGCAAGAAGTGCCATAGGTCCCACACTGCAGGCTGTTACATACACATCGCGGTGGAATAATTACCCTCTTAATCTGATTGAAGGCTACCGTGAGCGAGTGCATGCCAGGCGTTAGGCATGCTTACGTATCTTTTCTCGCCTCAGTGGTATAAGGAGGAGGCAGTACTAGCACAAGCCGTGCATTTCCCCCTTCCTACTGTTCATCCTGATCCATCAAAAACTAAAGTACTTGTGAGTGTAGCACATGAGAGTTACCCAATGCCTGCTGAAATCGTTGCTGCGGATGCACCACAAAACTCTTCTGCGGCGCCTGCTTCAGTTTTGATCATTATCTGTCAATCCGTGTTGGTGCAATGCTTGCCCAGGGCTGGTCCAGATGTGGAGGTGCTGCTGGGGGTGCTGCAGGAGCTGATCACTCGGTGGACTGCTTCACAAGGTGTGACAGCAGCTGTGACAGCAGATACTATAGAGGACCTGGTCCCTCTGCTGCAGCAGGCTAACATTGTCACTCGCTGGAATGAGACAAATAAGAAGATGCTGGCAGCGCTGTGAACGGTGAGGCTGATGAGGGTGCAAAAGTCAAACCAGAGGGTCTATGAGGGTGCATGGCTCAAAACTGAGGTCAGCAAGCAGTACTAGCAGTCGGAGCAATGTGGTAGTGAAAGGGCATACACTAGAACTTGAGAGCAGGGATATACATGCAGCAGTCATCCAAGCACATGAGCCTCTGAAAAGGACTGGTCTAGGGTTTAGGTTTAGCCCTAAACCCTAAATCCTAGGTCTTGAGGCTAAGGAGCTTATGGTGTACCTGAACCTTCTTTCTGAGAGGCTTCTTTGACCGCTCAGGAGCACAGTGAAGTATGGGGCTAAATACTGGAGCTCTGCAGCAGGTGGCAATCTTGGATTTCACAGTATCACGTAGCCTAACATTGAGTGGAGAGGCAGCGGCCCATGAGTTACGGTCCTAGCCAAGGGCATGTCAGCAAGTGCAATGAAGAGAACTTGTTATGGGTTCATGTTTAAGGATCACTCTGTGAGCAGTTTTTGATGTTGCATTCCGGCATTGACGGTGACAACACTTGCGTTCCTTTGCAAGGGTCGTGCTGGATTGATATAGTTCTATCTTACATGTTGATGTTTGTGAAAATCACAAGTGGTGCAAGCAGTGGTCAATGCTGACTGGTGTTGCTGCTGTTCTTTCCATCCTTTTCTGCAGCTGGAACAGCAGGTCAGAGATTACAAGCAACACCTTGAGCGCTAAGGAGCAGGGATAAGTACCAGCTTCTAACAGCTCCCAATCATTAAACCACCACCTGCGAGAGGACAGTAGCAGCTGCTGCTTGGCAGGAGCAGGGGCAGGGGTGAGGACCAGCAAAGGTCTTTAAAAGGAAAGGGCCTAGGTGTGGATTCTCCTTGAATGATGAGACCACAGGATGATGCTATTGGTAGTTGATTTTGTTTTGCCTGAGTGAGTCCAGGCAGAAACATCAGCTAGCAGCGGCGAGTTCGTTCAAGGGACCGTCCCTTGATGTCACCTGTCAAGTCTCATTGTGACGACAACAGAGACACGGCTAGAATTACGGCGTGCATATTTTTCTCAACAATTCCACGATGATCTCCTTCGGGACTAGCAATATTCTCATACAGTCTCATTAGCCTGTCCTCTGTGTAACATCCCAAACCTTGCGGCATGCATGTTGAGGAAGAGATGTTGCCTGTGACTGAACGTATGGTCTTCAGCGAAACGTTACTTGGTATGCCTGCAGAGTTGTCTATATCGGCGTGGGTGAGCCTGCTTGCTTCCTCGGTGAAGGCGTAATATCATGGAAATATGCGTCTGTAGACCTTCCGTCTACGGAACTCGACAAAGCTCGGAAAACAGTGAGCTAAACCTATAGTCTCGGCAAGGGTCCCGCCAGAGGCCTAATGATATTACGTTGGCCAGATTAAAACTTAAAGAGATCGGCTTGTTATCTTGAGATGATGAGATGAGATGGTGGGTGCTTGTTTCATATCGCTTCGGCTATATCAAGCGGTGCTCCAGTGCTTCGGCAATGTGCCTTTGGCAGGGCGAAATAGCGCTGTGTACACCTTGGGCTAGATCAAGCACGTATGCTGTGCCGGAAAGGTGTGCTTCTACCTCAGCTTTGCCCATCGGGCCCATCGGGCGGACCTTACTCACTGGGGCTTCATTTGTCCATGATTTATGCCTGTTGATCACAGCCCCGCTCATATTATGCAGGTGGCTTGGCTCTGCTGCCCCTATTGGCGCTCCTCGTAGGGGCCCTGCCCCTCTGCGCCAGTGCGGTGCAACCTGGTGATAACACGGGCGTGCCTCTGGATGCAAGCAGAGTTCCTGACCTGAACCTGGGCGCCAGGAAGTTTGAGAAAGATTCTTGGCCCCAACGGGGTCTTCAAGAGCCAAATGAACGGTGGAAACTTGCGCAAACACAAGTGACGCAGGACGAATGGAGCAACTTCCTGAATGGTGGCATATATTGCTCCGCAGCAACCATGCTGACAACCCCGGGGCCCTTCTGCAACATGAAGGTAGCAACGTACCTACTTGCTGCCAGGTTTGATGGGACCATGCTGAAAGGCTCTGATCCCGTAGAAGGGCAGGATGCAAGCTACAAGGCAACCTATTCTACTGATACGAACATGCCTTGGATGGTGGCTGACTATGTTCTAACCCAAACCGTGCAGCAGAAAGGTGTGGGTATCTCCAAGAAGCTTTATGGGGAGGCCCAGGTGGATGTCTTTCTCTGCTCGGACCCACAGTGCACGGTTATGGTTGACATGGTGACAGTTGTGCCCAGCAACATTTCAAACAAGGCTTGGTGCTCAGGTCCCCCGTTGTCCTGCATGGACAAGGATGAGCACGCCTTTCAGGCAACACCACGCCGCGCTGTGAAATTTTCCCACCTAAACTTGGACAATACAACTGCCGTCTCCATGGCAACCATCCGCCACTATCCTATGGAAAGCTATATCCGGACTGTTGGCAAGCCTGCGAGTGGTGAGAGTGCCAAAATGAGGTATGAGGTGGTTTGGATTGATGACAGCCCTAAGTGGGGATACGATGATAAAGAGGGTGAATCGAACGCCAAGCCGGTTGTCATGCCTGTTGGTGTGCTAGTGCGGCTTGCAATGTCTCGTGAATTTGAGACAATGTCGTTTGCGGTGGATGAGGTGGATTACCGTGCTATAGGAACTGATGGCTTTTCTGTCCTACACTATGGCGTGTTCAGGGTGCATGATCTCCTAGCCAACACCGCTTATTGTGCAGCTATTGTGCTGCCCAGGAACAAGTGGATGGATGAGCATGGGTGGAATGTCTCCGATGCCAGCTGCAGCAGTGCTGAAGTCCAAGCCACCTTCCTGTTTGATAGCTACTTCATGCAGGCCAAGTACTTTGATGAGAGGGTTGTATTAGCAGGGAGTGTGGATTCATGGCATTTGCTGGAGGCCTTAATGACCAATGATACGAGCTATCATGTTTATTCACGTAGTTTCATCCCTGATATGCATGCCGTTGTCAATGACACAACAATTGGTCTGTTGTTCAAGCCTGAACTGGCTATTGAGGTGGTTGAAGGGCCCTTGCATTTGAACAAGACAGCACTCTTGGAGTTCGGGCTCAGATTAGGCATCAGCTGGCAGTTTAATGTCAACTACGATCCCAATACCAATGCACCACGGCATGTGGATTTTGAACCTATCATCACATATGTCGATACAAATTGCTCATGGTCCACGTGCCGGCTGCTTTCTGTAGGCAGTGCTATTGTACTTGCCTGGTTGGCAGAGTTTGATGGGAGGGGATGGGATGCTGACTCAAAGGAGATCCACCTCTATTACCAAGGTTTGCTGCATCTGAAATATGCGAGCTTGGATGAGCCTGACCCATTACTGCAAACACCTTGGTGTCTTGCAAATGAGATTGATTTTTTTCATGGAGCAGTTCGGCATGGGCTCATGGCCATGTGCAAGCAAATTGGTGGTGGCAAGCCAAATGTGACGGCTGTGAGCTGTAGCTTTGATGTGTATAACTGCACTCGTTGGGATGAGCTTGGATTGGGCTTTGCACATGGGCCGGGTACACAGCACCTGAGGCACACTGGACCCCATCAAGGCCCAAGCACGCATCCACTAAGGGACTTGCTTGGCAACATCTGGTGGAAGGCTATTGACAAACACGTAGATGACAGTCCCTTCAAGCACAGTGCGTATGGTTATCTGGAGGCCGTAGAGGTGGAGAATGCCCTTGAGGATGTGTGCGATGGGGCAAGCAGCCTCTTGAATAGAGAACTGAACGATGCAATGGTGGCAACAGACAGCACCAAGAGCATGGTTGGGAAGTCCTAGCAGTTGCAATGGTTGCCATGGCGATGGGAGTATACGAGCTGCAGAAATGGGTTACCCGGATTGTCAGGAAGATGCTTGGGACCATAATAGGGTCTCTCTGGGTGGAAAGGATAGGGAATGTGATGGCTTGTGCAGTCATTGCTCTCAGTCTGGTAGTCTGGTGGTGGCACCTGCAGTGACCTTAGCCACTGAGCTGGCTGCTTGGGAAAGCAACCCTAAAGGGAAAGAGAGCAAAGTGGGCTGGTTGGCTGCGGATACAGGCGGTGGTATGGGCCCTTACACAGTGGTTGCTGCTGTGACAGTGACCATCACTGCCCAATATGAAAAAGGGGCTTTTGGTATGGTGATTGTAAACCTTGCAGTGGCTGCAATCACCACCTGCTGGTTGTGGGTCCTGGTGTACAAGAGCGAATGGAAGCGTTGGGTAAGCAAGCAAGCAGGACCCTCTGACCAAAATGACTCTGCTGCTTAGGAATCCCAAGAGGATTCCTCAGCTTAGCCTAAGCTGTTGGCCATACCTATTATTGGCACCAACTAGGGCAGGTGGTTGGTTCGCCTGCAGTTGGGGGTGAGCATATGTTTCCAAGAGGTTAAAGGCAGATAATTGCTTGAGGTTAGAATTGAGACTGTGAAGGGCTAGATCGTGTACACAGAACTGCACTTATAAGGTATTATTAAGCTGGCACGGTGTAGCTCTTCTTGTGCTCTGTAAGGACGATAACCTGTTAATCAGGCTGGGTCATTGCTGGACTCTAGCCAATAGCTTTTTATGACATTTCAACGATGGGTTGAGTGCCAGATATTTGGAAGGCAAGCACCAGCTTGCATGCTGTGACAGATGGTGTTGTGTTTTTAGTCTGATGGTGTTATGTTCTTGTTATGATATGCCACAGCAAAATATGCCATTTGCCCGCACCTCAAGCCGCGACAGAAACAGTGAGGTGGAATAGAAATACAAGTTGTCTTCGCACGCACTAATTATGGTGACAACATATGCCTAACCATCTTTTCACTGTTTTGAATGGCGTATGAGGCCCTAGCCTTGGCAGACTCGACAGTTCAGGGTTTGCTAGTTGCTTCACTCAACTCAATACACTGTAGAGGCCTGTCAGTCCCAGCCAGAAGGTTCCGTTCACACATTATTGCATGCAGGCACTGTCAGCTAGACTGTTGTATGTTGCTGACCTAGCGCATGCCATGGGCTCGGATTGATCATATTTGTGAATGCATGGAAGCAATTGTTGGGCAAGGGTTGCTCTCTGCGTTCTATCTGTCGTGCACGTTAGACAAGGCAGTCAGCTCGGTCAAAGCTCATTTAGCATCATGCAGCTGTATGAACTGTAGCCAAGGACGGCTATTGCAGGTGCTCTGACTGAGACGATGAAATGTCCAGGTGATGCTGTTCCGTTCAAGCTATGCTGGTTGGATGGGTTAGACCTTTTGTACTGCAACCTTTATTCCTTGATCCAGGGAAACCTGTATCACTGGTGTGATGTGACTTGAGTAATTGGATGTGCTGCAACCTGTGTTTAACCTGTAGTGCTGCATCTGCAGAACCTGGCGCACTTGTGAGAATGATGCATAACTTGAGTCGGTAAGCAGCAGTTAGCAGGGGAAAGCAGGCGGTGAAAGTTGCAGCTGCTGCATGATCTGCTGTTGCTGCTGTGCCCTTGATGACGTGCTCATATTGGATTTCCCCCCTTCTCTGCGTAGTTCTCGCTCTCTCTCTCTCTCTCTGCTCGAGAGAATCGTATAATGCAACCTGTCCTTGTCTGCAAAGGCGTCGCTTCACTGAAATCAGTGGTTCAGTGCGGCTCGGGGTGCTGTCCAGGCGGTTGTGTGAATTTGCTTGAGCGAGGTGCATGCTCCGCAATTTTTGTGATCACTGTGGAACGGCCCCGCCAGTGCTTTTGCCCGGGGGCTGATTGATTTCCTAATAGACGCACCGTGTGGGTACCTGAAGTGGTCTGTTTCACATGATGTGGGTCGGTCGCCTTACCCTGATGGACACTCACTAAGTGGCGACTGACATTGGGGAGTGTGAAAAGGCAATGAAGTCAGACTCCAACAATTTCTTCTGCACATAGTCAAACACACACTAACAAACTGGTTGGAGTCATGTGGCGGGTGCTGCACGGCCCAAAAGCTGTGCAGTAATCTATCTCCGTCATATAGTCAGTCGAAACACCCAGGCACACACAGAATCCCCACACATGTATACATCCTCACCATACCAAGCCTGAGGAATCACCTCAGCAGCTGCTCTGCTGTTCCCGCACATCTGTCCGTACGGAGGGGGTCAGCAGTTACTAGACCCCTTCCCCCTGCCCCAACAGTCGTCACTTGCAGCTAACCGCTCAAACCTCGCTCCTCCTGTTTACCAATAGGTATGTACAGAAAGAAGGGCCATCACTTCACTGGGGCTGCAGGTACTCAAGCTCCCTGCTTAAACCCTGGAGGCCTCTCGTACCGATCTCATACCCTGAGATGGTTCTACAAGTAAGGTTCACTTCACCGGGGTCCGCCACATGGTGGCATTTGCAGAAGTAGTACGAAACCATCCCAGTCCCCCACCTCAGCATTGCTTCCCCATCTCACATGCCCATTGATCTCACTGACATGGCAAACCCACAGCAGGATGCCACTTCCGAATCCTCACACTCCAGCATCTACAAAAGTACCAGAAGAATCACTCAAATATGTGCGAGGAAAAGATGGAGTCAGTTCTTGGAGTCAAAGCACTGAAGAGAACATCGTGCACCATAATAAATATATATGTCATGTTCAGCGCTTTGACTCCAAGAGCTGGCTCCAGAGCTTCCGCACATACCTATGTACAAAGTACCTGATCGCTGCACCTCCAATCCTGAGTATCATATGTGCATAGCAGCACAACAGAAGCAGAGAGAAGTACGGTAAGTGCTGCGTCCCTAATCTGGAGAGGCAGACATTCAGAGCTCAAACAGAGACCCAGGAACATAAGGCAGCCTAAACCCACTAGCATCATTCTCAGTATGTTCAATATGTTGCATACACTCTTCAATGTCAATGGACCTCTATGGCACACTAAGCAGCACCCCCTTTCCTTCCCTGCGCAAGCAACATCGTTGTAGCAGCAATCCAACCCAGTCCCATTCCCGCCAAAACATGTCCTGAACTAATCTTTGTAGTCCTCTGTACCCCTCGGAACTGCAGCCTGCACAGAACACACGCCTTCCGCATAACACCAGACATAACAGCTGGGCCATGCCAGGGCCCATGGCACCAGGTCACTGTACAGGTTTAAGACTGCAATACCCCCTGCTGTTTCACCCTGTTAAGTGGCCTGGTGCCGAACAGCATCAAGCTGTGCAAATGGCCATATTGGCTAGACAGACGACAGGAGCAAGATGTTATTGCACAAGAGAAACTGCAGTCACATTCTATGCTTTGCTCCCACTTTCAGCTGTCCCTTTACTATGGACCTTCACAAAGGCTTTCTGACAAGCAACACTAGCGACACTTGCATACCCAAGGTTGCTCCTAGTGGAACGGCAGGCTGCAGTTCCTGAACGCACATTGGCATTCTTCAGACCAGGGTGCATTGGCGTGTAGCAGGCACAACATGTAAAGGAGTCAAGTACACCCAGTGACACATCAACACCCCTCGAATCAGGCAGACAGTCGCACACAGATCAATGCCAAGGTTCAACCTTGCCCGAGTCACTAGACGCTGCTATGTTTTGCAATAGCCCTAGCTTTGCAAATGAGACATCATTTCTGCACACATCGTCACAAACGCTACAAACACCACCGTTCCTGCGCAGCTCTGTCAAGATTGTGCTTGCATGAGGAGGTGGCGCAGCACAGAGCCAACATACTGCACTTCAACCTGTCAAGTGAAAAACGGAAAAGGAGACCTATTTGATGCTAACCCAAACCCACAGAGCAGCGCATTATCAGTAGAATTTCCCCTACCACTCCTGCCCAGCGATCACTCACACCCTTATCCACACCACACAATAACCCAGCTCCTGCCCAACACTTCCAACAGCGCAATACCCAGAGTGCCCCTTCCAACCCTAGCCACCCCCAGCCTGCAGCATCACTGGAAACCCCCAAATACAATGCATACCCCTGAAACCACCTATCTGAAGGGTGCCGGGAGCGCAGGAGAGGGCGGGAAGTACGCCAGCGATCTGCTGTATAAGTCCTGTGACTCCTCGTCGCTCCCCCGGTAGTGGTATTGACTGCGGCGAGCTGCTGACACACCCATGGTGATTGCGGCCACACCAGGCATGGGAGGAGCAGCAATGCTCATAGGCAGCTGCTCTTCTACTGTCTGGACCTTGACAACTGGCCTGTGCTCCACAGCCTGACAAAGGAAGAAGCAAGAAAAGCAGCAGGCGTTGTTGCCAGTATACCAGTTCAGCACAAACGAGAAGCTGGGCAGTGCTGAGTTCAGCTGCTGTTTGCAAGCAATCCCGGCCAGGGTACAACATGGGTGGGGCATTTTGTACTCGCACGAACAGATCACTTGCATGATAACATCAGATATAGCTTGTCGTGTCTCTTAAACGAGAACCCAGCTGCAGTCATGACTGCCAACATCCATTTCAAGCAAAGCACCTCAAATGTGTAGGCCACAGTTCATGCCTGCTCCAGCAACGAATGTTTTGAACTACCTTACCTTTCCCCTTCTTGTCTCTGCATCTGTGCCTTCCCTTGTGCCTTGCTCCATACCATATACAAAGTCACCCACATACACGTCGCACGCCTTTATTCAAATGGCATATTGCACTCGCTAGTTTAGGGTTTAGCCTTTTAGGGTTTAGGGGATTAGGGTCACCAGGGGTTTAGGGTTTAGGGGTTTAGGGCCATGACACATTTTGAGGGTCATGAAGATACCCATCTCCAACTTGCAGCTGCCAAAGGATGCCTAGACCCAGCAAACCCTTCATCTTCTGCCTCACAATCCCAGCACCTCATTCCCCCAGCCAAATATCACCATGTTACTCAGCAACACCAACCTCACTCCTTTTTCACCTCTCATTTTCCCGCGTAAGTAGGAAATGGGGTTTAACCCCATTGTGTTCAGTCGTTTTGACCTAGCTGCCTCGTATGCGGCCACACCATGTTTTCTGTTAGTTTTTTTCCATGGTCTTCGCTCTTGAAATCACCCACGCAACCACTGCCCACCCGGCCGCCCACCTTGTATTCATAGCGCATCGCCACCCACACAAACACTATTGTATTGAGCGTCATTAACACCCCCATCAACATCAGGAAGTAGTCCATATGCCCGTGGTTCAAGTCCCGTGGCAGCCAGGGGTCACCCATAGACTTGCTGATTGCTGCTACTGCTGCCACCAGGGCTCCTCCAAGATAACTACCAACTGCTGTGCTCAGGAGCTGCAGGGCCATGCTACAGCTGCGCATCACATCAGGGGCCTGCAGAGCAGCAACAGCATCAAACAGGGGTAGAGGTCAGGGGTTACTTTCAGGGTTTGAGATTTGTTCGGGGTATATGGTAGCTTCTGGCATGCTCAGAAGTTGCAGGACAATGCTACAGCTGCGCATCACATCAAGCGCCTGCAAAGCACCAACAAGGGTTTGTTAGGGTTTAGTCTCAGGGTTTGGGTTTTGTTCAGAGTATAGATTCTGGCACGCTCAGAAGCTGCAGGGCCATGTTACGGGTACACAGCTGCGCATCACATCAGGCACATGTAAGCCATCAAAAGCTTGTGACTGGGGTGGTTGTTTGAGAATCTATTTCTAGGGTTTAGGATACGTTAGGGTATAGATTCTGGCATGCTCAGAAGCTGCAGGGCCATGTTACACAGCTGTGCATTACATCAGGCACATGTAAGCCATCAACAGCTTGTGACCGGGGTTGTTGTTTGAGAATCTATTTCTAGGGTTTTGGATACGTTAGAGTTTAGGTTCTGGCATGCTCAGAAGCTACAGGGCTACAGCTGCGCGCCACATCAGGCATCAAACACGACAATCTGGATGTAATCACAACGGGAATTGCCCCCATGCACTTCCATCCTCTGGCCCCCTCTGCCCCTACCTGATCGTAAAAAAACTCAAGCTGCCCAATGGATGCGAACACCTCAGACAAGGCAATCAGGATGTAAGCAGGCGCTTGCCACATGATGGACAGAGGCACACTTTCAGGTGGGTATGCATCCGGGCTGTCTGGGTGCAGCGTCCTGTATACCTGCAGCCGCCACCCTTCTACTCCAGCCCCGTAATACATTGCCAGAGCAGCAATCAACATGCCCCAACCTGCAAAGGGCACAGACATCGATAAATTAGGCAGTTCATGATGGTTTGGGGTCAGGAAGCAGCCCTAGACAGAAGCAGGCATGGTGCCAGGCATGGCGCGCAACACACCCCCCACCACACAGGTGGTCAGTATTGGCCGAGTCCCCTCTGTTGCTGTAATCACTGTCACTATCACACAACCACCCACCCCTTGGGGGTTGTCCATGGTGGGGTTAGTGGGGTAAGCAGCGTCACGAGGATGTTCAAATGTCAGCAAATCCTGTTCAACATGAGAAAGAAAGCACCCATTCCCTGCTAACTCCTCCTGTGCCTGCCTGCCACGCCTCAATGTGGGCTGTTGCTGCAGTATTTCTCTCAGCATCATCACTCACGAGCATCTGCTATCACTACTCCTTCAAGCCCCAGCAGGATAGATACTTAAGGACATAATGCTGCTGGTCCTTGGTGATACGGTAGGAAGCAGCCAGCTGCAAGCCTCCAAGATCATCCCATGGCACCCACCTATCCTCTGCAGCAGCGTGAGGGGTCTGAACACCCTGTGCAGCCAGGGCGCGAATAGACCATCATACAGAGGGACCATGATAATGATGGCACCTGGGCAGCAGCAGCAGCAGGAAATCACTGACGATCAAAAGTAGCACAGCTAGGCAGCTTTTCATTTATTATCTTAGGTAGAGCCTTCACCTGGTGAATTGTCTCCGTAAATCATGCAAATACGAAGCAATGGCCTTCATTGGTGCATTATGGTCCCTCCAAGTGTGCAAGGCAAAGCAAGAAACACCCATGCATGGCACAGTGCTGAGAGCGTTAAAGCAATACAGACATCTAAAGCAAGGGAGAGCGAGAACGAGAAAAGCAGGGTCCGAGACAGGGAAAAGCAGGATGCAGCGAACAAAGCATGTGGCAATCACCACCTCAAAACCTGAACCTCCTCCTGAGTGCTGATCATTGAGCTGAAGTAGCTGCCAGGTCTGATCCACAAGACTGCTCCCACAAGAGCGATCCAGCGCAAGACCGATTCAATGGACCAACCTCTCACTCAATCAGCTGAACAACCAACCTATTGCACCCACCAGTGTTGAAGAGGGCCATTGTTGCTGAGGGGATGTAGACTGACATGTTGGTCCATGGCAGCTGGACATTGCGCTCCATCATGCTACCTTGCTGGATGAACATGGTGCCCATCATTGCATAGATGGTCCTGAGGGGAGCAAGAAAGAGCGGAAGCACAGGATGGGAAATTCTTTCACCTGTAGTTGGTTGCATATTGCTACAGTGTTGTCGAGGAACACATACAGAATACATGGAGATGGTGCCTATCATTGCATGGATGGATCTGATCAAGTAAATGCGCCTGCCGTAAGGCCCCATGAGCACCATCTACTTAACAAGGCCCCCACCAGCCACTCACCAGTACAGTACAGTGACCCAGAAAACAGGCAGCAGTCTCAGCACCATTTTGACCTCCTCAACTTGCTGTGGGGTGTAGCCACTATGTGAGCCTTCACCCGCAAGCACCAGGTGACCTTGACTGGTCTGCCACTCAGTAATGGCATCTTCCAACCACCTGCATAGGGGAAGCACATCCATGTTTGATCATATTACAACGATTAACGGGATGACTCAAACAGGGTTCACTGCAAGGCAATCACATGGAGGTAAACCAACCTACAGTTGATAGGAAGGATGCCTCCGTTATGTCAAGCGATTTTGATACTGCTGTTGACGGATCATGCCAGCATGCACAATAAACATTGTCACCCTCCTTACTCCCACACATTGTCCTGTCCAGAAGAAAGGCTGCAAAGACCAACGCAATCCAAACACTGTATGTTCTCGTGGACACAAAGCAGATGGCAACCGTAGTTAGCTCTTGCTGCTGCTCACTTGTAGCTTTTGGTGGGAGATGGCATGTCCTGGCTCCTGCCATTCCTCTGTCCTCCTCGTGGCTTGGCCAGCGCTCCATTCCCATATAGGCCATCAGGGCCCAGCAGCCCATTGCTCATATTGCCTGTGGCAGACCCATTGGCCCGCTGGTAAAAAAGTGCTCGATGCAAGCTGCTGTCATCTTGTGAATCTGGGGCTAGTACAGAGAGTCCATTGTTGTGGTGTGGTCCATGCCATCTGGCAAAAAACACAAAGGCAGTGGGATAGCAAAGCTCAATACGACCAGGTGGTGCTAATAGCAGGGCTTTTACAAAGCAAGAGCTGCACCATTACTCCTGGGCGAAAACCTTCCAAAATGCGCCTGAAACTGTCGTTCAGAATTTGAAGCATTGCTGGTCAATTTCTAGTGACCGATGTCAACCCAGTGGCGCATTCGGATTCAACACACGCCACACGCAAGCTTCCATAATCCAAGCATGCTTGCTTTCTGAGATAATCCCAGCAATTTTCATGGTATCTGATTGGTTTCTTTGTTCAATCGATCATCCAAGACACACCTGTTCTTCACCGCAGACCAGACTACCTTGACCACACGTGCCATGGGTGACTCCGTGGGTGCAATGTGGCGGTACCTGCTGCTGCCGGCAAAGAACAGCAGCAAGGCACACCCCATGGCAATGGCTGGAATGAGGAACCCTAGCGTCCAGCTGATGCTGTCCTGCACATAGACTACTACTGTACAGCTGATGAGGCTGCCCATGTTGATGGCAAGGTAGAACCAGTTGAAAAAGCTGGCCTTCTCCTTCTTGTCCTGCAGCAGCAAGCAACCGTAAGACGGGAGCTACAGGGTTCTGCAAAATGTTCCACTCGAAAGCTGTTCGTATTCTGTTCACAGCCAAAACCACCATGAAGCGGCGTCACTGCTTAATGAGAGGAAGCCTGGTTGCTCTGGTATGAGTCAAGAGTAGAGGTTCATGCCAGTCCTGATGTCCCATTAAGATGCATCAGCAGTGAAGGGGAATACATAAGAAGCGGATTGAACTCCACTACATTGGCCCATGCAAAAGGAACAACTTGCAATGAGGAAGATAAATGTTGCCAACTCTTATAATCTGGAATTGCAGACCTTTCAAGAATCCAAATGTTGCACCCCATCTAGCCTAACTATTCCCTGCATTTTGCTGCAGTTCCTGCAGCTTGTTGTTGCTTCAAAACGAGGCATGCTCTGTCCACCATCCAGGTCCTCACCTTTGGATTTGTCTCGTCAAACTGATCAGCACCAAATGCAGATACATTGGGCTTGATACCACCTGTGCCCAGGGCAATAACTCCCAGTGCTCCAATCAAGACAGCATTCTGCATGAAGGTTGCCTCTGCTCCCACAACTGGTGTCAGTTCAGGGATCCAACTTGTCAAGGTCAGCAGCACCATTCCCTGCAAGAGCAGCACATTGCATGTCAAAAGGAGGAAGCAGCTGTGACCCCTAGATCCTAACCCTAACCCCCATAGTTTAAGCAGTGAATTTAAGGGTGGGTTCAGGGTTTAGCGGTCAGCGTTGGAGGGGTTGCTTGGTATGGTGTTTTCAAATATTGAGGGAGGCATTCTGTATAACAGCAGCATGATCTACGAGGTTCATGCTCTGTGCCTCAAGGGCGCTCTATCTGATGCTATAGCTAGCAATGCCATATATGGTCCTTCCGCTCCCCAACCTGCGGCAGACATCCCACCAAAATATCCCCCAAAGTGCCTTTAATGTACTCGAAGGTAGTTATAAGGTTCTACATGGTGAAAGTGCATGGGCTGAGGATGCATATACTTGTGCAAGCCTTCAGATCATACGCACATTGCTGCCATGGCTGCCTTGGTGCTGCTGCAGCTCTTGCATAGGTCCATACAGGACTGAACATGCATGCTTACTCACCACCAAGTAGATGAAGGAGAAGACAAGGATGGTCTTGTACCTTCCCCAATGAGAGTCAGCCATGTAGGCACCCAATAAGGGGGTGATGTACGCTGTACCTTCAAAAAGCATCACCTAACAGAAAGTGCAAGGACCATTTGTTAAGGGTTTCTAACACGCAAGGTCTTGCTTGGTATTGAACTGGCATTAAGTTCCAAAACCCAGACATGCAGCTCCATAAACAGCCATCAGCAAACCGAGCAGGCAGTGCTCAATAAACCTTCTCCAGAAAGAGGCCTGCAAGCTGATGCTGATGGTTTCTCTAGAAGCAATCCAGACTCACTGAAACAAGCCTGGAAGGAGCAACAATCTTAGAGGACAAGCCTGGAAGGAGCAACAATCTTAGAGGACAAGCCTGGAAGGAGCAACAATCTTAGAGGACAAGCCTGGAAGGAGCAACAATCTTAGAGGACAATAAGAAGCTACCCTGCTGGCTGTGCTGTGCCCATGCTAGAAGGACACGTCTAGGGGTTTCTGCTCTGCATGCAGTGCTGTGCAGCATTTGCACGCTTGCATGTTGCAAGCTGTCCTGGACTGACTCGTACTCCTGGACAATCAGAAGTGCTGATCTTGCAAAACTGCAGCTGGGCCAGCGCTGACCTTGTACTGCAACACTCTGTGCTGGATACCTTCCTTTGCGGCCAGAAGCTGTGCTGGATTCCAGCCTGTGCTGCAGATTAATGTGCTGAGTCTGCATGCCATAGGCAAACTCCTGTAATGCCGCTGGCAGCTGGCCTCTCACAGGCTCTTGCCCTACACTGCCCTGTTCCTTGCATAGACGCTGTGCTGCAAAGCTCCCTGAATGCAATTCCAGAACACATGTTCTGCTTATTCCTGCAAACCCAGGCCCATACCCCTGCTGCCTGCAGGCTTAGGCTGCCAAGAACACATGTTCTGATGATGCCTGCAAAACACATGCCCATACCACTGCTGCGTGCAGGCTTAGGCTGCCAAGAACACATGTTCTGATAATGCCTGCAAAACCCGTGCCCATACCCCTGCTGCATGCAGGCTCAGGCTGCCAAGAACACATGTTCTGATGATGCCTGCAAAACCCGTGCCCATACCCCTGCTGCATGCAGGCTCAGGCTGCCAAGAACACATGTTCTGATGATGCCTGCAAAACACATGCCCATACCCCTGCTGCATGCAGGCTCAGGCTGCCAAGACTTGGCACAGCAGCATCTCGTGCAGGAAGTTGAGCTGCCATGTCAGGCCAGCATGTCAGCAGCATTTCACCTTAGCTTTATTTCGACAAACCCCTTCTTCAGTCACCATTCATGTTAACTATCACAAGCATGTCATGGGTTATTGACTGGTAGAAGATTTTGACTGCTGCTGATCTTGCTTGATATGGGACTGGCGGGGCCAGGCTTCTGCTGTGGAGTTGCATGCAGTTGGGCCATGCAGCTGTTGCTGTATTGACCAAGTGCTGCCTTGGCTATGCTTCCTTACCTCAATTGCTGCTGCTGCTGCATCAATGCCCATGACATGGGTCAGGTATGTGATGAAGTTTGTGGCCAACCTGCAGAAGGTGCATGACCGTCAACTGGAAGATGTGACGATGAAGATTGTTCTCACACCGCTAGGGAGACCCTATGCGGTCCATGTGCTGTGGATAGTGTGCCCACGAAAGAGCCTAACAGAAGCCCCTGTGCACTCACCCATAATAAGCCAGCCGCTCGCAGAATTCGTTGCCTGTATGACAAGCACGAGAAACATGGTAAGGGCTGTGAAGTGCAGGGCCTGGTGAGGACTGAACGATCAAGACAGCGGAAACATACCGAGGATGAACGGGCATACACTGAGAAGGGTGCTACGCTTCTTGCGCTCAATGCTTGTTCTCTGCTCCCGTTCAATGAGCGGCGTAGTGTCCGTCATCCTGAGCCCTAATTCTAATTCTGCCCCTTCTCCCGGCTGAATGCTCGCTGCAAGGCTGCAGCCCTCGCCCCGACGATGTTGCCTTGCTCTATCCACTATGTTGCTAGGCTTGCAAGTGTCTCAGTGGTTCAGGGCTACTCAAATTTCGCATTCTTTGAGCCATGAGGTCTGTGGTCCTGTAGCAATAGGTCTACTGCACTTGCCGACAGGGCGTAACTACATGCGGTGTGCAGTTGTATGGCAGTACCAAAAACAGGATTGAACCTAGGCAATTGACCTCCTCAGGCATGCAGTACCAAGTGAACCTTTGCAGTTGCACCTTCTGGTTAGTCCCCGTGAGCGGCCCATGTGAGCTGAGCCCGCCATCATGTGCCCTAACAGCTGACCTGCCAGCTCCGCAGCCGCTGAGGTCCCCAGTTCGAATCCCGTTACCACCCCGCCTTTTTTGCCCAAATTGATACAACATTTCACAGTAAATCCTTCACGATCAGGTCTCAAAGAACCCAAGCCAACAATAACATATATAGCCAGAATCAAAGCAGCAGCATTAGCTCCTGCCAAGATAGCATCAAAAGTCCATATACCCAAACTTGCTACTTTGGCATGCAACCACAGCCTCTTGCATTTGCCAGCAAGCTAACGACGACCCAACAATAAGAGCACTCTCGTATCGACCAGGCTACCATACAGAGCCAGCCAATAGGTGCACAACATCCACTGCAACACTTGTGTGTGTGTGTGTGTGTGTGTGTGTGTGTGTGTGTGTGTGTGTGTGAATCTTACATTGGCAAACCCATCGGCATGCGTGCGGTGCCACAGTTCACCACAGGGGTGGCAAAGCCACTAACACAAATAGAACCAGGAAAAACTGAACACCATCCACCAGTTTGAACTCCATGATCATGCATGTCCAAGCAGATACAATGATGCAGAATACTGGCCCTGGAAAAGTGCACACAATTTTATTTTTTGATTTTTTTTGGGTTTTTGATTTTTTGGGTACATCCAGCAAACAAACAGCAACGCAACAGCATATATCATCAGAACATTGTATACATTTTATGCCAAAAATACTCTCACCCAGATGTGGAGAATCGCAGAGCAGCAGCAGTTCCAGAACTAACACAGACTATTAACCAGTACATAGCCATGCCTAAGAGGTGCCCAGTAACATGAAAGTCATATGCAATTAATCTATATCATGTCCCATAATCCGCCATAGGTTATAATCAAAGGGGAGATAACCTTCAGGCATGATTTCACCCTCTCTACCATCGTCAAGCAGTTGTAAACAACTTTCCCGCCTTTTCTTCAGTGCTGAAATACACCTCACAACTTGCACATGATCACTATGATTGAGAATACTTGTAATGCTGTCAACATGGGCATGCTGGGACAGACCTTTACACACAGGACCAGAAGCGACAGACAGGACCAGATGCACACATGACTAGCAGATACGATCAGCACAGCCCCAAGAGAACACACTACTGAAGGATCACGCATGAGCTCCTGCATGTATCCAATCACCTACTTTGACTTACACTGCTTCTCTTTCCATGTGCTGCTGCGATGCTGCCAGGCAACTTCACCAGAAAGCACCCCAGCCAGTCTCCTAGGCATTCCTGGGTGACAACGGCTACTTTCACATACCTTATGAAAAGGGCACTAGTGCAGGCATCTACTGCAACACTTGTTGTGTTGATCCAATACGGGCAGGGCCATGCTGAGACACCCCTCTACAGGCAGGACGCATTAGACAAGACAAAAGGCACTACATGTGGACTAGCATATGACTAGCGCAGTCCCAAGAGAACACTGGCCTGCTAATGAATGACGCATGCTTCCTGCATGTATCACCTACTTGAGTTACACTGTAAACCAATCGCTGAGGGCCAACATGACACTCAACCAATCGAAACGCAAGACCAGCTATGCAAATGGCCAAAGAAATCTAGGCCATAAACACAAGGCTCCTGATCACAATCATGAAGCCATACAACCGATGGTGGATTTGCCACACACGCGCTGAGGCTAGATGTTGAGGCCAAACACACTGAGTGTCACATTTACACACGCCTCTCTGATCACCTGGAGCACTACCAACAGGATGGTCTGAGCCTTCAGTGATGACTGTTACAAGTTAACATCCACTGCAGCCACAATAAAATGCATGGCAGACTGTGTGTCATCAGCCTCTGCCCCACCCTCGGGACCCAAAAGTGACAGAACTTACATTGCTCGCAGATTTTCACCTGTTAACTCCTGCTTGAAAGCACTGGAACCTGCAGGATAGCATTCGACCCAATAGAGTTCCTAGTCTTTATACGGCTGGTGCAACACCATTCATCGGTGCAACACCATTCAACAGCATTTCCAACATCCATACTGCCGCGACACATGATAGCAAACTGACCAGAACTTTGCCTTGATATTCAAGCGGAAACAATTGCTCTGTGACAAATGCATCGTTTAGCCGTACTCAATAGCATCTCCAACTATCTTTACCTCAACAACGGCGTTCGGCAAGAGGTTTGTCTTGCTCACAGTGAAAAGCCCACCAAATGTGTTCTGCCTCAACAAGTAGGACCATGCACCTCTGGAGCTATTTCCCTTGAAATCAGAACGGGACCCAGTTGGGACCACATCTGTTTCCTGTATGCCCTTGATGCATGCCAAGTGCCCCTCATTACCGTAACATTTGCAAACAGTCCAGTATAAATGCCCAGCTCCAGACATACAGTATCCCAAAAGCAGAAAGGACGCCTCTTTTGTGCAACTCCTGCTGTACATCAGATGTTGGAAAGTTCAAAGGAAGCCAATAGCTTTTGCATGGCAAACTCAAGAGGTACCTAAGGCCTGCAAGCCTGCTGTACAACTACTAGTGCAATCTATGCAAAGCAGTAAGAAAAGCAGTCACCAGCAACGGCCCCTGATGCAGAGCATATTGGCTATCATGCTCCATCTCGCTCAATCCCCCAAGTGAAAAGCAGCCGACAATCCATTCGCTGACATGGAAGTACCCCCTTTAAGGGCACTGCACCATGCCGTCTCCACGATCCAACATGTCCACACCAGGAGCGATATTTTCCGCACTGCAACGGCTGCGCATGTTGGCAATCACATTCTGAGCGCTAGGGATTACCCGGCCCCCCGACTGCAGCGCATCCCACCACAACGCCGCCACTCCCGCAACATGTGGCGTAGCCATAGACGTGCCGTTGAAAGATACCAAGCTCTGCTTGCTCCCAGCTCTCACAGACAGCACGTCCACGCCCGGCCCAGAAAGAACCGGACCGGTGTTTGAGAACGGTGCGATGGTGTAACCCTTGGGTGACTCACCAAGTGCACCGACAGAGACGATGCCCCGGGTGGCGGCGGGGAGTGACACGTTGACTTCATACTGTGCTCCCTTCTGTCTTTGAGACTCATTCCCAGCAGCAGCAACAACCACCGGGCTGAAGCCCCTGAACGGTGCAGCTGATTCCAACATGCTCATTAGACTCGTGAACATGTCGTAGTGCTGGCGGTACGACTGCAGCGTAGCATTGGCAGCGAGGTCAGCGTCCCAGCCCTCTTCCTCAATGAGCTCCTTTGTGAGGCCAGGGAGGTCAAAGCCAAGACTCATGGAGATCACTTGTGCTCCTTGGTCATAAGCCCACATCATGCCCTGGAAGAGCCACTCAGAGGAGCCTGAGCCGTTGTCTGCCAGCACCTTGCCAACCTGCATGCAGCCCAAGCACATGACTGTAGTGAGTGTGTGATTGAGCGGGTGACTAGTGCAAGTGAGTGAATGAGTGAGAAGCCTGACCCATTATCTGCCAGCAGCTTGCAGCCCAAGCACATGATAGCAGCGAGTGAGTGAGTGAGTAGCCCTGCCTAGGTTTGAGGAAGAGACAGTACTGGCAGTTCCGAGCCGACCCAAAGGCATTAGCAGTAACAGATGAACCTAAACCCTAAACCCTAAAGCTGCATCCACTGTCCCTGCCTGCTGCTTTGCAGAAACAGATGAACCTAAAGCCTAAAACCCTAGTGGTGCAGATACTGTCCCTGCCTGCTGAGTTGCAGTGGTACATGAACCCTAAACCCTACCAGTGCAGATACCACTCCCGCCTGCTGGTGTGCAGCAATAGATGAACCTGAACCCTCAACCCTAGTGGTGCAAATACTGTCTTTGTTGAGTTGCAGTGGCACATGAATCCTAAACCCTACCAGTGCAAATACCACTCCCGCCTGCTGTCTTGCGGGAACCTAAACCCTAAACCCTAGTGGTGCAAGTACTGTCCCTGCTTGCTGTGTTGCAGTGGTACATGAACCTCGTCAGAGGCCTGACTTTTGCCCATGAAGCAGTACAAGCACA
This sequence comes from Pseudopediastrum boryanum, assembly GCA_963556185.1. Classification (NCBI taxonomy): domain Eukaryota; kingdom Viridiplantae; phylum Chlorophyta; class Chlorophyceae; order Sphaeropleales; family Hydrodictyaceae; genus Pseudopediastrum; species Pseudopediastrum boryanum. Next base: position 1,843,918 of record OY744500.1, on the reverse strand, counting down.
AATGAACTTACAATGGCATCTGTAACACCCTGAGCCACCCCAATGCGGGTGCCGTTTATGTCGCGGCCCAACACAGTGCCCAGGCAGTGGCTCCCATGGCCCTGAAGATCCATCACACCAGCCTGCGTAGTATGAATACAGAAATGCAAAAGGTCAGCATGCATTCTATCTTAGCATGTATTCTACCTTAGCACCAAAGGGTTAGGTGCAAAAGGTGCATGTACTTTATCTTAGCACCAAGAGGTCAGGTGCAGAAGGTCAGCATGTATCTCTACCTTTAGCATGGTCACAGGAGTGGCAAGTGGTTTTACTTGGGGGCAGAACATGCAAAGGCAATTACGTAGGAGGCAATGGCTAACTACAAGGGAAGTACCAGTCAAGTGAGGCTTTTGCTGGGGTGGATGGCAGCATTTGCTTGTTGGATACCAAGTTGCAAGGGAAAGAAACCATGCATCGGAAGTTGCATCTGGAACAGTCTAGAGTTAAGCAGACCGGCACTTCATGACCAGGGTGTGTTACCACAGGCTTCTGGCGTTGTCAAAGATCCTCATTGCATGTCCTTCCTCATTTGAGATGCAGTGCAAAATGAGGGTTTCTCAGGCATCCTGGATGCTAAGCAAACTGCAACATAGTCAAAAGCCTTTGCTGATTCAAATTTCAAAGCCTTACCTTAGATCCAGTGAAGTCCTTGGTGACGAGGTTAACACCTGCAAACGCAGGGTGGGCAGCGTCCACGCCTGTGTCAAGAACTGCTACCTGCAGGGGGACAGGAGGTGAATGAGCAGTAACCGTTGGTTCAGTACTTTTGATTTTCATGTCATGATGTAAATCACACATGGAGGACCCTGCACAGCTGCACTTATATCCACGCTTGTCAGCTGCCTGGTGCAGCTGCTCACCAGAGTTAGGCAAGTGGTCTTGTGGTTAAGGTTTCTCAGCGAAGACGGTTATTCGACCGCTGCCTTGGGTACCTACCTTCACGTTCTTGCCTGAAAAGGCACTCATATCAGCTCCCACGGCTTTGACGCCCCAGGTAGGGCCAGGAGATGCAGTTGCAGCTGCTGCAGCGAGGGCCTCGGACTGGTTCACGGGGGCCACCAACTTCAACGGCATGGTCCGAACCGCCTGGAGGACGCTGGGATCGCGTGCCAAGTCACGGTAGTCCGCTGGGCTGGCGTTTACAACTTCGAAAGTAGGTTGCGGAGGAAGCTCCAAAGCCATGCTTCGGGAAGAGGAAGAAGGTTGGAGGTCTACCCCCGTGTACCGGCGCTTAGCAGCGGCATCGCGCAGGACGAGGAACTTGCTGTACTGACAACGCACGCCCACGGCCAATGAGCGAGAAATTCTTGGCCTGAGGGGGACGGCAGGCCTTCCGGAAGTTAACACAGCAACCATCGTGCAGCAGGTGTCAATGAATCTTAGAATCTTAGAGACTTGCGGAACTAACTCCTCCGACTGGCTCGCAACCATTTTATACCCAGCGCGATGCATCCATGTCGAGGACCTGGGAGCAACTGCCCAGCTGTACCGGATTTCGCAGGGCAGGTAGGTGCGGGTTAGTTGCTACCAAGTGTCTCCGCAAACTCACTGCACGATCAGCCTTCACTTGGTATTGATCATAGTCTATGGATCCCGAGGGTAGCAGTTTGGTCACATGCCAGGCCAAGCATTGCAGGTCTCAGCTCCCATGTCCACTTGCCATCCCAGTTACACATACTGCTAATCGCTTGTCTCTCGCAACGAAGCAACATGAAGGTTGTCAAAACGCGCTCAAGGCACAATTGCTTCAGGAGAAAAGCAACCAGCCAGATGGACAGACAATACTTCTGCTGCTATTAATCGCATGTAGTCAGTGACAGCCTACGATTGCTGGTTTTCTTACCCACATAAGCTGAAGGAAACTCAGACGGAACAGACCCACCCCCCCACCCCGCGCGCTCTGCAGCCCTGCACACGCCCTTTTAGTTACCAACAATGTGGGCACACTACCCGCCCGCATCGCCTGCCAGTTCATTGCTTCGCCTTGTCTTTACCAAGGAGCATATGACTTTCGCAGCCCCAACATAACAAACTACAGAAAGATAGCAGCCCTAACATAACAGACTACAGAAGGGTAACGTGCGGAGGTTTCCGGAATATATCAGTCACCTACTTGAGTTACACTGCTCCCCCTTGCCTCTGGTGCTGCCTTGCCCCTGCTAATGAGGTGTCCAGTAATTCCAGTAAGTGCATGATGCCCAATACAACGCTTGCGGTGGTGTTCCAACATGGGCAGGGCCATGCTGTTCCGCCTGACCACAGACAGGACGCAATTTCAGGGAGGTACACACGACTACTAGCACAGCCCCAAGAGAACAGACTACTGAAGGACAACGGTGCCGTGCTTCAGACTACATGTATCAATAATTGCTACCGCACCTTGTCGGCTGGCCCTAGAATTTATGGGGCCACCAGGGAACTGGTGCTATTACTGCCGATGCACGTGAGACGAGATGAGATGGGATGGGATCAGAAACGACGGATATACACAATTGATATGATGCTAGCCTTAGCTTTGGACTGCTGCTGCCAACTAGCAAATCGCACTCTATTGCTCACTGCAGTGAAAGGACACAGGTGGGGCAGGACGGGCTTCTGATGAAGATTTTGTACATTGAGAGCTGTTTCAAGCATGCAATGCAGAACAATCCAGGGGCGAGGGCACAACCGGCTTCGCTGCTGCTTAAGCTGCTGCAAGCACATGCATGAACACTACTGCTCACTCTCGCTATGACAGCAGTGCTAGCGCGATGGAGGGGTCAATATTTGGATATGTTTGATTCGGAGTCGGAGACAGATCTTCCTGGTACTTCGTCTGATGAGGAAACAAACAAAAATTTAAGGTGCGGCAACCGCAAAGGGCTGGTTGAAGTATAGCTAGATACATGCTTGGGTATTCACCTTGGTTGGTGCGCTGGACATCTTGGGTGGTACAGATGAGGTGGACTTACTGGACATCTTGCTTGGTTGGATTTGGAAACAGATAGATCCTCCTGGTGATTTGTTGGTTGTATGCTTGGGTATTTCTCTTGCTTGGTGGTGTGGAATCCATTGTTTTTGGACCCATCCGATGGTGTGTTTGGTCGTTTCGACCTAGCAGCCCTTTGCGGTTGCCGCACCTTAAATGTTTGTTTGTTTGTTTGTTATTGGGGATGGTGAATAGTAATCCTGCATATCAAAGTAGGATGGCTCCATCTTTTGGCATCATGCCGTGTACCTAGTGTACCGGGGTGAAGCCCGTTCCAATTCCGCGTTCCAGGCAAAATGTGCTCTGTTCCATGGTTCCAGCGATGCAAAAAGAGTGAGTTCCCGGTTCCAGCCGTGGGCCGTCCTCTGGCCAACATGTCACATGCTGGTTCCAGCAAGTTTGTGACAAAGTGTCTTTTGCTCATCTTAGTAGAAAAGTAGCAATTTTTAATGTAAAATTGGTGTTTATATGTGCAATTTGTTGCCAGCTCCTGGGGCTTCGCCCCAGACCCCCACCAGGGGGGCTGTTCCTCCCCCATGGACCCCCACCTCTTGTTTGGGTCGATGCTTCGCATCGACATGGTCTGGGCCACAAAAAACACAGCATCCAATTTCTGGTTCCAGAGCCCTCCGTCAAGCCTATTCTGGTTCCAGAGGGAGGCTGTGGAACGGGCTTCAGGACGTTACTAGTGCAGGAAGGATCGTCGATGGTCCATGGTGTCGAGTAGCGTGCGTGCAAGAAGGAACGCTTGGTACCTACAGCGAGGACTGTAGGTGTAGGTCATGTTTCTAGATGTGTCTCATACAACTCAGCCAGCTGTCGCGGAAACGAGCTCGAGCAAGGCGTCTGTCCGTGAGCATGTAAGATACCAGCAAGCAGCGCCTGGCTACATCCTTGCAATGCTGTGTCGCGTTCTGTATGAACGGCCAACAAACTGTGGTACATTGCATGGGCAGCTGGCAATTGGCTTTGTTGCCACCGTCACGGAGACAGGCTCACTTTCGGAGTACTGGACTGGGCAGCTGACAAAGCCCGGGGCACTGTACAGAATAGCCTATGCACAGCCCGACGCACTTGCCAGGTTCGCACAATGGCACCCTTTTCTCAAATGAGTATTCGACTTCAGAATACATCGCGGACGTACCTCCCGTCATGCTCTCTGGGCCAGTCATTACTGACAAGGACCTGGACCGCCTTTGACGTAGCTCGTTCTTCCATAGCCTTCTCACACGCGTAAGGTCCATCATTACTGCAGTCGATGCTACGATGAGGCTGCACCTGCTTCATCTGAATGGCTTTTCACTTCTGAAGGGCCAACCACAACCGAACATCTTCGTTGCAGGCGCGCAGGGTCCGTCTTTGAATTTTTTGACAGGCCGTACAACGCATTAGGCGGAACTGGACTATGCCTTTTGAGAGGCTCCTGAGCAAGACACGACGTCTCCTGAGCGCTCAAAGCACCGGCCGAGTCTGCGCGCTCGAAGAACCGTCGTGGAAGTTGAATAAGCGTTGATCGAACTTCTTGGCAATAACTTGATATTACCGCTATTGTCTAGCCCTAAAAGGCCAGCCAATAACCTATCTACTTGAGTCGTTACACTGCTCCCCCTTGCCTCTGCTGCTGCCCTGCCGCCGTTACTCCTGCCTTCGCCGCAAAGAATGCTGGTGCAAGCTCCGGCAACCATCTCGCCTGTATTCTGCACACCTCCCTTGCATACTGCTTGGTTGTCCTAACTAACTCGTTGAACACCATGCACTCTGGCTTCTTCCCGCAAAGCACAGAGGATGGGTGGATGTACACAGGCTGTCCCGTAGCAAGCACCCGGTAGCTGCCATCTTCCTGCCGACGGGCTGCATGAGGGAACAGACCTGCCACTAAAGCGCGCTGCAGCGGTACAGGGTCTGTGCCACATGATGTGAGTGGGAGCTGGAGGGTTGTGAGGTGACCTTCTAGCTGCTTGTAGATGTCTAGGGCTTTGCGTAAAGACCTACGAGCAAAAAGCACCAGCAGGCAGGGATCTCAGCTCAACGGAAGATATGAATGTGTTAGTAAAAACCACTGCTGCAGTTGTGCTGAGCTAGTGGAATTGCACACTCATGCATCCAGAGTTCAAAAGCACATGGCGAACAAGATGGATACATGATGCTGGGGGGGGGGGGATGGGGGCAAAACAATAGGGGTATCATCACCGCAGCTGCTGCCACTTCACCACTACAAGAATTATCTCAGCAGCTACATGCATCTACTTTAGACAAGCTCTAATCATTCCCAATGTGTCGACTGGACCCTACAGTATGGTGATGAAAACGTGCAATGGAGACTCATTTGCTGCAGCTGAGCTGCCAGGCCGGATACATAGAAGATATGCCAGTTTTGCTTGGCTGGAACCGACTGAAACTGCTCGATAAAACTCTATAGATTTTTGTTGTTGTGCAAGTTTGAAGAGATTAACACCCTTCGCAAAGAAGCTACACCGACAGGACAGACACATCGGAGAGCAGCAGCAGCACCAAATAGCACTGGTCACAACTGGTGCTCAAGGAGAGAGAGTGAAAGCTACACAAGGAAGGTCGTGAAGTGACACCCCCCCCCCCCGGTAAACCTAAGGGAGAGGCCCATGGGTGGCTGGTCCTCAACTGCTCATCAGGCTTGCAATTCATACTTTAGACTTACTACAGAATGTAGATAACAATACGTATACGACTGTCTACTTTTGTATATAACAAGAATGTACCCTTACCCACCTAATGTTGATGAAGTTGTCACTGCACCAGTTGGTGCGCTGCTTCTGTGGCACCTCCAAAAACGCCTTAAGCACTGCCAGGAGGGTGAAATGGTCTCCCTCTGGGTGGATGAACTTGGCACGAACAGAAGCGACCTCCTCACGCTTTTGCCTGGGAAAAGAAAAACCAAACAACACTTCAAGGCATGGCAACCAGAAGAGGACTGCTAGGTCAAACCGGGGCACCATCTTCGGCTTTTCTGTCCTGGCTAGACAACAAAACAATCAAACAAACAGACATAGAAGGTATTGCATCGCAGGAGGGCTCATTGCCAAGTTGTACACTTGAAGTATGGCCACAGCAAGAGGGCTGCTAGGCAGAATCAACCAAACACGCCATCGGATAGATCCTAAGCGAATGGTTTCCAGACCACCAGCCAGAAACATAACAAGCATAATCAGTGGGGAGAAATGACTTCATGAATGGGCCAATTCTTACGTTGCTGAATTGAGTTAGATCCCAGGGACAAAGCTGCACCTTCAGACAAAATCCACACCTCCCAGTAAAAGCCATCTATGCCAAATATGGTTTCCTAATCCCAGCTATACTGTCGGGAGTCCATCAGCAGCAACTCCATGCTTTCATCAAAGTTAACTGCCCAACCATCCACAACACGACGCCTGCGCAGCCTGTTGGGTCTACCTGAGTGCTCCTACCATACCTAAAGCCCTGCATGTCTTCATATTCTTTCCAGTGTGTCCCTGAGTCCTGGGTCGGTTGCCCCCTCCCCTTTCTGGTGTGAAGAGAGAGGTTTAACCTTAGGCTTTTAGGGCTAGGGTACGGTATTGCCGTAAACCCTGAAGCCCTAAACCCCTGCCCTAAACCCTACACCCATCTTGGTGTGAAGAAGATGTTTTCTGCTGGCATCATTGCCGCCACCTGCATGGCCTCCACAGCACAGCCCCCTCCTGAACCTCTTGTATAAATAAGTACCCCGAAGTACCCCCATTCCTCCCTCTCTAGACCAACGATGGTGTGAAGAAAGTCGTTTAAGCTTAAGGATGATCCCTAAACCTCAAGACCTTCGCCAAAACCCCTAAATTCCCTCCGCTCTAGACCCACCTTGGTGTGAAGAAGATGTTTTCTGCTGACATCATTGCCACCACCTGCATGGCCTCCACAGCACACCCCCCTCCTGAACCTCCCGCCCCTACAGCTCCTGCTGCTGCTAACAACACCTTGGCATACATGGGGTCCACTGGCAGACGAGCCATCTGCTGCCCTAGGGGCTTGGACAAGTGCCCTTGTTGGTCGAGAGCACCCAGGGCATACAACAACTCCAAAGACCTGTAGCAGAAAAGCAAGGAATGAAGGGAAGAAACCCACAACTAACCAAGCTCAAGCAGCATTAGACTATGAAATAAACCATGTCCTTTACCACAGAGCTGATAATTCGCATACCTGATCTCTACCAAGGACCTCTAGCAGAACAAGGAATTATTACTCCAGGAGACCGCTAACGACAAAGCTCCAAGCAACGATGACTATCACAGCAATCCATGTCCAGGAAAGAGTTTTGTAATTTGTTGTTTCAAGGACCGTAGCAGAACAGAGCTGCTAAGCCAGGAAATAACAACGTACCAAGCTCCAAGCACCAACAGTTGGCATGGACCTGCCACACTACAGGGACAGCTTACTCCATAAAACCCCGAATGTACCAAGCTCGATAACCTATGCAAGCAATCACTTTTCCAGCAGAGCTAGGTCATACTTCGCCTTTCCCATCCAACGACCTGTAGCAGAACAGGGCGGGCTTCCACCACGAAACCCCCCAACCGCTATTAAGCCCTAAGCAGCAATAGCCTATCTAAGCAGCCAATCTATCAGCAGAGAGCTCATACCTCGCCATTGCCCTCTCTGCCAACGACCTGCAGCAGAACAGGGGCCGCTTTCTCCAGGGTGAACCCCAACTTATCTACCCGGCTCAAAGCAGCGATGACCAGCTTGAGGTGTGGGGCCTATGGCATGTCTGCTATAGGAAACCACATAATGTGATAATCATAACCAGCCCGTCCTACCTGACAATGGCTGCCTTTGGTGGTGGGTCCATAAAGTCAAAGTGCACCACATCCTCCACCCCCAGTGCTTTGAGGTGCAGCACCACACTGGCAAGGTTGGTGCGCTGGATCTCAGGGAGGGTGGTGGGGGACAGGGCAGCAAAGGCATCTTCAGTGTACAAACGGAAGGCTTTGCCTGGGGCTTCACGACCTGGATTCACACAACGAAGGTTGCTTAAACCCAACCGTTACAAGACCTAAACCCTGGACCTTGACGGACAACACACCCTAGACCCTAAACCCTGAAAGTGCAACTGGGAGGCTTTGCCTGGGGCCTCAGGACCTGCAATCACACAACACAGGGTGCTAAAAACCCAATCATTACCCTGACCTACACCCTAAACCTTTACAAACAATACACCACAAACCCTAAACTCAAAAACTACAATGGCAGGCTTTGCCTAGGGCCTCGGGGCTTCCGACCAGCTCAACCAACACCCAGTCGCTCAAAGATCAACCATTACACGCGGCAGCAAAGGTAAAACCAGGAAGCTGATATGTGCGTAAAAAGGGTATGCACAATCTAAGCAAAGCCTAAAAGATTATTAGCAGTGCAACAGTTGCTTCGCAGAAGTGCCAGTCTGGGCATATAAACACCCATGTAAGGTCCCAAACTGCACAGCCCAAGGCAGAGATAGCGGCCAGGGCCAACCGGATGCAATGCTGTCTACAAACACCGCCACCACACCACCGTAGGTTTGCTGCTGCCTTCCCTTTCCAACCCTAGCATCAGCCTGTGTGTGGGCAAACCCATTGGTTGCAGGGCTTGCTGATCCTGATCAGGAACCTATGCTCAAGGCCTGGGTGCTTTTGGGCCGTTGGCACACCTGGTCTCGATTTACTGATGATAACATCAGCTAGCAGCTCAGCTCACTTGCCCTGCCAGTCCTAAATGGATGCACATCTATCCACCAAATCTATCCACCGATCGGCCCTTACAACACAGTAGCTGGGCTGGTCCCCCCATTTGCCAATTCCAAACATCAGCTTGCAGCGCAACTCACCTGCCCTGTCACTCCTTTGCCAAGCCTGTGCTTAACACCGGATGCAAAGCTGTTTACCAAACACGGCCCTTACAACACAATCATTGGCCGCCCTGCTCCCCTTTTTAGCCACCCCTAACATCAGCTTGCAGCGCAACTCACCTGCCCTGCCGCTCCGCTGCCGCGCCTGTGCTTGTGACACGGGCACCACCTGCAGTGAGTCCGCCCCCAGCTTGGCATTGTAGCCCCTGGCCTTCACAAAGCCTGTGTCTATCACATAGCGCACACCTGGGATGGTGATGGACGTCTCAGCAATGTTGGTGGCAAGGATGGCTTTGCGGGTTCCCGGGGGCGCGGCTTCAAACACCTGCAAGGATCACAACATATATCTGTACAGATTAAACATCCTGTTATTCACATTGTATGGTTCGCGGGGTGGCTGGGGAGCTGCTTCAAACACCTGCAGAAACGGCAGAGGATGGCAGGGGTCAAGTGTGGGAGAAATGGGATGGTTGATGGAGGCAATAATGGTGGCAAGGATGGCTTTGCGGTTGCCAGGGGGAGCAGCTTTAACTACCTGCAGCAACGGCCAGCTCAAATCGACGATTTACTGTAAGCATTACATAAATCTCTGTTTCCTATAATATTTGATTGGCGGGTGCCGGGAGGAGCGGCTCCAGACACCTGCATCCCTGGCAGCAGGTGGTCAAAAGCCCTGGTCCAACTGTCACAATTGCCGCCAGAGACTTTAGAGAAACCAACCACAGTGGATACTTGACAAGCTTGTGCTAGGCCTCCAGAAAGGACCTGCAATGCGGATGTCACGATGGCACTAACCATCTCACGAATTTAAGCCGGCAGACGACTCAGCGTTCCTGCAGACCCTTTTGGTCCGTGGCATCACTCACTCCCGCAGTCCTGACTGCAAAGCCTCTAATAGTGAGCGTACTGCTTATGCGGCTGCAGAGCATCAGAAGTATGCTAACTATATGAGTCCCTGCCCAAAATTCTCTCGCGTACTACCACACTTGAAGGCCAAGGCCCTATTGGGTTTCAAATGTCTGCCCTGGAAGTGTAGGTAGTACTGACAGGTCCATGCATGCAGAGCAACTCTGCAGTGGTGGGTTTGACAGTATCACCAGCACTCCTGAGCCACAAACTAAACTGCAATCTTACCACCCTCACCCACACCCCCATTGCCGTACCCCCACCCTCACCACCCACAACCACTAACTAACCCTTCGCCAGAGGAGCCGAGGTTCAGGACGCAGCAGACAGTTACCCAACCTGTGAAGTGCACTGTTCTACACGTCCCTAAACCCTAGATGCTACCCCTAGAATCTCACAAACACTTCATTGCCACTTCAATAGTTCCAACCCTAACCCCCCCCCCTGCTGCCAACACCTATTCAACTGCCTCCATATGAGACAGCGACTCGGCGGCGGGAGTTGCCCAAAGTAGCCCAGGCTAGGAGATCTGGGCCAGCACTACGCGATACAATTGATTTCCTGCCCAAGATTCTCTCCCATTTCACCACACATGAAGGCCAAGTCCCTATGGGTTTTCAAACGTCTGCCTTGGGAGTGTAGGTAGTACTGACAGCTCCATGCATGCAGAGGAACCTAAATGTGAAGACTGACAGTATCACCAGCATTCCTAGACCACAAACTAACCACAGTGTTGCCACCCTCACCCACAACCCCTTGTATGTGCGCCCCCCCCAAACAACTGTACTCCCTTTACTTGCAAGAGGCGCCCAGGTTCAGGGCCCAGGAGACAGTTACCGAAAACGGTACACGTATTGTCCAAAGACCCTTAACTCTACATGCTACCCCTAGAACCTTGTCAACACTTTATCGCGACTTCACTAGTTCGAACCCTAACCCCCCAGCCCCCCCTGCTGCCAACAACTATTCAACCGCCTCCATATGAAACGGTGACTCAGCGGATTTCTCAAACTAGCCCAGGGTCAGTGATGTGGGCCAGCACGACACGTAACATATGATTCCCTGCCCAAGATTCTCTTGCGTCTCACCGCACATGAAGCTGAAGGTCCTATGGGTTTTCAAATGTCTGCCCTAGGAGTGAAGGTGTTACTGACAGCTCCATGCATGCGGAGGAACCCTGCATGCGGAGGAACCCTGCATGCGCAGAATTCACCAGCACTTATGGACCACAAAAACAAACCACCATCTTACCGCCCTCATCCACAATCTTTTTGCTGTGCCCCCATCCCCACCAAGGGCAACAAGTATAGTTCCATTTGCCAGAGCAGGTTCAGGGCGCAGGAGACTGTTACCCAACCCGGTACGCGTACGTGTCCCAAAACCCTGAACTCTACAATCTACCATTAGAACCTCACAAATACTTTATTGCGACTTCAATAGCTTGAACCCTACTACCCCCCCCCCCCCGCTGCCAATACCTAGTTGATCGCCTGAGTGTGAAACGGTGACACAGCGGGGTTGCCCAAAGCACGTAGCTCATGCTCAGTGCTGTGGCCCAGAAACTATGCAATTGCGAGCTGCATTGCACCATATCCTTTACTCGAGCATTGCACACGCATGCATCAATTGCGTTTCAAAATGTCCCACAGTACCACAACGTGCGCTTTACCATCACGCATCTCCTGCAAGTTGAAGTTTGTGCATGTATCTGGTCACCTATGGGCATATAGCACTTTTTGCTGTGGCATATCATGAAATGTAACAATATCTTGTCACCCAGAACCCTTTGCTAAGCGGCGGCTAGAGACCAAGGCACGCACTTGCACACAGACAGGTTCTATACCATGGTGTCTAGGCATATGTTGTCATACATGCCGCAGATACCTGGTATATTGTTCCACCTCGCTGTTCTTTGTGACAGCTTGAGGTGCGGGGCCTATGGAATATCATGAAGTGTAATAATAACAAAAGCCATGGCAACAGGCAGGGACCTCTGCCAAGCATAGGACCAAGCACATACCCTGAGTAATAGATCACAAGCCCCTCACTCGAGGCAGCTGTTGATCTTCTTGACTCAGGAGAGTAGCAACCCATCAATACACAGTAACCCCATCAACCAAGTTGTTTCGTAGGGCAGGTGACATCTCACTCCCATAGTGCATTGGCCCCAAAAAAGCAGCTCCGAAGTCCGGCCTAGCCAAAGACATATCCATCAAAACTGACCACTAGCTTAGTGGGATCAGGCCATCTACATACGCTTGACAAGTAAAATCGCTGTTAGGTTTACGCTGTAAACCTGACTCTAGGGCCATGGTGTAAACCCTAACTAATTGGCCATGGTCTAAACCCTAACCCCTTGCCCTCATAGGCCTGCAGTGCTGCCATGTCTCAACACCATTTCCTCTTGCCAAGGTGTTAGTTGTCCTAATTCGAGATACTGCAGGTACAAGAACCACATGACCTGAGGTCTCCACTAGATTGTACTGAACGTGTGCCATACATGCATATTCTGACCCATGTTCCCAAACTACCAGGTACGGTTGACCTCTCACTTCACGATGAAGGATTGGGAACAACGCGTACCTGGGTTAGGCTTCGCCGGCGCAAGACGATACTAAATCATTAAGATCAACATAACATGCTGTACTACTCTGCTGTTGTAGGTCTCTGTTGCAGCTCTAGTGGGGAGCACTTGTTAGCAACAACCCTGGTCCAACCACAACCGCCACCAAATACTCCAGAATAATGAACCAACCACATTCACGGGCCTTCTATACAAGCATGTGCTGAACCTGTATAGAGCCTGCCATGCTGCATGACACCATGCCTCTAACCACCTTGCTGGATGGTCCTGGCAACTTTAGTCCTATTCTAAAGTGCAACAGGTAGCACTGATCAATTAGCTAGGCAGTAAGATCAATGGTCCAATCAGCAGCAGCTCTGGTCAGTTGCATCTGGTATGACTGACCAAAGCTGCTGCTGAGCCAGCAGTCATTGCTACAAAAGCCTTATAGGAGAAGCATAGACAGCTCTTCATACAATTCACTTCAGTCATTGAGTGTACTAAAGCCCCACTTGTTCAATCCTGCAACCAGCCACCTCTGTACTCGCTATCCAGTAGCTACCTGCAACGCAACGACTTCCTACCAAGCCTCAACCCACAGGGCTGTTGCCTGCACTATCACTCTTCCTGTGCTGCCACTGTTTGGTCCATACTATTGTTGTCCGCAAACTGCAACAGTATGTTGAAGCACTGAGCACCTTGTGGATTACAACAAAAATGGACATTGCCGTGTCTGTAACACACCTGCTTTGATGTTTCTTCCCAGTGCCATCATTGCTGGATTTATGCTTAGGTACCTCTATTGCTCGGAATTGCATGGCATCGTGAGTATGGCCTCCCCTGTTTTCGGATCCATCCATGGTGTGTTTGATTGGTCCGTCATAGCAGCCCTTTTGCACTTTACATCTTTTGTTTACTGCTTATGAAATTCTACAACACTTAGTGAGCAAGGGGAGGGGGGGAAAACCTTGCTGTAGGCAAACCTTGCTCTGCACGTGACGGTACAAGACACTGCAAATGAGCATCCCCTGGTTGTTCCGCTACAAGGACGAGCTAAAGAGGTACTGAATCTACCCTGAATCATGCCTAGCTAAACCTACGTTACGCAACCCATAAATAGCGCTGGAAATGCTCTGCTAAAGACTGTGGGTAAATGACGAGTCTGAGCAGGCAGCTAACTTTAGTGACAAGCAGACCTTCAGTGGAACCAGCAATCTTAACTGCAAAAGCTATCAAAGATACTCTCGCAAGAGAGCCCCTCCAGTTGCTGGTGCCTGCCCATACCAGTCAAACCTACTGCTCCAGACTCCACTCTAAGTACCGACGGTAGTACCTATTTTGCCCTTAGGCAATGCACTTCAGCTTTATGTTTCTGAAAGCTGAGGTGCTGGGAACTGGTTATGTTCTACAGCCCCAGGACAGTTCAGCTTTCACAAGTCAATTGCTGAGTTCTCAGTGCACTAGCAGCAGCAAAAACTGAGCTTATCTGCTGGAGCTAACACACACAGGTTATCCATTAAAACCCAACTCACTGCTGTAAAGACACTCAAGTCAGCCCATCCGCTTGTCAAACCCTGAAAGCGTTGGGCCAGCGTTCGACGGAAACGAAGGCGTGAAGCGTCACCACTGATCCAAATACCATGATGAATCTAGCACCTTGTAGCCTTTCTGAGGGTAGAAGGGGAATGCACCACGTGTGCTAGTACCTCCTCTTCCTTAAGCCTACGCAGGGCTACCCCCCGGCGTCTATTCACTCACCTAGCCTCTCCTCCCCAGTGCTCTCATTCCGAAGTGGCCTTCCACACCGGTGCCCATCCGCTCGGCCCAGAGGCGACAGCCACATTCAGTCCCCCTCCTCATGTAAACACATCTCCACCCAGTCCAACCTCCTGTCCTCCTACTAACCCACAGACTCTCTCTCTCCTACCCCCTCTAACCCTCCCCATTCACGGCCAACGTTTTATGTCCCTTCCCTTTCCCACCTCTCACTCGAAACCTCCTTGTCTGCTTGCTTCCTACCTCACACTGAAGCACCTGGTGGAGGAACCTTCATCTGCTGTTCTGGGGAGGACCCCATACAACCCCCCCCCCCCCCCGGGCTCCAACCCTTGCCTCACCATTTCTGCTTGCCTCTCAGCCCCTGCGCCTCCACCACTGGACTGCCCTTCACCCACCTTCATCTCTGCTCAGGTTGCAGACCTCCCAACCCCTTGCTCCACCACTCATCCGTGGCTACTCCCCCCCTCCCCCCCCCCCCCGACTTCCACCACCGGACTGCCTTTCGCCTACCTTCATTTGTTGCTCAGGTGGCAGAGCTCCCCGCGCCTCACCTCACCACCCAACTTTGCAACCCTGCTCCCTTTCCCCTCCCCCCCCCTCCCCTGCTTCCACCACCACACTGCCCTCCACCCACCTTCATCTGCTGCTCAGGTGGCAGAGCTGCATATATAGGCTGCACCACCAAGCTGTGCGCCCCTCCTGCAGCAGCCTCCGTTATCTGTGCTGCCTTCTCCTCCAGCAGACGTGCAGCACTGTCAATCTCATCCTGCCCTGTCAAAAACACCAGGATGTCTCCAGGACATTCCTCCATGTGAACCTACGCAAGAAGATCACGGGTGTTTAGGGAGGCTGAATTTAGTCACGCCGCAACAAAGTAGTGGTGGCAGCACAAGGACGTATGTAATAAAGATTCCCAGCACCACCAAAGACATCATCGAGGCCATGCCAAGATTTCCCTAGATCACATAGGAAGCACGGGGGAATTGCGCAGTGACAGAAGGACACTTCCTTCTGCCAAGGAACATGCAGTGCAGGCAGGCATACAATCAAAACACACCTTAACTACTTAATGCACACACCCTGTGCACACCATGCAATAGCAGATATTCATGGGGGACAGGGACCTGTTTTTGATGCTACTGAGTACAAGGCCCCTAGACCCTCCCAGCATCCCTTAATCGCCTCTTGTTCACGGTTTACTACACCACTACCGTACCTGCAATGTAGCATTGATGGCGGCATCCAGGTAGTTGTCCTCTGGCTGCGCCGTGTACATGACATCCACAGGGTACGTCCTGCCTCGCACCAGCAGACCCCTTGCACCATCTAAGTACTTGATGAACTGCCCTGCATCTAATGTAGCTGACATAATAATAAGCTTCAAAGGAGGAAGCTGGCCTTTAGTCCCTCCTGCCTGCTGCTGCTTCTCCTGAGGCTCCTGCTGCTGATCCTGCTGCTGCTGCTGTGAATGGAGCTCCCCATTCTCAAGTGGGTGGCTGTGTTTCTGCTTCTTATGCTTGTGTTGGGTGTGTTCTGTACCCTCTGCTACTGCTGCACCTCCATCTCCTGCTGCTGCTGCTGCTGTGTTGTTGCTGAGCCCATTCCTCCTTGCCTGCACCCCTTTTAGAAGGCCGAGTAGCACATCCGTATGTACTGTCCGTTCATGTGCCTCATCCACTATGACTACCTTCAATGCAAGTAAGGGATGTGTGCATAGCTTCAGGAACAATGGCAAGAATTCACCGCAGGATGCACAAAACCTGCTGGGTTAAGCATGCTCTGATAACAAAAACAAATGACGAAAGCGAGTTGACCACGCATGAACTCCAGCTGCTCAATTCCCAGGGCAGCCTGACATGACATATTGGAGCCTGAAATGATCCCTTCCCACCCTTAAGATGATGCCACATTTGGTGGTGCCACATTTGCAACCTTAGGTGGTGCCAAATCTGCAACCAGCACAACCCCCTTTTGCACTTCCCAGCACCGCCCCCTTTGCACTGGAAGCAACATAACCATGTCTATCCAAGGATTCTTTTCACCACCAAATGGAACGCAGACATGGTTATGTTGCTTCCAGTGCAAAAGGGGGCGGTGCTGGGAAGTGCAAAAGGGGGTTGTGCTGGTTGCAGAGGTGGTGAAAAGAATCCTTGGATAGAGGGCCTCGTGATTCACCAATGGCCAAGCTAAGATGCCAGACTATGCATAAACCTAGCTCCCACAAATGCTCTTAATTGATTAATCCGGATGCTTTCAACTCATGCTTACCACACATTCACAGCAAACAATCCCATACATACACTCAACGCAAACCTGCCAGTGTGTGTTTGACTGTCACACTCTTATGCTTGCTCATGCATGGGTGTGCTACTGATGATGTCAAATATCTCCTCAAGGCACACCCCTACATGTACTGAATGTGGAACATAAACTAAAGTCCTAGACCATGGCTGCCTGGAGCTCTAGACCCCCACCTTGTACTTGCTCATCAAAGGGTCCAGCAGCGCCTCCCTCAGCAACATGCCATCTGTGCAATACTTGATGCGGGTGGCAGGGGAGGTGGCGTCATCAAAGCGAACAGAGTAGCCCACCTGCACAGGCACACAAGCTGATTCAAGCACATTATAAAGATAAAGCCCGTCTTATAACTGAGCAGGTCACGGTTAAGTAGAGGGGCGTACAGTCCCATGGACTAGGTGTTTGGCAGAACTACAGGGCACAGGCACACAAGCTATTTCAAGCACATACGAGATTAAAGATCCTGCTGTTAGGTCCACAATGCCTTGGAAGTGCCCTGGCATCTTGTTAGCTAGGGCTTAACAAAATACTGTACCATCTTGGAAGCAGGGCACACCAAGTACTTTGTAGTACAATCGCATCAACTAGGGTGTTGTGCAGGTGGCTACAAACAAGCATGACAGAGTATCCCACACACACACAAGCCATGTTAAATCCCAACTTGTATGCATGTGCGTCCCGTGGTCCGAGGAATGGTACAGTTAATTGAAGCACGGGGCAATCATGTGAACTAGGTGCTGGGCAGCAACACTGCCATGTGATCCATGACATGTTTGCTGAACCCCAACACCCAGGCATTGGCTGCTGTCCACACATCCATTACACAGCCCACATCCTTCATTGACAAGCATTTCACACCTTGAGAACTCATCAGGCATCTAAGATTCCCGGTGCACGCTTCCTATCTGCATGTTCCTTTATTGCTCGCTAAGGTATTCTATCTAGATATATTGTATCCTAGCCCAGCTAGAGCCTATGCAAATATCTTATCTAGAACCTATACCCTTCACCCTGCTCTTCAGCAATGTCAGCTCAACCCATTCCCAACCCCTCCCCCCTCCGCAGGTTCCTTACATTCTTGATCAGGCAAGAGCTTCTCCCCTGGAAGCTGCCACCTTGGTCGCCTGCATACCTTCCATGTGCACCAGAAGGGAATGGCAAAGACCCTTAGCCATGTTGCTGTGTTGACTTTCTAAGCCCTAAACCAATGCCATGTTGCTGCTCTTACCTCCTAAACCCTCAACTATTGCCGTGTTACTGCTCTTACCTCCTAAACCCTAAACCAATGCCATGTTGCCGCTCTTACCTCCTAAACCCCAACCTTTTGTCATGCTGCTGCTCTTATCTCATTCCCCAGCTCCACACCCCTTCACCATAATCCCTAAACCCCCATCTCCTTTGCCACCAACAAAAAAACATGTGCCATCTGCTGCCCTTACCTCTTTTCCCAACTCCACCCCCATTTCTTCTGCCACACGCCTTGCCACAGTCACTGCTGCCACTCGCCTAGGCTGTGTGCAAGCTATCATGGAGCCCTTGGCAAGCCCAGCAGCGAGGAGGTACTGGGGTATCTGTGTGGTCTTGCCTGAACCTGTCTCCCCAACAACCACCAGGGTGTTGTGCTCCTTGGCCTCTGCTATAAGCTGCTCCCTTGCAGACCACATGGGCAGGGCCCTACGCTCTTCCTCCAGCTTCCTACGCCTGCATGGATGATATAATACATCAGATCACAGGATCAAACTGAGGCGCATGTGAGTCTCCTGATCCATCAGATAGAGCTGCCAAGAGGACTGCCACCAAAACTGATGCCCTGGGCTCTTCTGCAACCTCCCTTGTCTGCATGGATGGCATAGACACCAAAGCACAGCTTTCGACCATGCCAAACCATGCAGGATCAAGAAGCCAGCTAGCTTTCCTTTTTAATCACATAGAACTGCCCAGGGGACTGGCACCCACTCCGCCTGCATGGGTTACGTAGACACCAAAGCACGGCCAGAGAATCAAGTCCAAAGCACGGCCTGAGAGTCAACAAACCCATGCAGGATGGAGTAGTGTGCGAGGCTACTAGTCCATCACATAGGGCTAAACAAACAAACACTATAGAGTTGCTGCCCTTTGCTCTTGCTCGACCTTACTGTGCCTGCATGGGTTACATGACACCACAGCACAGCTGCCAAGTCAAGCACAGCCATGCAGGATCAAAAGGATGTGAGAGTCTACCAATCAATCACATAGAGCGGACCAGAGTAATACACCAAAATGCTACCCTGCGCTCTGGCTAAAGCTTCCTGCGCCTGCATGGGTTACCTAGACACTAAAGCACAGCATAAGAGTCTGCTGACCCATGCAGGCTCGAGGAGCCTGGAAGTCTTCCAGTCCATCCATTAGTGCTGCCCAGAGGAGTAGCACCAAATGGCTGCCCTGCGCTCTTGCTCAAGCCTCATGCGTCATGCATGGATTACACAGACACCAAAGCACAGCTCCGGATGTCTGCTGAACCATGCAGGACTGAGGAGTGTGCAAGTCTTCCAGTCCATCCGAAAGAGCTGCCCAGATGAATGGTGCATTAAACAAACATTTCTAGGGGGCGGTGGAGACCAATGTCAAGAACGAAGGCAGGTTCTCGCACTCAAAGGCATGCCATGCAAGCACAACAGCTATAAGCTCTAGTCCATGCTACCTCCACAGCACTATGTGTGTTCATTTACACACTTCATGATTATATTTGCTAGTAGCCCAGTGCATGCAAGGATCTTGAAGCATGCAAGGAGGAAACACCAGATGTCCCACCTTCCTTGCTACTTGCCAGCTGCTCATGGTAGGTGAGGCAAAGTATGTGACGTGATGAGAAACATAATGCATCGGGTTTCCTGAGCCCCTCTGCTAGGTCCTACGAATGACGGAGCTAGAGCTGGATTGCCAAGCGATTCCAACTGCTAGGTTGTGCATGGACGAACCTTGCGTTTCTTTCCTCATGATCTTCTGGCGGCCTTTTGTGTTGCTGCTTGTGTTTCTTGTGGTGCTTCTTCCGATGTCCATCATCAACCCCGTTTGCTGCTGGAACAGATGCCATGATTATTCGCCAGTTTTGACTTGCACCATCACACGTACGCGAACTCCGTAACCCACGTAATACGGAGGCTCAGTACACTCGGTTGCGCATGATAACACGCCTGCTTACAAGACTGATGGTAAGGGCAAAATGACGCAGTTTGTGACAGATACGGAGTCAGAAGTGTGCCTCTAGAACCCGTGGTAGGAGTGCGGCGCCAGGTGACGAAGTAGTGAGTTGGAGTGCGTCGGGTCCGTCTCAGCCTGCGACCGGCCAGCAGTGTCTGAATTGTCTGAATGCCAGATTGTGGAACGTAAACAGCCAGGGCCGTCCGAACACATTCCGGCCCACTCGAAGGATACCTCTCTACAACTGCCAGTACCGCAGATTACCCTTTCGCCGACCCCACTGTGGCTGCCTGTAATTGTACGCTGTGGCAAGCCCATTGGCATTTTCGCGGTGTTTGATAGAGACCCTACTACTACCGCATGCTCTCTTGCTGCGGAGGCAGTGGCATTCTTTTCCGGTAAAGTACCGTGACCTTCGGTGGCCTGCACAAATGCTGCAGTCTACAATCCTGCTCAGGCACCGTACTTATCTCTTGAGCCAGTGACTTAAAACTTGCCTGTATGTGACAGATGACGTCGCTGGTGTGGGGATTGACTCCACAAGATCTTCAAATACCTCGAGCAGGCAGTTCAACTCTCCCACCCAAGACAGCCCTCGGCCATCAATTTGCAATCCGCATCTACCCACCCTACCAGAACCGTATCGGCATATACGTTAAATGGTTACCCTGCCACAGCCAAGCATTCGTGAAAGTCCGTTTCAGCTTGACCATCAAGGACGGATCAGGGAGAGTGGTTGAATCTAAAACTACAGCCAGTCAAGCAAAGCTCTCCCGCATATCAGACAGCAGAGGCTGGGCGAATATCGTGTGGGAGCCCCTGTTTGCGACCGTCCAAGACGGCAATGCTGTGATAGAAGTCAGCATTCTCAGCCTCTCCCCCCTCTGCAACCAAGTGGGGCTAGACCACCCCTTAGTCATCCCAACCACAGCACTCAGCCCATTAGCTCTATACTTCAATTCCCGGGACTTCTCAGACTGCGCTATTACGATCAAAGGAGGCCCCAGCTTCGCCTGCCATGCTTTAGTGCTAGCAGCTGCATCACCTGTGTTCAGAGCCATGCTGAGCAATGGCATGGCAGAAGCTGACAGCAAGCAGATCATCCTGCACGAGGTAAGGACTACTACCCACACTTTGGTAACTAGTACCCACATGTCAGTGACCAAGTTGCCCTTCACTTGCAGCTGCTAAGCTAGACATCCGGTGGCAGAGCCTCATAAGAGACATCCACATGTATCACCAGCCATGTACCAGTGTTTGGCATCTGTTTACCTAGGTGCTGTGTCTGGAGACAACTTTTAAAAACCTTTATTGTTAGACGGGTGACTTGCAGGTGGGGTTGCTGTTTAGCATAATTCCTGCTAGGATCAGCTGAACTCCACCTGCGAGTGCCATCAGCTGAAGGCAGCTGCCATAGGCTTAGATCCTGAGTATCTCCCAACCGCGGCTTCAACCGATCTCTATCTGGTTGTCCACTCCTTGCTCCCTGTCAATGTCCTGACAGGCTCCATTTGCCAGAGAACACATCCACAAGCAGAACATGCTTTTGGTCCTAGCTGGCAAAGCCAACCAACCTGTAACTCAGGTGATATGTTAAACAGCAGCTACAATCACATCGACCACAATTTCAACAGTCACACACAGGCAGGCCATTATAGGACACTGCCATGGCACTCCCACCAACTGCTTCTGTCCTGCGATTACCCAATGCTGATGTCTTACATGAGTCTTGCTCTTGAGTCCATGTGTACCTAAAAGCTGTTGGTTGAGATCACATGGTCCACATGTATCGCTGTCCCCAACAGCTGAGAGAGTCACATGTAGCATCTGTTGCCTGCTGTCAAGACCTTCTAGTAATCAGTTCACTAGTACTAGCAGGAGTGTTGGCTGATTTCCAATATACCACATTACCCCAACTGCTGAAGAGTGCTCTTGACCACTCCTCCCCTTATACCCTAAGCTCTAACCCTGAACCCTCACTATGTTTTCCTCTCGACAGGTGGATCCTCAAGCAGTAGGGCTGATGCTCCGCCACATGCGCCACTCCTTTTCTCGCGAAACCTTGACCTTGAAACCCCTCACCCCTAAACCTCCTATATGTTTCCTGCTTCACAGGTGGATCCCCAGGCAGTAGAGCTGATGCTTCGCCACATGTACGGAGAAGCCCTGGCTATTCCCCTCCACCTCCTCATCCCCTGCTGTACTGCCGCGGATCGCTTTGGTTTACTGCCCCTCATCACCTCCCTCCAAGAGCAGCTCACGTCAATATCCTTCACCCCTGAAGCAGCAGCAGCACTAGCAGCAGAGGTTCTAGCGTGTCCTATACCCTCGCTACAGCACATCATCTTGGGTAAAGCAGCGCTGCTACTGCTGGAAGATCAGGACAGCCAACATCATTATGATAACTGTAATCGTAATCATCAGCAGCAGGAGCAGGGGCGGCGGCTGCTGTCGGTCTCAACCAGCCACCAACACCAGCAGCAGCAGCCGAAGCAGCAGCAGTGGCAGTTCAGCAGTCAGAGCTTAGTCCAGCACTGGAGTGTGGATGACGTGCTTGCAGTGGTCCACAGAGTGTTAGACCTTGCTGGGTGTGAGGGGAAGGAGTTTGCACGTGCGGCTCTGAGTTGCTGCTGCCAGTGGGCGGTAGCGGCTGCAGCAGCAGCAGCAGCAGCTGATACTACAGTTGATACTGCTGCTGCTGGTACTATAGCCGTCCTGGCTGCTGCTGCTGCTGCTGCTGGAGATGTTCCGGATCATTATCGCTGCCACAACCAGCAGTCTCAGCAACGGCAGCATCAGCAGCAGCGACAGCCACGGCACCAGCAACAGCAGCAGCCAATCTCCCAGCAGTTGCACGCCATGCTGCAGCAGTTGCTCAGTGGAAATGTGGTCTTAAAGCTAGCCGCAGTGATGGGCATTGAGCCAGAGGGAGGGGTTGGAGAAGGTATGGGTAAGCAGTCCGGGTTGCCACAGTGGTTGGGGCTAGAGATGAAGGCCTTGGGGTATCACTGGGGGGAGCAGGGGGAAGAGGAGCAACTTAAGGTGGCATGTGCAGGGGTTCTGCCAGAGCCGTAGGGTGCAGACACGGGGTTGAAAAACTGAAGAAGGGCTGCTGCTGCTGTTGCTGGGTGCCAGTTGCTGTAGGGGTTATGCCAGAGCCATGGAATCCTGGCATGGTGTTTGAATCTGGCTAGGGGCTGCTGCTGCTGCTGTTCCTGGGTGGGGTTGCTGTACTGATCACTGTACTGCTGCTGCTGCTGCTGAGGTGCTGTACTGCTATTGTACTGTTGCAGCGGCTGCTGCTGAGTGCTCTACTGCTACCGTACTGTGATGATATGACATGCTATCACAGCATACAAAGGAGCTGTATCATTGACAAGTATGTTTGTCCTTCTTTGCCTCCCTGTGTATCTGTACCTCATGTTTGTCCTTCTATGCCTCCCTGCCTATCTGTACCTGTGGGTGGCTTCATGCTTTGATGTGGTAAAAGGGACATGGGGGTATTTGTGCTGACTCCCAGAACATACGGCAGCAGAATTTTGACATCCCAGCACCACAAATTGTATACTTATGAAGTTTCAAGTTGCTGCCGTAGCAGACCAAGGAGGAGTGCTCCAGAAACAATGTACTGCACTGTTCCGCGTCATCTCTTATTGAGAGGACCGTACTGCTTTCACATTCTCATAGGTCTGTACCAAATGCTCTTTTTCAGCCTCAGAGGATCATTGAAACTGTATGGTAGTGTATTGCTGTATTGGGTGAGTTTGGTTTTGTGGAAACCCCCTGAGCCTCGTGTTGGTTTCGGGTTCTTTTCTTTCTTGTAACCTTTCAAACTGTGTACCCACAGTCACTGATGGCAGGCTGGGTGTTTGATCATTTTGCTGTACTGTGTATCTCAAGGAACATTAGAAGGCTCAAGGATAATTTCTCCCACAACTGCATGGAAGGAGGTTCTGTGGGCTTGTTTTTCTGGGGATGCCTGTGCTCTGTGGCATGAAATTCTTTATACTTTGTGTACAAAGGACTTCATGCCACAGAGCACAGGCATCCCAGAAAAACAGGCTCGCTCGCGCAGGTGGGCAGGGTCAAGGGCTTAGGGCAGGGCGGGGAGCTGTTGGTGGTGGTTGTGCTAAAAAAGTAACAGGAGTGATTTTTGACTTCGTCTGCTGTGAGCATGCTTCTGGGCTGCACTGCCCGCCCGCTCGGATCTCCTATGTTCTATATTTCTGTGTTATGGGGTTCTTTGTGTATGACTAAGAGTTTGCCGACGACAGGGAAAAGCCCCTTTGCTCTGGAGGATCTGTAGCAATGAGGTCTGTCCCCTGTATGTGCTTGCATAGGGTCGTCTGGCAAGCATGGAAACTGTTCATTCAAAAGCTTCCCTTGAATTTGTGCGTTGGAGTTTATTCCAAGGCATTTGTACTGGGTTGTTCCCCTAGGTGGTGCAGCCAGCTGTTAGAGCTGTGCTGACCCTCAGCTGCGAACCACAGCGGCTAGTGCAGGTAGTGCTGCAGGTGAGAGCTATGTGAAAAGATGGTGTGTTTATCTCAAGCATTTGGTTGAGAGAGCAGCCCCCCAATGTAAGAAATGCACGGTGGCCCTACTTTCTGTAATGCTGCTTCAAGTGGTCAGTTTGATACTGCAAGGTTCGGGGCAGTAAGATTGGTGTTGGGCTGGACGTAGAGGTTGCTGGTGGTGTGTGTAAGCAGTCAGGGTTGCCGACGTTGCTTGGGATCGCGACAAAGGGTGGGGGGGATCACAGGAGTTCAATGGCCAATAGAAGCGTTGTGCCATAGCTATAGACATTTATGGGGTTGTGGTCTGAAAAAAGCGTGCTACTGCTGCTGCCGGTACTGCTACTGTATTGCTGTTGCTGGTGCAAGCCCTGATGTTGTACTTCTGGTTTTTTGTAGGGGAGAGAGAGACAGAGATCTATGTGAGGAGACCGTGCATTTTTCTCCAGCGTGGGATTGTAAGGGAAGCGTTCCTTCATATGTGCTGCTGTAGGCCTTGATGTTGTACTGCTTGTCCTGGTGCAGGCATTGATTGTTTGTACTGATGGTGCTGGTGCAGGTCCTGTTGTTGTACTGCTGGTCGGTGCTGGTGTAAGCCTTGATGTTGTACTGCTGCTGCTGGCAGGCATAGGCCTTGATGTTGTACAGCTAGTGCTGGTGCAAGCCCTGCTGTTGTACTGCTGGTCCTGGTGTGATATTTATTGTCATACTGCTGGTGCTGGTGCAAACCCTGCTGTTGTACTGCTGTTACTACTCGTGCATGCCCTTTTGAAATTGTATTGCCGGTACTGGCGTGTGTCCTGCTGCTGTACTGCTGGCGGTAGTGCAGATCCTGTTGATGTACTGCACATGTAATATGTAATATGTAATGTAGAGGTGGCCAGCTATGAGCACCCTGCTTAGCATGCCAGGTGGGCCTTGAGATAAACCCCCCTGCCTGCTGAACAGGGTAGTGAGGTTAACCCCCGTGGGGTTGACGGGGCCTGATACTGAATGAAGGGTACTGAGCGCGCGGGTAACATACCACAAGTCGTATAAACCGACGGGCTCATGCCAGATGTCATGAGACTAAACTTAATCCAAAGTTAAGGCATGGTAGGGTAAGCAGCAGGTAGGACATAGCGAGTGTTGCTAGCATACAGAGTGAGCAGCAGTGCTGGGCGACACGTGACATCATGCAGTTGCGACCAGTGTTTCCCTACAATGCTACTGCATGCACAGCCCGGCAAATAGTGCTGCACACGTTGATGCCTGCAATGCCCATGCCTGTACACGTCCAGATTTCAGTAAACTGCTTCAGACAGCAAATCTAGCACCCAATCAACTATTACTGCGCCAAGTCGCCCACAGACCAGTTATAAGGGCGTGTATGTAGAGCTATATAACAAGCCATCATGCTGACTGGTGTGCATGAGGGGCTAGCAACCCCCAGTCTGCGCCACTACATACCACAACCCCACACAACCTGCTGTCGACTTGAAAACTTTGACTGGGACAGAAACGAACAGATTTGGTGTACTGGTGTGCTGGTGTGCTTTGGTGTGCTGATTGCCATTGAACAACATACATAAGTCCAAAAGGGATTTCCCCCCTTCTCTGCGTACTTCTCTCTCTCTCTCTCATAAGTCCAAAATCACAAGCCACCAACCCAATCTGTTCTTGGCACCAGGGTAAAACAACTGCACAACAGTAATGCATTATCACAACGTGCCAAACAATAGCGTTTGCGGTTGCATGCAAGCTCCCACTTTGCCTGTTCCAAATCACAAGCAGTCACAGGAGCCCGCCCATCCATACTGGCCTTCCTCACTCTTGAAGATACAGAAGGTCAAAAAGATAGACCCCTTCCTATCATATCAGAGCAAAGGCGCCAGGGCAGAGAGAGAGAGAGAGAGAGAGAGAGATGTACGCAAGGAGATTGTGTATCAGTTGTGAAGCGTGGGATTTTGGGAAGGGTTCCTCGGTGTAGTATGGACGCGAGTGAGCTCTAACTGATTGATTGCATGTGCACATGCAATCAATCAGTTAGAGCTCCCTTGCTACTCTAATCTTGCCACCCAGCACCTGCCCACCCTAGTCTCTGTCAGCTTAAAACATGGAATGGGCCACAAACAGCTTGGGTTTGTTGCTTGCCACCTCCCGCTGACACATGCGGCATGAGTGGTCGCGTCAACAAACACAGTCAGCTGCAGGTGACGGAAACCAACTGTGGCAATCATGCGCCGTCACAACCATCCCAAACTCTGCAAGTTTCAGGACCATGCAAGTTCCCTGCTCCATTCCTTAACCACCTAGCTCCCCGCAAGCACTTGGGGTTGTAGCTTGCCATTGAACCGTACATGTGCCAGTTCAGTTTCAGGACAGCCACAATCCCAACCTGCTAGTGGCGGCCAGTGATCAACCTGTGAAAAGGTATCATGTAGTCATGAGTTGCCACAGCTGTACCAAACTCTACAATTGTTGAGTCTGCAAGCAGCTCGGCCTTCTCCATCCGGTCCCCGCCTAATAACCTAGCTCTCAAGCATTGGCGGCAGCCTGTCATCCCACTATCTCTGGCGCCTTGGCGTAGTGGTTAGCACTCTCCATTGCTATCCGCTAGGTTGCCAGTTCGAAACCCGATGCGGGCGGGGTTTTCGAAGGGTCATGCCGTACGCGGTATGATCGGGTCAAAGTGTGGGTTCGCCCATGTTGCCGGCCTGAGGAATGACACTTAATCAATGTGTCGAATGCACCTCAGGTCCTTCGCAGGCAAACACACACACACACACACTATCTAATAGTGCTCCACAAGACTGGCCATTACACCTAAGCTACCTGAAAAAAAGGTGTACACGGCTGTAGAATGTTGCCTCAGCCCCTTCATATAACCCACACACTTTGCAAGACTAGCCGGCGACGTGCTTGAAGAGTATGAGTGGAAGCAACTTTTGCACATGCACAGGCTGCATGCACTCGTCCTTTCACTCTGAAACTGCAGCCGCGTGTCTGCTAGTAAGTACCTGCTTCAACCCAATAGACCCCAGCAGGCCTTACTACCGAGGTGCTATCACCTGCCCATCCTACTCTATGACCAGGGGCCTGTCTTGCCACCCATACGTCCCCTTATGCCTGTCATACATCTCCTGCAGAGATACCATCACCTGCCTGTGAACATGATCTACTGTAGCTTCAAACTCAGGGTGATCTTTAGGAAGCTTGGGCACAGGAATAGGCTTCCCAACAACCATGAAGAGAGGCACTTGTCGGGGTATTGGTAAGCCCCACCTGCCAGTCATATAACCCATGAAGCATCTCAGCTTCCGTGCTAAGGGCGCAAAGCTCTGGGGGAAGACATCGAATATCTGGGTGTTGCCAAAGTGGTAGATGGGCACGAGACCGCCATCTAGTCCACTTTCCACTGCTACTCGTACAAAGCCCTTGCGGGTCTTGAGCTTGATGCGCTCCTTGTGGGGGTCTTGCATGTAGATCTCTGTGAAATTAACGACAGGAGAGGTGCCATCAGTATTAGCATGAATGCTGCCATCCTTAGCATGTAGAGTTGTCCAGCTAGTAAGGGCAACTTGAATTAGGCATGCAGCTAGCTAGTAACATAGCCTGCAAAGGATTTATGAAATAGGAGGCATGATAGATTGGGTATCACTGGACATGGTGCAGAAGCCCCAAGACTTGGGCAAGAGACACGCATTTGAAGAATTTTGAGCTAAACCCTAAACCCTAACTCTAAACCGTAAAACCCTGGCAATCCCTCAAACAGCGCGATTCCCTCTGCATCTTCCATGCCTTGTTTAACTTTGGAGCAAGCACTGGCTAGAGTGCTCTCCAACTGCCAGAACTGCTCTGCTACGAATTATCATGCAGTGAAAGACTAGACGTGAGCTCCAGCCGTGTCGCTGTTTACAAATAGACCTGGGGAGCATTAATAGTGGTTTAAACAGAGACCATGCCCAAGTGCCTCTATACTACTGCCAGCAAACAAACTGCACCGCTGCCAACTTGGAAATGCTTCCTGGCATGTGGGCACCTTCATCACAATCAACACAAAGTCCCACAGTGTGAAGCATTTTTCCGGACTGGAAAGACGCCCCATATTGGGACCAGTATGGACTATACATTGTAAAGCTTCAGGAAAGTGACTCGAACAGCGGAAACACAAAGGCTTCCAATCCATCCATTTCACCCATCTGTCCGGAAATAGGAGGAGCAGAGGACACTCAGGTTGGTCCCTAGTTAGCATGAAGATTGTTTAGACGCTAACACATCTGCGTGCATGTCTTGCGACTGAGCGCGCGGCCGAAAAGCCCGCGACTGGAGCAGCAAACATGGCATTCAGTACTTAACAGAGGTCTCTTCGTTGTGCTATTTGCTGTGGTATGGTTGCTGCTTCATGGGATTGAGGTGTTGGAGGTGCCGATCCTACCCTGCAGACCACTCGGTAGGACGCCTCTTTCTGACTCTTTCCCGCGCGAGGCATGCCAGAAAGTGACCTTACAGTACACACAAAGCACGGATGAACGAAGCAGACATGACAGATGCA
Organism: Pseudopediastrum boryanum; assembly: GCA_963556185.1. Taxonomy (NCBI): domain Eukaryota; kingdom Viridiplantae; phylum Chlorophyta; class Chlorophyceae; order Sphaeropleales; family Hydrodictyaceae; genus Pseudopediastrum; species Pseudopediastrum boryanum. The sequence goes on along the minus strand of OY744500.1, from coordinate 1,815,271 downwards.
TGATTATGAGCAGTCCAAGTATAATAGCAACTCTTAACGGCCTGGGCGCGAAAGGTCTCGACGAGACCCTCAAGACCTGCTGGACGAGATACAGCGCCCCCATGTTGGTCCGTAAGGTGTATGGTGGATACCCTCAATGGCAGCCAGCTCTTGGGGACATCAGACGAGCTCTCCGTCGAGAATGTCTCAGCTGCGAACATCTGCTTGAGGTATGCTATATGTATGCCGCAAGCCCAAGGCATGCACACAGCCCCAGCAACATGCTGGGAGCTTGGAAGTGTGAGACCAACATAAGCAATGCAACGGCGTCCCTATGGCCCCAGCAGTCACGATCGTACCCAGAATCTACTAGGAGTCCAAGAGCAGGCAGAAAGGAGCAGGAATGGACCTCGTGCCTTATGCCCCTAGCTGGAGACAGACGATGTATGATGGCATATGTCCTCACTACTGCCACAGACAAAATGCAGCAGACAGAAGGGAACAGCAGGTTACTCCCAACAGTTACCAATTACCAATTACCAAATGGCCCTGTCAAAGCAGGGCGCCGGTGGGGGCAGCGCCACCCACAAGGAGCCAACTTAGGCTCCAACGGCATACTCAAGTTCCTGTCCAAGCTGAAACAATGGCTGCCACCAGCCCCCCCTAAATCCCTTGCTAGCCAATGTATGTCAGGCCAGCCCATTTCGACTTGCCATGTGCTGACCAGTTGACCCAGTCAACAGCAAACCAAGCAGTTTTATGCCTTGCTCAGGGCTATATGGGCTCAACAGCATATGATACCACTGCCAAGGGGCGAGGAACCGGCTCTGCCCAACTTCAGCAGGCAGACAGCAACAGCAACATGCACATCCCCCCAACAGCATACGTTACCATTGCCACGGGGCAGGGAACCTCTGGCCAAATTCAGCAGGCAGGTATCAACAGCAGCATACACATCCCCCCAACAGCATATGTTACCATTGCCACGGGGCGGGGAACCTATGCCCAAATTCAGCAGGCAGAAATCAGCAGCAATATTAACATGCCCCCAACTTCATGTGTCACCAGTGCCACGGGGTGGGGGACCTATGCCCAAAGTTCAACTAGGACCAGCAGAACCATCCTGATCCTTACTAAATGCGAAACTCAAACCAACGAGTTCATATCAGACCAACCTAACAACAGCTCCATGGATCAACCAGACTCACCTCCCTTAGTGCCCATGGCTCCCAAGACCCTGCTCACCCATCTCCTGCTCTTTACCACTCTGGCTCTCCTTAGCACACTGATACTGCTGTCACTTTCTGACCTTTATGTGAGCTGTAGAGAGAGAGAGAGAGAGAGAGAGAGAGAGAGAGAGAGAGAGAGAGAGAGAGAGAGAGAGAGAGAGAGAGAGAGAGAGAGAGAGAGAACTACGCAGAGAAGGGGGGAAATCCCTTCTTGCATATGTTAAGGGAGCGGGCCCTTACCTAATATAGATAGGCCCACTACCATTCGGAGCCCAGAACACATAGGTGGGTGGGTAATTTACCCACCCGCCTATGTTATCTGGGTGGATGGGTGTGTCGCCAAAACTGCGGATCGAGGTGATGTTCCTTATGACGTTTAGTAGTGTAAATCCAATGAAGGTTGGTGATGGCCATAACATGAAGGCGGTTGAGCAGGCGGGGGAGTGCTTGTTTTCTGACACCAAGGTATCGCAAATGAGAGGTGGTAGAAGAGTATATTGTTCCAGCCACTCCGAGCAATAAAGGGATATAGGTGATGCGAGCGTGAGGAGCCGCTTGTTGGATAGCATCAGCGAGCGGGCGGTGTTGCGAGATTGCTCTATCGTACTGGTTCTGGGGGTCAGTGTCACGGCAATACTTGAGTTCTAGGATGATATATTCGGGAGTAGGGCGGTTGGGAAGCTTTGGTGGGATAAAGAGGAAAACGTCTGGGCGAGAGTGGTTTGTGAGCAATGAGCGGACATGTGGAGGGATGCGGGGCGGGAGGACATTAGCGGGGATGCGATGTGGGACGTTGGGGGGCAAACCATCTTGTGTACAGTGCTGCTGATTACCAATGTCCATCATGACAACGAAACCACTTTTGCGACCGCGGAGAATGGCTTTGACAATTTGGCGTGCAACTTGGTCATGACGGTACGTGTACATGGCAGTAAGTTGGGGACACCCTGCAGCAGTATGATGGCCGCTGTCCTCACGGTTGCAGAGAAGACAGCGACTATGCGGCGCTAGGCGATAACGATGTGCAAGTTTTCGGTTAAACAAAGTCCCTGTGCGGTAACGGATGGCTGTGTTACGTTGAGAAGCGGTGACTGATGAGGGAGAAATCAGAAAATGGTTAGTGTGCTTGTTATCTCGAAGGATAGCGGTGTCATGCCATTGTTCAAAGTAGAAAGTGGTTCGGTTAGCTGCACCCAGCCGCAACTTCTTGCAACTGACTTGTTGGAGGCCCGTGGACAGGTAAGCTATCGGACGTTTACGTGGGTTTGCGTGTGGGCGGAGAGCAAGAGGACCTGGCGGTAAGATAACTTCATGAGGCCAGTAAAGATTAGTGCGGTTATGACTAGGGATGGTACAGGTCAGGCAAATTTCTTCTGGAAGGTCTCCAAGGGCAACTTGCTATGCAAGGTCATTGGCTTCTTCATTGCCTACAATGCCGATGTGAGATTTGACTTTGATGAGGTGAATGGGATTTGGGCTGTTGACTATGCAATCAGCAATGACTTGAAGAAGGTTTTGATGCAGGTGTAAGGAATGGTCTTGTGGCCTATGAAGCTGTTTGCGTATTTGATAAATGGAGACCAAGCTGTCTGTAGCGATCACTGTGCAGTCGTGCCGTAGGGCTATATATAGGGCAACAAGTTCGGCACGATTTATGGTGTTTGCAACAGCATCTGCGCAATGGGGAAGGATAGGAATGCTCTGGCCTTCAGGGTGCCCAGCGGTGGGCGGCAGATAAACGGCCGCGCCTAGTTTGGGAATGTTTTTGCGACCGGCAGCCTGCTTAATGTGGCTGCCATCGGTATATGCAAATGTTCTCCAATCATAGCGAAGTGGGGGCGTAGCCGGGAGGTCACGTTGTAACTTATCTTGCAGGAACTGAGGAGTGTGCTGCTGGTCTGTGCTTAAATAGAGCGGGAAGATGTCGTTATCAGCTTCCGTTGGGGTGTCAGATCTCGTACGATGTTTGAAGCGGTTAGGTAATCCAAGGAGGCGCAATTGGGACGGGGTGAAGTGTTGGTGTGAAGTGGTTGTGGGTGCTGCCAAGAGGGCCGGCTGAAAAGTGTTGAGAGGAGGTAGTCGGACCCGAGATGGTAGGGTGTCCTGCAATGCTTGGTGAAATTCAGCTAGGAAATATGGTGTAACTTCAGGGTCTGCATGATCATAATAGCGGCGGAAGCCTGCTTTGTTGCCAGTAAGGATGATATTTACATCCCACTTTGGGTTGGCAGCATACGTGTCATTCGTGCCTTCATATGATGTAGGACGAACAAACCGGAAGTAGCGTGAAGGTATCTGCAATAAGTGGAGGCAGTATTCCGGGAACTCCCGAACCCAGGTCATGTAAGATGTACTGCTGTTATCTGTGCAGGCTGGCAGGATATGAGCACAGAGGACAGGTTGCTCAGAATGGAGACACGAATCAATGGCATAAGCCATGTTACGGTTGAGGCTGTCATCTTCATACTCAGGATTGTTGACGCTGCTTCCTGTCCAGGCATAGCGAAAGGTGTCCCATTGAGCCCCAAATAATTGATCTCGTTCATGCGCCGACCAGTATTGAGAGAAGACTGGATTGAAATTAAGGGGACTTGCAAATCGTTCTTTGGTGGCAGATGTCAAAGAGCTGAGGATATAGAGCTGAGGATATAGAGCTGTAGATATAGAGCTGTAGACGCTGCTTCCTGTCCAGGCATAGCGAAAGGTGTCCCATTGAGCCCCAAATAATTGATCTCGTTCATGCGCCGACCAGTATTGAGAGAAGACTGGATTGAAATTAAGGGGACTTGCAAATCGTTCTTTGGTGGCAGATGTCAAAGAGCTGAGGATATAGAGCTGAGGATATAGAGCTGTAGATATAGAGCTGTAGACGCTGCTTCCTGTCCAGGCATAGCGAAAGGTGTCCCATTGAGCCCCAAATAATTGATCTCGTTCATGCGCCGACCAGTATTGAGAGAAGACTGGATTGAAATTAAGGGGACTTGCAAATCGTTCTTTGGTGGCAGATGTCAAAGAGCTGAGGATATAGAGCTGAGGATATAGAGCTGAGGATATAGAGCTGTAGATATTTGTATAACCCCACGTACACAGTCGAACATGCCAAACCACGAAGGCGAAATGCCACAAGGAAAAGAAATTCCAGCCAGCGCACCGGCCTAGAAAGCGTCAAATGTGCCAGAAACAGCATGAAATCCTTGAAGCAAAGGCTGCAAGATAGACATGTCATGCATTATCAACTTCGCCTACACATGGACATGCAGCACCCTCACTACCTCAAACGAGCCATTGCAAAGCAAGTGAGGCGCTGCATCAAACGCAGCAATGGCTACTTGGAACGCGAAGCCTACAGAATCTACAGATACAACACTGTCAGATATATTGGCCCAACACCACCTGCACAGGCTAAAACTCCACAAACTGCAAACTTCAAGCTGCATGATAGTAAAGCAGCATTGACATCCTGCCCAGTAAAGGCTGCCCCATGTTCCCATTTCAGTGCAACTGCCCGCAAGAACCCATGCAGCCTGCCGCATGAGACCCAACCTCAAACTGCTGTCACCTGCCAGAATGGTGTCATCCACCCTCAGACTGTGCCCAATGCTTCTTTCCTGAAGAAACAGCGGATAGGAAAGAGCGCATGTCACCATAACACTTGCTGCAACCCAAAGTGTCAAGGGCACTGCCAGAATTTCAGAACACTCTGTCCAGAGGGCCTCAATCGACCCGCAGCACGCACGACCTATGAACAACTGCATGGACTGGCACATCACCAAGTCCAGCTCGCATGCTGCCAGCAACCACAAAGTGCCTGGGTGTACTGCCCTACTTACCTGCTGAGTATGCCTAACCTGGAAGACAGGCTGATTCCCATGTGGGTCAATGATCTCCTTAACCTCCTTCAGGACAATGCACATGCGCATCTGTATCTGGCAATGCCAGCCAAAGACCCTCCAGACCTGAGCGTGCGCCCTTGTAGAGGCTGGGCCTGGGTCCCTGCAGACTACTTCCTCCGCTGCTTCCACATAACCTCGACCAAGCAGGCCCTCCATGAGCATAGACTATATGACCGAAAACTGCCTCAAAGTGCACGGCAATGGCTACGCCAACCTATCCCGGCGACAGCAGAAAAGCAAAGCGACCACATGGAGGCAGGAGAAGCAATGTCTTTACACTACGTCGAGTCGAAGCTGTGCGAGTATGCAGTGCACAGAGCGGTCCTGGACAGACAAGATGCTGCCGCAGCAGAGCTCCTTGGCGAAGAATTGCAGAATGAGAGCCACGGCCAAGCAGATCCTAGACCCAGGGTGTATACCACTATACCGCGGGAGCAGGACAGTCTCAGAACGTTCCAGGGAACTTCAACAGGAGCTTCTTGCGAAGTGCTCTGCCTTGTCCCTCCCCCTATGCCAAGCATGCAAGGTGCAGGCAAGACTTCTAAAGCACCACCGACACGAGGCCCCAAAGCTCCCCACAAGCTAAAACGCAGGTCGAAGCCGGAGCAGGGTATGCGACGAATCGATGCAATGCTTGGAGCAGCAGTCCCTGGATTGGCCCCTGGCAGCACTGGCAATGCACCGACCAAACAGAACCCATTTAAAACAGCTGCCCCTCAGCCGCATAACATTGCAACAGCCCCGCACATCTCCAGAAACGGTCTTCAACACCGCCCGGACCCCATTGTCGAACCTGATAGTGAGGACGAAGATGTTATAATGATCGATCAAGATATGGAAGGCCTCAGCGAACCTTACCATAAACCCTTCAGTCCCAATTGGGGAGATGCAGATGCTCAGCGTCACCAGTTTAGTCCCACCTCACACACACAATGGGTTACACCAGAAACTGTAGGACTGTATTGCCAAGAGCAAGATCGCGGGTTAGTTAGTTACATAGTTACATCTACGCTCGCTCCACCATGAGCGGCGTACAGTTAAGGAAGTAGGCTTACTACAGTGAGGGCACCCGCCTCCTGAACACGACCACTATGTCCTGGCTCTTCAAATCACAACCTCCAGCCCATCCACCTCACTTTTCAGTTCCTACACCATATCCTCCCAGAAGAGGTGGCCTCGCCTGCCCTACCCTTCTCCACGCTTCTGTGCCCTCCTAGCTCCCCCGCCCTGATCCCTCTCGTCCCCCCCAACCCCCCACCCAAGGCTCACCCCCCCACCCAGATTGAAATGCCCCTCCACCGGGGCCCTGTTTTGACTAGACGGATTGACCTGCTTCTTCCTGATACGCTCCTGTCGTGCTTTCCAGATCTCATGGAGACTTTGAATGGCATGCCTTTGCAATTTGTGTATGCAGCTTCGTAACAGGTTCCCTTTCACTCCAAGGGACTCCAATTGCCTCACCGTAGCTTCTGCATATACTGCTCCTGCAACTCCCAAAATGATGGGCTTCCTTTCTATAATGGCTGAGGGGTGCCTTTGTCGCAGTATCTGATATAAATTCTCATGCTGTTGATATGGATCTTGGTGTGTCCTGCTGGGGTCAGTGTCCCTTGTGTACTTGACCTCAATAAGCGTAATTTGAGCCTGAGATGTCATCCATTGACCCTCTGGGGTCCGTCTAACCGACTTGCGTCGATATAGGACAATGTCGGGCCGAGAGCCGGCTGCTTTCAGCTGTGCTTTGGATAGCAGATCGGCCGGGATGTTACCGACTGTCTTGTGCAGGTGCGCTGCTCCTGAACGTGCCCATTTGGCAGCGTTGCCACCGTCGTTATAAACAATGCTATCAGCCCCGCGGTCGCCACTCGCGATAGCCTTGGTGATGATGCGCACTGCTGTGTTGTGCTTGTCTTGCACCATGGGCATGATTCCGGGGCACCACGCGACTGCATGGTGTCCACTATCTGGATGCTTGTTGCAGCAGGGGCATGTGTCACTCTTCCTTTTCTTGTACCTTTTGAGGTTTTTTGCCGTGGGAAGTTGGCCTGTCAGATATTTTATCCTTGTGTTTTTCATTCCTTCTGTCACCCCTGCAATGGTCATCCAACTGTCAATGTATGGCCTGGCCATGTCTGGCAGCGTTCTTTTCATGGCTTGATAGTAAATTGTATCTGTCTTGGCTGTCCCAAGTCTCAGCTCCTTTACTTGCACTCTGTTGGTGAGTGCATCTTCTAGGTTTTCCACTTGCTGCCATCTCTCTCTCAGGCCAGTGGCGCTGTTTTCATCCTCCTCCCAAACCTTCTGCATAGGCCATGCTTGGTACGGCCTGTGGTTACTTTCAACGTGAGACATATCCATGTCTGCCCGCCCCGTAGTTGCCACAGCTGTAGCAATGTCGTCTGCAAATTCATTGCCGGGGATGCCTGCATGCCCCCGGACCTTGATCAGCTGCACCTCTCCCTCCAATGTCATGATTGCTGTTTTTATTAATTCAAGCAAATGTTTGTGTCGGTGATACCGGACCTGAGCTGGGTAGTACATAACAGCTCGAATTGCATGCACTGAATTGACACTGTCTGTCATAATGCTTGAGTATCCTTGCTGCAGGGCACCTAGGATACCCACCAATTCTGTCCGGTATGGGGTATTGTGCCTTGTGGGTGCTGTTGATTGGATCCCTATGCACTGCCCTTCCTCAGTGTCAATCTTTGCTGGGACATAAATGCCAGACCCAAGTTGGACCGTCTGTCTGCCGTTTGGGCCTATGTCTGTCTTACGTTGGCTGCCATCGGTGTACACCATGCTTCGCCAATCGTACTTTAGTGGGAGGAGCTGGTTGAGCTGGAGCTGTTCCGAGGCTGTCTGCAAGAGATGAGCCAAGCTGTTATTCAAGGTTAGGGCTGCTGTGCCTGCATCACTTGGGGAAGCCAGCACCTTGGCTGGTGGTCTGTAGATAGTGGTGTCCATCTCTTCTTCGTTTTCAGATTCGTCTCCAGGGCTTGACTCCTCACTGGGACCATCAGGCCAGTGATGACCTAGTCTTGCCCAGGTGAGCAATTCACTTGGGTGAGCATGCTCATTAACTGCTTGAATCAATTTTTGCTTGAGCTGTTTAGCCATGCCTGCTGCATCCCCATTGGTCAAAGTCTCAAACCCCCTGTTGTTGGCTACAAGGAGGATATTTATGTCCCATTTGGGGTGGCCTGTGTCCTCGGGTGGTAATCCCACCGTCGTCGCTTGTGGCTGCTGGATGAACTTGAAGCTACGCCTTGGGATAGTGGCCAGTAGTTTGCATGTGTGGGGCATTTTGCGAACCCATTTCATGTACGCCGTGTTGCTGCCCTCGGTCCATGCAGGAAGCACAAATACTGTGACACTGGGAGTTCCAGTGTTCTCTGCTGAGTGGACCGCCCAAGACACAGCCTTGTACATCTCTTTAGAGTCGTATTCTGGATTGGCTACTGAGTGACCTGTCCAGCGGCACTTGTATGCATCATGCATTGCTCCAAAAAGCTGATCCCTCTCAAAGGCACTCCAATACTTTGTCATGCCCGGGTGATAGTTGAGAGGGCTAGCAAACCTTTCTTGACTTAGCTGAGGGATGGCGTCTTGCAGCATCTGGTACACTCCTGGAGGGGTTGCCCAGTGATTTTTTAGATCTACTTTTCGCTTGGTGCCAGGTATGGGTGTTCCCTCTTTGTAACGCCGCAACAATGCAGCTACTTCCTCTGGAAACGAGCGTGGTTGTAGCTTCGCAACAATCTCCTGCCTGGTGGCGAGTACTTGGGTGTAGTTGTGGTACAGCAGAGCAAGCCTTTCCGGTGTTATCATGCCGACTGTCCTGCCCGTGGGGTCATGCACTGTCACCATTTGTCGGTGATAGTCCTTTTTCTTTTCTCCAGACAGCTGAGCCCTTCTGTACACCTCTCGTTGCTGTAGCACATATGCCCCTGTGCCAACGATATCAACATGGGGGTCGGTATCCTGTGTAACAAACGTGCACTTCCGCCTACATTCCTCTCCAATTGTTGCGTGCAGGCGTGGCCCTTGATTTCCTTGTCGCTCACGGTTGGGGAGATTTTTATCCCTTACTGCATCTTTTGCTTGTCGGCATTTTTGGTGAGTCTGCGGCTGAGACCTGCCTTTAATGGTCCGCTCTACTAGGTTTGCAAATCCTAACCCTCGCATTGTATCCGCGTCTTCGTAGTGTGACTCCCATTCAATGTACCACGGCGCCACTTTCGCTTGATAGTTTGAGGTCTCGTCAAGCTCTGGGTCAAAACGCTGGCATTCCCAGCAGTACCCGGCGTCATCGATGAGCTCACATTGAGAGATGTTCGGCAGTCCCGTTGAATTCTCCATTTGCCACACTTTCTGCAGCTCACAAACCGTTTCATGAAAACCTCTCTGGCATCTCAAGCACCGTTTGACCGAGTCATCAGTCTGATGGCAATGTTCGCACACCACAGGTGCCAATTTCAGGTCTTCATCAGTAGCCGGTCTGATCACGCGCGCTTTGTAGCTTAACTTCTCCATAGCTAGGTCTTTCTCCCACCCCTCTAAAATGGTGGGTGCCCAGTTGACTTCCCATTGTATCTGCTTTTGCAGAAGCCGTCGTGTTTTCCTTTTCCATTGCGTGTGCTTGCCTGCAAACCTGGTGTGCCCAGTGGCCTGCGCTTTGTCTTTAAATGCAGCCAGCAAATTGTAGACGGTGACGTCAGGCACGCCAAGGCTGAGCATCTTCCAAGCCCTGTCTTTTCTGGTTAGCGTGTAGCCATCTGTTTCTGGGTCTGCAATTGCCAGCAGGTCAGGATCAACAAGCTCCAGTTGTGTGCTATTTTTAATTGCCATAGTAGCATCTTCTTTGTCTGAATCCCCTGCTTGATCTGCGTCCTGTGTCTGAGTGGGATCACATTGGCGAAAACCAGGGTCAAAAGCTCTTTTGCGTTTGTTTGAATTCCCAACGTGCAGGTTTAGCATGGACTCTTGTTTGAATGTTTCAACTGGAGCGCTCTCGTATATGTCTGCCAAGGTTGCTGGAGGAACTGGGATATGCCCTTGCTCTCTGCTAACCATTATTTTTAGCCATCTCGCATGTCTGCTGTCTACCTTGTAACCGTGGTCTGCTGGAGTCCCCGGGGACTTCTCTTGGTCCTCTGCGTCAGCCAAAAACTTGAGAACCTTTTGAAGAGCCCTTTTGTGCTTTTTGCCCAGATTTATCTGTCCCAGTTTTCTTGCCACATCAGGCGCACCTAGCAATCTGTTGGCCTTGCTATTGACTAGCTGGCTGATGCTGTAGACTCCTACTTCTTGCAGCACTTGGAGGGGTTTCTTTATTTGCTGTAGAGTGGAATCGCGCTTCCACTCCTCCAAGTTGCCCAGCACTGTCTGAGCTACCTCAGCTGCAGGCAGGGGATAGACCTCCTCTCCATCCTTCCAGATGTATATCCCTGCTTGTGTCCCTTGAATGAGCTGTCTCAGCCTAAAAGCATAGTTGGGAACCCAACCTCCCTTTGCGGCTGAGGGCTTAGCATATGCTTGCACCTGTGCCCTGAGCAATGCCTTTGCTAGAAGGCCACGTTTACCCTCCTCAGCAAGGGCATGTGTCAAGTTCTTGACAGCCACAGCTGTGTATGCCACTGTCAGAAATGTGTTGCCTAGTCCCCCGTATGCTAAATCCTCCCTGATCATGGCTGTTGGGGTACCCTTTGGAAGTTTGTATGCAATCCGCACTACTGAATCCATCACTCGGTCAAGCTCTGCTAGTTCCCGTTCGTTATAACACATTAAGGGGAAGGGATACCTGGCTTTTGCTTTGAGACATGTCTGCAATGCTAGCAGCTTTTGTGCTTGGGAATTGTAGCAATTCCCCATGTGACCAGCCATTTTGCGCAGAGCGCTGCATGTTTCTTGGAATTGCTTTTTCCAATTCAGATCCATTGTAAACCACACCCCCAGCAGCTTGTAGGGCTCCTTTGGGTCATGAGCAACAATGGCCTTTCCCTGCATCTTGATTGTGCTTATGAGTCTCTGAACAAGGACCTTGTCAAAGGGTTTGGAGGGTTGCCTTTTGTAAGATCGCGGGAACTGTGCACTGCATGCACTCAATGCTATGGCAGGCAGAGCGATCATCACTCCAGATGAAGCCCAAGCACTACTCCGACATCCACAAGTACCAAGGCCAGCATACAGCGATAGGCCTGACTGCAATGCCGACGGCTGGTTCAGATGGGAGGCTATCAACAAGCTCCTATACTACACAACAACCATAGAATTGACCCTTCTTGTCCTAAGGAACCCTCAAAACCACCCACAGCACTCTGTCAGTACTAGCTCAGCAATGGCACAGATACTCGCCCTGGCACCGCAAGGATGTAATGCATTGTTCCTGCATAGACCAGGCCACTTCATATGCTGGAAACGCAGCCCTATTAACGGCAAATGGTACAGCCTGGACTCAATCCCCTATGCAACAACACGCACAATAAAGGAGTTGACTGATGCCGACTGGGCAGCATTCAATGGCACGATCAGTACAACCATAGCGGCTGATGCATACCTCCACAACGCCACTGGGTTAACTCTGTACAAACACAGGTATGCGCCGTCCCCGGCAAACAGAAGTCTCATGCAATATGTGGACCTAGCAGGCATTGAGCTCCATAAAGCAGGCCCAACCCAGCGCCCTGCTGCTGCATGGATTGAGCAGGATACAGAGCGAGCCCGTGCCCGGGCCCAGAGAATAGCACAGGCCCGAGCCGGAACATCTAAACAGCTCCCAAAAAGCAAGCCTGCACAGTGCGGCATAGCACCACAGATAGCCCAGGCTGCCCTGCAGCCCTCCCAGACCCAGAAAAAACCTACCATTGCAGCCAAGAAACAAACAGAGGCACGCCACCTTCACAGCCCTTGGAGGCCCGCAACCCTACTGAACATTAGAGTGTGCAGTCAAGTTGCCAGTCACTGTGGGCTGCATGCATTAGAAGCCATGGTAGGACAGGTCATTGCCACTCCACGAGAGGTCACCATGTACCTTCAAGAGACCTGGCCTGCAGGGGAGGATAAAGAAGGGCAGGAGGGTGATCACTACTCCACACAAGGCAACTACTCAGATCTTGCACTGCAACGCATTCTGTATTGGTTTTGGTGCAGGAGGGCTCACCAAGGAACTGAATTTTTGGAGATGCACGTGGTATCTGGCCATGAACAGCTGCAAAAGGGCAATTCTAACGAAGCAATCATACGACTGCTACACCAGGCCGAGGCTTTCATGGTAAACTATACAATTCATCCATCCGCTGGGCAGGATAGTGGCAGACACTGGCATGTTGTGAGAAAGGGAAGGACTGACAATGGCCCTACACCTGACTGGTATCTAGTTGACTCCCTGGACCAGGCTGCCCATCCAGGCCACGTGAAAGTCATGACGGAGGCCGACTGGAAGAATATCCATGGCACTCTATACATCATCAAACAAAGCACAGAAAAACAAATGCTAGATTCATGTGAATTCACTGATGAGGAACTACTAGCACATCAAGAGAGACTTGAAGGAGAGGAAGCACGAACAGCTCACACCCACATAAGAGAGCCAAGCAACCCGGCCCCTCGGCTACATTTAGAGCAGGCTCAAGCCCAACGTTCAGGCCTCACCCAGGCCCCCATCAGAAAACTGACTACGAACCCTCCAACAGAGCCGGGGCAGCGCAACAAACCTAGAAAGACCAAGGCACCAAAGCCAGCCAGCACTAATGCCAAACCCTCCAGTATCCCAGTCATAGAGAACTATTTTCACAAGCAAACACAGCCCACAGCGCACACTGAGGAGATATTGCACCCATCCCTACACTCACAGCAGGCACAGGGGCTCTGCACAGGAACCGAAATAGATGCTCCCATCAAAGAGAGTGCTACAATCCCCAAGCTGAAAGTGATGACTCTTAATGTTCGGGGGCTGCACTCTAATCTTGAAGATGTCCTCGACGTGCTGCAAGACCACCAACCTGATGTACTCGTTCTGACAGAAACCAAACTAACAAGAAAAGCATGCAGCCAGGCATGCAAATATCTCAGTGGCCATGGATATGTACAATGACACAGCGCATGCCAGTACAATCCTAGAGCAGGAATAACCCTACTAATCAACAAGAGCTTTGCAGACCTGGGAACTGTCGAAACAATTGACATCCCTGGGGACCTTGGTGGTTACATAAAAGCAGTGCAGCTTCGCATGGAGGTCTCTACACCGTTAACAATTGTTGGGGTATACATGCCTACCAGCCATCCCTCAGACAAGCTTGTCAGATCCCAAATCTACAGGAGAATGAAAGCACTGACAGAAACAGCCAATGACAAAGAGGAAGGTCGCCACAATATAATATTTGCAGGGGACTTCAATGCAACATTGAACAAGATGGATAGAGCAAGTGGCAATACCAACCCAATGGACAATGCTCACCAAACACAGATTAAGGAAGCCAAACTCTATACCCTGGACCCTGTCCAGGCTGGTCACCCCAGGAACTACACATGGAGAAAGGGATCAGCTGAACAGCTCGCAAGCCGCATTGATGACATGTTCACAAACAATGAAGCCCTTCCAGCCTCTGCAGTCACACACATTTGGGATATGACCGGCAAAGGCACAGATCATGATCTCTTGGAGGTCTGTGTTCCCTACCACAAGCTCAACATGCTCCCACCCCCACCAATCACACCTGAGAGTGCTGAGAAGGCAACCCTTGAAAAGCTAAAACGACTGACAAAACTCACAAAGGAGGAGAGGGAGGGCCTTAAGAATACAGTGGAAGAAAGGCACGGTGCAGCGTATCACCAGCTGGTTACATGGTTACATCTACGCACACACCATTTGTGGCGTACAATTAAGGAAGTAGGCCTACTTAGTGAGGACCACCTACCCCAGAGTATGACTCCAACAGTCCAACTCCTCAACCAAACAATCCACCTCCATCCCAACACCTCACAATTCGCACACTACACCATATCCGCCATAGAAGGGGTGGCCACGCCTGCCCTACCCTTCTCCAGTTGCTTCTGCCCTCCTAGCTCCCCCTCCCACATCCCGCTCATCCCCCCCTTCCCTCCCTCCCTGTCGTACCCCCCCACCCAAAGATTGTGGCCTCCCCACTGGAGAGGCCCTGTTTCCAGGCTCATTGGCCGGTCTTTTGTATATCTTTTCCTGTCTTGCTTTCCAGGTCTCATGCAGAGCCTGGATTGCATGCCTTTGTAACTTGTGAGCTGTGCTGTGTAGATGTGTCCCTCTTACACCAAGAAGTTCCAGCTGTCGTATGGTGCACTCTTTGTATAACGCTCCTGCAACTCCCAATATGATGGATCTCCGTTCGATAGTTGCACTTGGATGTCTCTCTCTTAGCAGTTTGTGCAGCTCGCTGTGCTGCTTGAATGGGTCCCGCATTGTCCGACTTGGGTCTGTATCACGTGTGTACTTGATTTCTACCAGCGTGACTACTGCAGGAGTTGTCCGCCATTGACCTTCTGGTGTCTTTCTAATTTGCCTCCTTCTGTATAGAATAATGTCTGGCCTACTCTTGCAGCCTTGGAATTCTTTTTGGGAGATCAAATCCCTAGGTATATGTTTTCTCGTTCTATGGAGTTCAGCCACTCCAGCACGTGCCCATTTACTGGCACTACCTCCGTCATTATAGACAATACTGTCAGCTCCCATGTCGCCTTGTGCAATGGCCTTTGTAATTATCCGCACTGCTTTGTTGTGCTTTTCCTGCACAAGCCCCGAAACAGCTGGGCACCAGGCAACAGCATGGTGTCCCCCATCTGGGTGCTTTTTGCAGCAGGGACATATGTTGCTCCTGCATTTGCCATATCTCTGCAGGTTTTTGGCCGTTGGTAGTTGCCCTGTAAGGTACTTCACTCTCGTGTTCTTCATACCTTCTGTGATGCCGTTAAGGGTCACCCAAGTGTCCATGTATTTGTCGGCCATACAAGGAACCGCGGTCTGCATGCCCTTGTAATACACTGTGGAAGTGTCTGCTTTTCCAAGACGAAGTTCACGGTAGTCACTGGAGGCATGCACTCGGTTGCTCAGTGCATCATCCAGGTTTTCTATCTGTTTCCATCGAACTCTCATTCCATCTTGACTGAGTTCATCCTCTTCCCATGTCTTCTGTACTGGCCAAACCTGCAAGGGTCTGGAGTTGCTTTCGACTGTTGAGAGGTCAACTTCAGCCTGCCCTGTCGCAGCTACGGTCGTGGCAATATCGTCTGCATGTTCGTTCCCTGGTATGCCGGCATGCCCGCGCACCTTGATGAGCATTACATCCTCGCCTGTTGCCAAAGCGGCGGCTTTGATCTCTTCCAGAAGGTTCTTGTGCCTGTGGAACCTAATACTTGCCGGATAGTAGATGGCGGCCTTGACAGAGTATATAGAGTTCACACTGTCGGTCATAATCTGGCTGTAGCCCAATTTCAGGGCCCCCAGTATGGCTATTAGCTCTGCCCGGTAAGCCGTATTATGTCTGGTTGGCGCTGCTGCTTGTATACTGATGAAACGCTCTGCCTGGGAGGCTGTGGCAGGCACGTATAACCCTGAGCCGAGGGTGACTGTCTCCCTACCCTCACGTCCCTCTGCTTTTCGCTGGCTACCGTCTGTGTAGACCAACTCTTGCCAATTATATTTCAACGGTTTTGCCTTTGTGAGCTCCAGTTGCTGCTCTGCGAGCTGGTTCATGTGCTCTTGGGATGGAGCTAGAGACAAGTATGGCAAGCTTTGATCACAGGGGGCGCTCTTGATCTTATCGGGCGGCCTATAGAGTATGCTGTCAAGTTTTACTTCTGTGTCCTTGGCACCAGCGGAATGGTCTGGCCAGTGGTGTTGGAGGTGGCCCCATGTGAGAGGGGTACTTGGATGGGCATGTTGGTTGACCGCCTGGATCAGGTGTTTCTTGAAGGTGCTACTGGACGCTTCGGTATCTGGGAAACATTGATTGTATCCTGCAGCATTGCCTACAGCAAGTATATTGATGTCCCACTTTGGATGGCCTGTGTCCTCAGGGGGAATGCCCAGGGTGGCTGCTTGAGGTTGGATAAACTTAAAGCTTTTCCTTGGTATGGTTGCCAACAGTCTGCATGTGTCTGGCATCTTCTGTGCCCATTTCATGTAGGCAGTGTTACTGCCTTCCGTCCATGCTGGTAGGACGAACAAAGTGAGTGTGGGCGTCTCTGTGTTTTGTGCTGAGTGTACTGCCCATGATACTGCTTTGTACATCTCTTTTGATTCATACTCAGGGTTGGCAACCGAGTACCCTGTCCATTGGCATGTGTATGCATCATGCATGGCCCCGAACAGCTGGTCCCTTTCAAAGCAACTCCAGTACTGTTGCATGCCACTGTGGTAATTCAGCGGACTCGCAAAGCGCTCTTTGCGTAGACCTGGGAATGTCTCTTTAAATGTGTCATAAATACCTGGGGGCGTGGCCCAGTGGTTGGTAAGATCCACTCTCCTATTAGTGTCTGGGACGGGTTATCCTGTCTTGTACCTTTTTACAAGGCTGGCTACTTCCTCTGCAAAGGTCTTTGGCTTGAGCTTTTTCACCAGATCAGACCTGGTTTTCATCACTTGTTCATAATTGTGATAGAGTAGTGCAAGTCTTTCCTGTGTCATCATCCCCACAGTACGTCCAGCGGGATCGTGGATGCACGCCATTCTTACTTCATAGTCCTTCTTATTTCCTGTGGCTACCTGATACCTTCTGAGCACTTGCCTGTATTGGATTTCAAACCTCCCAGTGCCCACAATATCCGCGTGAGGGTCTGTGTCTTCCGTAACAAATGTGCACCGTTGACGGGCGTCCTCGCCAATTGTGCTGTGCAAGCGTGGACCCTGATTGCCCTGCTTCTCCCTGTTTGTGAGATGCTGGTCTTTTGGTGGTTTAGACCTAGCACTTTGCCTTCCTCCATCAACTCCTGAAGAGTTTTTGGATGTGTATATCTCCATTGTTTTATTAACCTGTTCTTCGTACCCAAGCGCTTTCAATGTGTCTGCGTTTTCCCATTTTGGTTCCCATTCAATGTACCACTGCTGTACTTCTTGCTCGTATCTTTCCCGTGTTAAACTTTCAGGGTAATGGTCATACCTTTGGCATTCCCAGCATTTTTCGTCTACAAGAGATGTCCTGCCTGTTGGGCAGCACTGGTGGTAACCCCTGTGGCATGTATTGCATCTAAGTAGCGTGCCTTCATCACCGTGGCATCGTTCACAGACCAGGTTTGGAGAGTTCTGCATATCGGCAGCTGTGGCTGGGCGCATCAGTGCGGGTTTGTATCCCAGGCTGTCTATGGCAATGCTTTTTTCCCAGCTCTCAAGTACTGTTGGGGCCCAATGAACTTCCCACTGAATTTGACTGGTCAGCAGGCGTCTTTGCTTTTTGCGCCACTTTGTATGGTGATTGGCCATGCGTGCTGCACCAGATACTTCCTTAACGCTATCCTTGTAGGCGCACAGCAGATTGTACACAGTTTGCGGAGGTACCTTTTTGCTGAGCAATTGACTCGCCCTTTGCTTCCTTGTGAGTGTGCAATCATCAGTCTCCGGTTCTCCAATTTCCAGATGCCTTTGACCACAGGCGTTACTGTCCGGCCTGTTTTGCTCCGAACTCTCAATATCAGTTTTCTCATCTGCAGTTAATACAGGGTCCGACTGGCGTAGCTGTGGATCAAACGCAATGGCATGCTCCCTTTTTCCTCCACAGCTGAGTTCGACTGTCTTTTGGTGTAGCTGGGCCCAGGTGGCCTTTTCGTAACAGGCTTCCAGAGTATTTGGTGGCGGCGGCCTGTGCGCTGCTTCACCATCAAGCTTCCGCCTGATCCATCGTACGTGTTCTGAATCTACATTATAGCCTCTTGCTGCTGAGGCTGCCCCATTTAAATAATCCTGCGATGCCAGGAACTTGGCCACCTCATTCAGGGAAGTTACGTATTTCGTCTTCAGTGATCTGATCCCTAAGTTACGAGCTATGTCTTGGGCACTCAGTAGTCGTTTGCCTTTTTTGTTCAGCAACTCGCCCAGGCGGAAAATGCCCAACTCTTGAAGCTTGAGCAGCGGCTTCCTGATTTGCATAAGGGTGGAGTCCCTATCCCAGTATTCTACATTTCCTAAAATAGTCTGAGCAACCTCTGTCGCTGGGAGAGGGTATGCCTCCTCACCATTCTGGTACATGTATATGCCTGCTCCCACTCCTTGCATCAACTGTCGCATTCTTAGAGAGTAGGTAGGTACCCAGTCTGCTGCCTTGTCTGCTGCAGGGTGGGTGTATGCCTGCAATTGTGCTTCAAGCAGGGCTCGTGTCAGCTGTCCGCGTTTGCTTTGATCGTTCACAGCCTGTGTAAAGTTTTTCACTGCTGCAACCGTGTAAGGCACCATAAGGGACGTATTGCCTAATCCACCACGTTTAAGATCCTCACGAATCATTGCTGTTGGTGTGCCAGGTGGGAGCTTGTGCGCTTGCCGGACTACAGAGTCCATTACTTTGTCCAGAGCATCCAGTGCTTTTTCATTGTAGCACATCAGCGCAAAGGGGTACCTAGCTTTAGCCTTCAGACAGCTCTGCAGCGTGCGCAGCTTCTGTGCTTGCGTGTTGTAGCACCTGCCTAAGTGGGCTGCCATGCTCTTGAGTGCTTTGCAAACCTCTTCCTGCTGCTTTTTCCACTGGAGGTCCATTGTGTACCATACACCCAACAGTTTATATGGCTCCTTTGGATCGTGTGCTGTAATTACGTGACCTTGCATCTCGATGATGCGGGTCAGCCGGCAGACCAGGTCCTTGTCGAAGGGCTTCTGGGGTTGCCGCTTGTACAAGGCTGCGGTGGCGATTGTCTTTGACTGGCTGATGATCAGCCGACCCCAAGTTGCATACTGACTGACCTTTTGGGCCTGTATAGCCAAGTCGCTGTGCCCTCCTGTGTACAGGGTTAGATCATCTGCATATGAGTTGTTACTGAAAGTGACTAGCTGGCCTTTGCGTTTCAAAGCTCCTGGATGGTATCCTTTCGCCCCTACACTCAGCCACCGAAGCAGTGGTTCCAGGTATAGTATAAACAGGAAAGGAGAGAGGCTATCACCTTGCAGTGTGCCTCTTTGGACTTTGATTGGGGCCGTCGTGCCGTGTGGGGTAACCACAGTTGTGAACGCACTTTCATAAAGGCCTCTTACTACATGCACTGCATCCGCTGGGTAGCCAAGGTCAGTGAGTATTTTGTACATTTTTTGGTGATCAATGGTGTCAAATGCTTCCTTTAAATCCACTAGCAGCAGGAATATGTCTTGGCCGGTCAGTCTGGCGTCTTCCAACAACATCGTGTGTATCTCGAGCTGCTGAATTGTGTTCCTGTGTGCCCTGAACCCACCCTGTTCCTGGCTCAGGATGTGGTGCTTGTCGGCATAAGATGCAAATACTCCCTGAACCACTTTGGTCCATAGCTTGTACATAGTGTTTTCCAGCCCTATCCTGCGATAGTAGTCTAGCTCCAAAATGTTGCCCTTGTTCTTGTACAGCAGCACGGTGTAACTTTCCTTCCATTTGTGTGGTGTGCAGCCTGTAGCCCACATGATCATTGTCAGCATGTGCATGCAGTCCTTCAATAGTACGGGGGCTGCTTTCAGTATTTCGTTGGGAATCCCATCTGGGCCTGGCTGTTTGCCGGTGCTTAAGTTGCACAGGCACCTGTCAAACTCTGCTCTGTCCATTATCATGTGATGCAGTCCTTCCTGGCAGGGCCCATCGTGCGCCTCTGTTTCCAAAGAGAATGGATCTGGGGCTGCTGCTTGTTCCCATGGATAGCAGGTTGCTTGGGCTGTGTCCTCTTTGTTATTGCTGGTGTCAGTGGCTCTTTGTGGCAGGGAGCCCGCATGGTGGTCGGTCAAACTTCTGTGACATTTTTCAATGATATCGTTTGGCTCCGTCAGAATCCTGTTTCCATCTTTCAACACCCGAAGGGCGTACCGTAGTGCTGGCTTGTACTGCCCTGTCATAATCTTGTTCCCGACTTTCTGATTGTCCTGTGCCAACCTCTGGTGCCTTTCCCGGTGTCGCTGTACAACGTAGGAGGCATCCTTCTGATCTATTTCTTTTATCTTTTCTTTGATGTGAGCCTCCAGGGTTTTTCCTGAATGTCCTTTTAGTCTGTCTTCAATCTCTCCGCCCTGGGAGTGCTGCTCATTGTCAGAGGCGTGCTCTCGTAGCAGTTGGGCCAGTGTGCGATCATCCTTGCTTTCTTGCACCTGTGCTTCCTCATACCTTATTTGTCTGAGTCTGTGCTTCAGCCTGAGATACTTGGCCCGTGCCCTGGCTGTGGTTCTGTTCTGGTGGTGCACTTTGCTAGGTAGGCCCTGCTGCCTAGTCTTGCACACTTGCAGTGCAATCTGGTTTCCCTTCGAGAGGATATCCGTCAACCTGTCACCCAACATGTCTACTTTGGTCTGCAAGGCAGCTGTAGGCTCCCATTTGGGATCGGTGGGGGTTATCTGCTTGGCATCTAGTTTCGCCCAGTAGGGCTGCACCTCATTCTCCATGATCTTTGTCAGGCTCGCCCATAGCTCATACACTTCACCTGACAGTCTCACATTCATGGCAGTTGTGAGGGCTTGTTTGTCTTCCTGGGTCAGAGGTGTGACTAGTACTGTTTTGGTCTGGGTTGCTTTGTCCTCAATGACTGGCAGAGGCAGCTGCCCCATTGTCACGTATGGCACTTCAGCACACAGTGCTTTGTGGTCTGTATTGCAGTCGGAGGTTTCTATGGTGTACACCATGGCACCAGGCCGGTCAGCCCACAGGGATTGTGTCAGAATATCATCTATACGGCTGATCTCATTTTCACCACTCTGCTGAGTTTCCCTGAAGAATGTTTTTGGCCTGGTCGTCCAGCCATTGCTCACCACCTTGGCATCAAACGGGCTCAGCCCAGTCTCTTGCATGAATGTCTGATACTGTGCATCATGTGATCCTTTATTTCCTGTTTGACGGTCTGTAGGGTACAATGCGGCATTCATGTCTCCAGCCACTAAGTGAACATGGTTTGCGCTGCTTGCCATGCACTCCTTAACATACTTATAGATACTTTGCCTTGTCATCTTTGCCCCGCACCCGGTTGGCATGTAGGCTCCGGTCACTGTGAGAGGAGCTGATGCTGGTCTACATAGAGACATCTGGTATATGTATCCGTGAAGTTCAACAGGAACTGAAGGTGTGGTCAGGTCAGTCCCTGCTAGCAAGTCCATGTGTACTGCCATTAAGACACCTGCCTGTCCCCTGATTGCATCCAGGGAGGTGTATCCCCACTTATAGCCTTGCAGTAGTATTGCGGCCCATCTCGGTAGCTTGCCTCCTGCTGGCAGGTGATGTTCTGTCCATACCAGAATGTCTGGTTTTGCCTCCATCATTTTCTTCATCAAGTTGAACTTTGGCTTTAATCCCTCTGCCGTTCACTGTTACTATCTTCATTTTTGCATTTGTCCCCTCACAGTCAGTGTATGTGTCTGCCAGTATAGCAGGGTGCTGTGTTATCTCTGCTGCACATCGGTGCTTTATCTTCTTGTACTGCTTGCTTATGCCTTTTTTGCAGACCGAACGTACCTTCCAGTCTGCAGCAGCAGCATGTGTTCTGCTGCGGCGGGTTTCTTTGTGTCGCCTTCCTGTTCTCTGCGCCCTGAATGTGCCTGCTACTTCTTTTTCTACTCCATGCAAGTGCATCACCAGCTTAATGAGCATGTGCAATGCTTACTGCATACTGATGTGTACCCACATTGGGAGCGCCTATCTAGTGGAGACCCCGCAAGCATGGAACCCCTCCGCACGCTTCATCTTGGAAGTGCAGCTGACCCTGCCGCTCAACGGGAGCTTATGGAAGAGCTGAACACCCAGATGGCTGACCTGCTGCTGCAGACTCGGGACACCATGCTAGCAGAAGGTCCAACCACCATGACAAATCCAACAGGACACCACTATCGGCCCAGGCTTGTGTCACTCCAACGCGATGGCCTGATTAAGCTACGCAAGAAGGTAGTCCACGCCCTGAGACAAGAGAATGTGGAGGAAGCACAGCTGCCCGCAGAAGTGTGCAAAGCAGTTGAAGCACTGAACAAAACAGATGTGCGCAGCGGCAGTTCTCCTCAACCCCTCAAAGACTCTCTCAAACAGATTAAAACCAAAATCCGCAAGGAACTACGGGTCCTTGACAGTGAGCACCAAACAAAGCGCAAGCAAAATGCCATTGCCAAAAGGCAGGCACTGTATGACCAAAGGCAGAAGATAGGCAACCAAATGATTACTGGCCAATTCAAGGGGCGCAACAGCATGCAGCTTAGAGCAATAAAAACTGGAGAAGATAAGGTAGTTACGGACCCAAAGGGAGTCATGGAAGCCATCACAACATACTATACGCCCAAGCTGATGCCAGCAGCAGGTGCTGGTAGCAAAACTGGACTGTACCACCCATCAGAGCAAGCAAGGTCATATCCCTGGCTACAACCCAACGCCCCAGATACCTTTGACCTGAACACAGCCATCACTAGCGGTGCTGCTCCACGACGATGGCTGCACAATGAAATAAGGGACCAGCAAGCTTTTCAGGCCTGCCTCAAATCCCTGGCTCGCGGCAAGGCCCCGGGACCCGACCAAATAACAAATGAGATGCTGAACATGCTGCCTCCCCAAGGGCAAGACCTCCTACACGGTTACATCCAATTGATGTGGGCAACAGGCTACACCCCTAAAGCATGGAAAAAGAGCACCACAGTGCTCCTGTTCAAAAACAAAGGCACACCCCTCAAACTGCAATTCTACAGACGCATTGGCCTAGAGATGACAATATACAAACTATGGACCAGAATGATCACATGGGTCCTTGCTGACTATGCCGAAAGACACAACATTCTGAGCTACACCCAGGGTGGGTTCAGAAACAAACGAACCTGCATGGACCAGCTGGAGCTGTTCACCCTCTTGCTTGAGGATGCCAAACTGACCCGGAAAGACATCTATCTCCTTATGGTTGACTTTTCCGAGGCTTTTGACACAATTGACCATGACAAGCTGCTGCAAATCATGTATGACCTGGGTTTCCCGACAGATGCCACAGAGGTGGTCAAAGACCTGTACACGGGTGCAACAACAGCATTTACAACCCCATTAGGGAATACCGAACCAATGCCCATGGACAGAGGGACAATTCAAGGTGACAGCCTCTCACCGTTTCTGTTCATCTTATATCTGGAGCCCCTGCTACGCTGGCTAAGGGTAGGTGCCAGAGGATACATCCCAGGTGCATACAACAACCGTGATACGCTTTTCAAACTGAAACAGCAGATCCCAGATGTCACATATGCGGATGACCTGAACCTGATATGTTCATGCATTGGGGATTTAACCAGCCAAGCTGACAAGGTCACCATGTATGCTGACTGGGGACACCTAAAAATAAACAACACAAAGACCCTCCTCACAGGTGCCAGATATGGGGCTGACGCCAAAGACCCTTTTAATCTGGAGAAGCTCCGGTGTAGCCTAACTGATGTGAAGGTCCAACGATCCCCTGCAACACTCCACGACCCACGAAAACCGTTCCGTTACCTGGGCCTGCAATTCACCATGCACCTTGACTGGTCAGCCCAATATCAACTGACCAGGGATACCATTCGAGACATGTGTCACAACATGAAGCACTCATACGCTGCAACCTCCCAAAAGATGCGCACCCTGAATACATGCATACGGACAAAAATTCGGTATGCATTCTGTGTGGCCCCTTACACCAAAGCTCAGCTCAAAGCGTTAGACAGCCCCCTCTGTAGGGCAGCCAAAGAAGCATATGGTCTTCCCAACAGTACTGCCACGGCAGTAGCACATGAAGACGTCAGTAAAGGCGGTCTAGGGTGCCCCTCCCTACTAGCAGAGTACAACACTGTACAAATACAGCGGTTGACAGAGGCTCTCAATGACCTCGGACCAGTGGGAGAGCTCAGCCGTACACGCCTGCAGACAGATGGCAGCTGCCTGGACAAACTGACAGCAATGGCTCGCCCTGCCCTAACACACCACAGCCTGAGGCTGAGGCAGGTGATTGCATGCGCAAGCATAGATGTCGAGCTCAAAAAGCAGGGACTTGGCCCAACAGAACTACCCGATATCAGCCCACTCTTGCAAGACCTCCAGAACATGCAGGCACTTGCAAGCCCCCAACCACCAGACCTCCTCCTAGCTGACCTTCACCAACTCAGACAAGTAGGTATGCACCGACTTCAGGACATTATGTCTTCCACAGGTAGAACTGTCCTTACAACAGGACAGCTCATGTTGAAACTGGACAAGGATATCACCGCTAGGACGCTGACCGCTTTTAAACGTATTGCATACATGCTCACTCTCCCGCCAGGCATAACAAAAGAAACCTACTGCAGCAGGCCACCTGTGCAAGCAGGACATGGTCCAACAATCCATCCGGAGTATGCAAGGCTGCTGAAGTTCCACAACATCATCGATGACATAGACATACGCAATGCACCTCTCCCAGCATTGTGGGCTGCACAGACACATGCCCCAAGCACAGAGCAAGCCATGACAGAGATACAGGCTTACCTGTCCTCACTCAGCGCACCACCAAGAGGCCACACTAAAAGCAGCAGTGTGCGCCAGACTGCAACAGACATCACAGCCCCACTGGTGTACCGAATAGAAACAGGCTATCACGTTTACCAGCGAATCAGAGATGAGAAAAGACAGCCCTTCAAAGATATGCGAGAGCAATTATATAACAACTTTGCAGAAGGGCAGGACCAAGTAGAAGGTATAGAAGGTCTGGCAGTGGCGGCACGCCACACCGGACGAGGGCAAAAGAGAAAGAAAGTAGCAACACAGAACCAGATCATTGTGCGATGGCCCCCAACAGTTATGCAAGGATGGGTGGTGGAACTGGCTAAGCAAAAGGGCTATCACATTGATGATGCTCCAGAGCACGCTCTACAGCCAATGACCCATCATGAAGTCTGCAACACACCAAACCTCCCGACTGAATGCTGCTGTCCTAACGCCCACCTGCCAGCACGACGAATCCCTGCACGTACAACCCTAGCACATTGCAGCATATGTAGCAGACGATATCATATTGATTGTCTCCCGCTAACCCATCGCCCTGCAGGGGACATATTGGAAGAGGATGTCACGACAGGCTGGACCTGCATTGAATGTAACAGGGATCAGTATGCCACTAAAGGCCTCCCTCTTGATATAAGGCACTACAACGTCCATTGGAAGCCCAGTCGAGAAAGTGAGAGCGACCTCATCGCACATAACCCAGTTGTTGCTGAGATGATTGCTGCTTACCGGTTGCAACAGGCAGCAGCAGCAAATGACCGGTCCCCGGCAACTCCTGCACTTGGCGAGCTGGCTCAAGCTCAGCAAGGGATATCGGCACTGCAGCAACAAGGCGACTACTACCCCGATCACCCTCAAAGATACAACATCAACATTGGACAGCAGTACAGCAACATTTTCGACATGGACACATCACCAATGAACCCCCATGCTGATATCCACCCCACAGGAAGACACGAAGTCTATATTAGAGAAGTAGAGATGTGCATAGATGGACAACTGTGGATAAAAACGCTCGCCTGCATATACACACCAGATGGCAAATGTCGCTACACCCTCACCCCTGAAAGGACAGCAATACTGTACCAACAGTACTGCCACAGCACTCGCCACAAACCAAAGGTTATGCGGAAGTTGAAGGCAGGTACCTTTCCCCAAGAACTATATGCCCTCATGTGCAGGTACAGAGATGGAGCACAGATCAAAGATCACAAAGCCATTAGGAAGGTCCAAATAAAGAACCACTGGGCCACTCCCCCTGAGGTGTATGAGGCTCTCAGGCAGCTCACAGACATAACAAAAGAGAGATTCGCAAGCCCCCTCAATTACAACCCAACATTTACGATGTACTGGAGCGCCCACAAAAGGGACCAAATCTTTGGGGCAAAATGGGATAGCTACAGGTATAGGTGGACCGGCGGAAGCGTGCACAACCCAGAGTATGAGGACGAAGACCTGAATAAGAACATGGCTACTGCCATAGCAGCGGCCCGTAACACAACAGCCCCTGTCTTTGGCATACATATCCTGCCTGCTTGGTCCGATGCAAACAGAACTGCCTACCTTGCATGGCTACAACACTTACCAGAAAACTGCATGCATCTCCTACAAATATCCCGAAAACACTTCAGGTTCCAGAAACCCACAACTTGGGAACGGGGCGACATGTATGCAGGAAACCCTAGATGGGACGTAAATATCATTGTCACAGGCAACGCAAAGGGTTTTGAGGCCCACCTCCCTTACTGGGAGAGCGGCTACATGACCAGGTTTCTGCAAACGCTGCAGGATGCCATTAATCAGTCCCTGCCGGACGACAAAGAGATACAAGACATCAGCATGTACTACAACCCCCCAAGCAGCAATGCCCCGCCCAGCACATCTCATCAGCCAACATTGCTGACGCCAAAACAGCTCAGCAAAATGGGTTACCCCAAACAAACAAACGGCTCTGAGTCCCTCCGGGACGATTCTGCCACCAGTCAAGACCCTCCAGCCATGGTTGACGCCAGCACCACACTGGATGACCTGGAAACGCAATTAGCCACTGCCCTACCAACAGCCCCACCCCTCCGATACAATTGGAAAAACTATGTCTACACAGATGGTAGCTACAAGCAAACAAGCCACAAAGCATCACCAATAGATGCAGAGTGTGATGCCCCAGGCATAGGGGCAGGAGTGTACTTCCCCCCACAAGCAGCCAATGAGGACGATGAACGTGGGGTTCCAATTGTCCCTGCAGGCGACAGCCATCCCCAGAACACCATAAACAGAGCAGAACTGGTTGGTATCCTTGCTGCGCTGAGGCATGGAGCCCACATGATAGCCACCGACAGCCTCAGCTCAATGTACCAAATCAAAAAGATGCTGAGACGCCCACAAGATCTCCTAAATCACCAGCACTGTGAGCTAATTAAAGAGATAGTAACCGAGATCGTCAACAGGGGACTGAGGACAACCCTTCACAAGGTCAAGGGCCATGCTTCCATAATCGGTAATGAAAAAGCGGACGCAATCGCTAAGGCGGCTGCGACAGGGGACACCTCCGACTATGAGGAATGTGAGAAGTACGAAAGTCCTAGTAACAACAGGTTGACCCAATATTGGCCGTACAAGACCCAATGGAACAATCGTTGGTCACGGACCAATGGGCAGCGCACGTTGATTGACCGTTTCAAGCGAGTGAACCCTTTGACAGACCTTCACGACTCGGTACGTCATTGCTGCCACCAAAAGAGTCGCTTTGGGATGGCAAACAGAGCTACCTGTTATTTCGAGGCTTTTAAAAGGATCGAGGAAAGACTGGACCTGCCTGCTAGCAACGAGTACATGACCTCGGGAAAAATCAAGTATGCAGAACGACAAACCGCTTTGCGCTACCGGTACGGGACCATGTGGACAAGGAAGATGGCCTATAGGTGTGGACATGCACCTAGTAGCAAATGTCTCCTGTGCGGTGACGAGGATGGCGGACACCACACAGCCTCAGGATGCCCAGCTTTGAAAAGAATGTACATCAACAGGCATAACAAGGTCGGCCGACTAATCATGACAAGAGTTAAGGGGACGCAAAGGAGCATTTGTCATTCAAATGGACCTTGGATCAACTGAAAATTGTGCAGAAGACGGCATCATGTTTGAGCGCATCTTCTGAACCCCAAGCCGCAGGATCCTGCAGGTGTCAACCCCTTTTCTTAAATTCGACTGAAATCGGCGGAATTCGGGGGAATTCGAAGCGTAACTTTGATCTATACCTTCTATGCTTTCAGCCTACGCTTAGCATGCTATCAAAAGCCCAGTATTGAAAAAGTTTTAGGACTTCAAAGGTGACCCCTTGAGCTGCCTTTGCACTGCCTACCCTGATTGGTTTTCCAAGCCATTTCGATACCCCCGTCGACCGCCCTGAAGCGTAGAAACAATCATTGTGACCCATATTGATTGCCACGCCCGACCCTTGGGCTATATTGATTGTATCAAGAAAGTTTTAGCACTCTAAGTGAGTGGACTTGGCTGCCTCAGCAGAAGGAGACGTCTTCCACGTCCGTGCAGCGCCGGTGCTTGGGAGTTTGTTGCCCAGTAGGTGAGGATTGACACATAGCTTCATTGTTTCAAGGTCCATATGTGTCAGGGAGCTTATATGCTGGTTTGCAGTGCTATCCCTGGCAGATGTGCTTGACATGACGGTTCTTCCGCCCCGCAGGGTACGCGCCAGAGCTTTCAGCCAACATCGAGGTCAACTAAATGGCATTATTGAACACGTCCAATATGTTCAAACGTCTTAGCAGCCTCAGCGGCAGTATTAATACAGGTGAGAGTGCAGGAGCAGGAGTCCTCTTGTCTGGAGGTTGGAAGTATGGCTTTGCTAGAGCAGTTACCTTGCATAAGGTAATGCATATTCTACATGGTGCTGTACCATGTCTTTTGGCAATGCATTGCATTCTGAACAGCAGGTGTGAACACCCTTTGTCTTGACACTGGTGCTGACCTATGTTTGTTGAGAGAGACCACTGCACTGCCCACTGGGCCGTGCAGCACCCTAGCATGACTGAACTATGTTTGTGGGCATTTTCATGCAGAATGGCCAGGAACAAGCAGCGTTTAAAGCAGTCCCGACAAGCTGCAGCTGCTTCGGCAGCTGCCAAGGCTGGTCGTCAGTCAAACGTCCCAGAAGCTGAGAATAGACCAGGGCAGAGTCAGCCTCCAGACCAGCAAAATAGTGCGCAGTCCCAAGATGATGCAGCTCAGGCACCCCCCCAGCAGCACGGTTTACAAGCAGAAGCACAGCAAGATGCTCCTCTTGCTGGTGCTGGAAGCAGTGTGGCAACAAGTAGCCATGCCATCAAGTCTAGCAAGGTCCATACCCCACCACCACCATCAAACCCAGCACAATCACCATGGGGTTCGCAAGCGGCGAAGGTCCAAGTCCAAGGTAAGCACAGATCCCTTGCTTAAGTTGTTTGGCAGCTCGGCATTCCCCCCCTGCATAGGGCAAGAGTGTATGATGATAGGTTGGGAAGGGGCTAGCAGCTCCATTTGCATGGGCCGCATGTAGTAGCCTTCAGCAAATACCTTTTTCTGCTTCTTTGCACCTCTGATGAGTGGGTGACGAATGGGTTAGGAGCCTTGCACTTTGCATCCAAAGGCCTTACGCGTTGTTGTGCACTGTTGCAGGGAAGCCTGGAGACCAGCAAGTTCAGAAACTGCAGACCGGCTTCACTTCCAAAATGTCTGCTGAGCACACTTCAACAGAGGGTGCACGCCCTACAAGGAGGAGGCCCGCTACAGCACCCACATCAGTGGCTCGTATGGCAGAACCGGTTGCAGCTGCGTCCCATCCGGTAGCCCCCTTACCGGGTGGCTGGCATCAGGCTGGTAGGGCCAAGCAAGCCGCATTGGTTGGCCAACCCTCATATGAGTCTCCCTCAGACCCTATGCTTGTGGACACACCTGCAGCACCTCCAGATGGTGATGGCGTTGATTTGGAGGATCTGCTTGATGTTCAAGGTAGGTGCAGGAGTCGATCAGCCAGGGGGTGTTAGGGAGCAGTAATAGGAGCTGGGTGCAAGTATTAAATGGTGAGGTAACTGCGTCAGTTTACTGTGGAGCAGGAGGCAATGTGTGCAGGATTCTGTCGGCAGAAGCTTGCCTTGATTGGACTCATATGAGGCTTGTCCACATGTAACAGTCAACTTTTGCAAGAGTCATCGGTTAAGCCATACGCATTGTCAACCAGTATGCTCATTTGTCAGGCAAGTGCTTACGTATCTGCTTGCTGCTTTTGCTTTGCA
The DNA here is from genome assembly GCA_963556185.1 of Pseudopediastrum boryanum. Classification (NCBI taxonomy): domain Eukaryota; kingdom Viridiplantae; phylum Chlorophyta; class Chlorophyceae; order Sphaeropleales; family Hydrodictyaceae; genus Pseudopediastrum; species Pseudopediastrum boryanum. The sequence continues at coordinate 1,785,239 of OY744500.1, read as the reverse complement.
GATCTCGGCTTTGAGCAGGACTACTTCACACGTCTGCTGCAAGAGTTGCGCTTGGCAACGAAGGGGACCCGTAACATCATATACCCTGAATTGATTGACTGCATAGGTGTGTTTCAGGGCAAAGCTGTCCTACCTGTTTATAATGTGGCGAAGGTGGGAGAAGCTGCTTGTCTTGTGTGTTGTGTGGATTTTTTGGTGGACGTGGGTATGGTCCCTATCCGGTCATGGCCTGATGATGACAAGCAGCGGTTTGCTGTTGTTCATAGGTTGCCGGTGATCAGAAAGCTCAAGAGGTATGAGCACTCCTATGTGACTAGAGGCTTCCCTGTCGATAAGCACTATGTCACTCTAGCGGGCTTGGGTATTGCTGTAGCCAAGGTTAGCATGAAGAAGTTCTTTGATGTTGTGCCATTTGGGGAACGCCATGTTGTCATGGCTATTTTTGAGGCATGCAGGTTGGTGGCAGAGGCTTCAAGTGGTGGGCAGGCTGACATGCAAGCTGTCCAACTTGGTTCAGAGTTTCTGGCAGAGACAAAGGCTTGCCCAAAGCCTATGTCTGGGGTTTTGTTGCCCGTGTCTGTTGTGACAGCAACTGCCCTCCGGGAAGGTGCGCATGAGGAAAGGAAGCTGTTAGATGCTTTGGTGGGGGAGTATGTGAAGCTGTGCAAGGACAGGTTGTTCAATTGCATGGGGCTTAGAGAGTTTAGGCAGTTTGTGGAGGACAAGCATGTATTGGCTTTTGAGTTGTGGTCTATCAGGGAAGGCAAGGCCCCTGCTGTTGTAGCTAGGCTGGATGCACAACGGTACCCTGTGCTGCTCTGGAGGCACTTCCAGAATTATGTGCATGCTCATGCTCACTTCCAGTCTAGTGCTGTACGTGGGCCCTTGGTCTTGCATAGCTTTTATGCATGGCTTATGGGGGCCACTGAATCCTTGCTGCAGCTGTTGCTGCGTTTGGACGTAGGTGTTTCACCTTCCACCGTGCAGCGCTTCCTGCAAGAGGCAAAGTGGGAGCATGAGCTCACTATTGGCCCGCAGTTGCAGGAGAGTGGCTCAGGTGTACTACTGTTTGACAATTTTGTCCGGACGTACGGAAACCCCATTCAGAGCACCATCTCTGGAGCGTATTCCCATGGCAACTACTCTACAGTTGGAGCAAAGCTAAATTTCATGGAGTCATCTTTAGATATAGATATGTCTGTTCGGTTGTGTGAGGATGGGAGTGTTGATAACCCTGTGTTTGGTTCAGCTTGGATGTCCCAGTTTGAGGAGACCTTTAAGGTGGCAAAGAGGCAGGAGATCATGGTTACACATGCAGATGTGGACCTTTTTAAGAAGTCCCCCTGCCGGTCTGTCATGAGAATCAACATGGCAGATAGCTCTCCAGGTGGCACTTATGACATAAGCAGTGCTGCTATGCTCTCAGCTAGCGGGTTCAAGCACTTCTATCCAATCACAGTGCTCCCAGTGGAGACTGGGTCTATGGAAGGTATCTATACTATCAAGGCCTATTTGATGGGCTTGCTAGCTGATAGGTTGGGCAGGAAGTACACGGCATTGGTGAATGACCTACCCATCTGGAAGTGCCTTTTGCTGGACACGGATAAGGCGGCAGCTAGCATCATGAACTTTCTGGACTGGTTCCACAACCAGTTGAACTCTGCTCAGTGGGTGCATGATGAGTTCTTTGACCTTCTGTATAAGCCTGCACTAGGGGTCGTGACTGGCCTTGCAAGTGCGGACAAGTCAGTGTACAGGAGCCAGAAGTTTGAGTGCATAGTGACCATGAACAATCTGTTCACAGCTGCATATAGTGGTGGCATCCGGAAGTTGCTGAGGCAGAACCTCAGGGAAATCCTGCAGCTTGACAGGTCTGAGCCTACCAGGGATGGTAAGCTCCATTGCCTGACAGCTTTAAAGAACTTCTTTGAGTACTACCTAGTGACGGCCAGGGAAATTCACTACTACATCCAGCTGGGTGCTGATGCTTTCAAGGAAGATGCCGCAGTTGCGCCTATAAAGTGTGCAGAGTGTTTTGACATCATGGTGGATTTGCTGCTTCCCAGGCTGGCAGCAATAGCGGGATGGTGGGGGCACGCAAATTATGTGCAGGGCATCTGGGTGGAAGTCACTAGGCTTAGGTATCTCCGGAGCACTGAGCACCCAATGGGGAAGTTGTACAGGCATTACTGGCCTTTTTTCATGCAGCGGTGCTTGGAGCTCTTCCATCGTGATTTGACGGTTAGTATTGCAGAGTCTAATGTGAAGGCAGAGCTTGACCGTTTGCAGTTGAAGACCAAAGTGTTTCACAAGGCTCAGCAGGCGAAGGCGGTGTTGGAGAAGGATATGGGTGTGCAAGTGCGCTCCGGAGGTCCTAGGGGTCGTACTGATGAGACCTATAAGAAGGACCTGGAGTTGGTGCAGGGTTTTTTGGTTGACCTAGTGAGGAAAGCTGCTAGTTGCGAGGTGATTCATGAGAGGGTCTTCATCAATGGCACCTCAGTAACTGCTGGTTATGAGACGCCCATTGGTAGAATCACTAAGAAGCACATGCTGCCTAGGTATGTTGAGACGGCAGCACGTGGTGCACTCTCCTCTTTCAAGAAGTATGTGGAGGAGCACACCATAAAGCTGCAGCAGTGGAGGGATGGGGGTAGTGCAATGCCGGAGGCTAAGGTGATAGCAAAGGTGGTGAGGGGAGACAGGATTAAGAGCAGCTCCACTAGGAAGGTGCGGAACCGCTTCTGGTCAGTATTTGATGCTCCATTGCATAGCATGGAGCAGCTGGCCGAGAAGCAGTTTGCTGAGGCGGTAGATTCAGCTGTGGCTGTTGGTACTGCTGAGTCCAGTGGTGGGTCAAGTAGTGTGGGAGGGGCTGCTTCAAAAGCATCTAAGGGTAGTAAGAAGAAGGGCAAGGGTGGTCGTGTGGTGTTTGAGCCAGGCAAGGTGTCTGATGAGCTTGTTGACTTTGTGGGGTCCCTCTCGGTGCAGAGGTTGTTCATGGATGGTGCATCAGCAGATAGGCTTCGGCTGTTGGTCCTTGCTGAGCCTGTGCAGGTGCTTGTATCTGCCTTTGGGGTTGGTTTAAAGGGCAAAGACATGCAACGCTTAGTGACGAGGGAGTCTCAGCTGCAAGGCAACGTCCTTGATGCCTACTTCCAGCTTGTCACTGAGCAGTGCACGGTTGGGGGTTGCCACTTCTTTGGGTCGGGGTTTTATTCATTGATAAAGCCAGATGCCAAGCACATGAGTCAGCTGAAGCGCATCTGTCTTAGGGAGAAGTTGCATGAGCTAATGTCAGATGCATTGATCATGATGCCTGTGCTGTTGGGCAGCCAATGGGTCCTGGCTGGAGTGCTCCCAAAGGAGCAAGTGGTTTTTGCTATTGACCCCATGGGCATCGAGCACACAGCTTTATGTGGCAACCTCAAGTGCTGGGTGAAGCTCTGCTTACGCAAGGGTCAGCAAGATGACGAGGGGTACATGCTCTCGTGGAAAACCCAGTATAACAAACATGCAGTGGAGAAAGTGCTCCAAGTTCTGGGTGTTGCGAAGGAGGCTTCTGAAGCTACACTTGTTGCATTGGAGGAGTTTCAGCGCAGTCTGGATGGGGCTTATGAGTCGGGCTTGTTTGTGTGCACTCTTGCTCGTGCAATGTGTTGTGAGAAGTGGCTTACACATGCACTGGCTTCCATGGCTGGAGTGTTTGACAGCTTTATGCGGTATGTCATTGTGGCTGAGTTAGTAGCAGGAGGGATGCTCCCGGAAGAGTGAGGCCTGAGGAGTGCTAGCCATGTTTCTGTAGAATAGGCGACCAACAGCATGATGCCCAGAGCCCTCATGGGAAACAGCAGTGTCTGTTGGTGCCATGTTTTGACTGTCAGTTTAAGTAGTGGTGTTTCAGTTTCTGGCCCCAAAACAAGATTTGGTGACATGTGTGCCAAGCCCCTGAAGGGAAACAGCCATGTCAACTGAACCGTGTCGTTTTTCTGGTGTCTGAATGTGCACAGTCACTGTAGACCAGTGCTGACCAATGCTTTGTGGTCGTTGTAACATTATCATACCAGTACCTAGTCATAGGCTGCATTCGATGGGCCTTGTGAGACCGGGTAAGGTACAAAGCCAGTGAGTATAGCCAGTGTTTGTTTGTTTACTATAGGCTGATGGATACTCCCCACAGCTGCTGCAAGTAATTAGAGGCTGTGATGTAGAATCTTATAAGACTCACCTCCAATTGACTACACGCACGGTCAGCTGAATGATGCAACCATGTGCACACGAGTACACAGCACCGAATGCTGGCACGGAAAGGCACCAGTGGCCTTATCCAGAACACTGAACTGATGGGCCTTACTAGTGATCAGCAGCCTGCTGATAAGTTGCTGAGCAAGAATTCCATAAAATCACTCCTCATCACCTGAAGCACTGTCCTCATCAGTAGTATCATCAAGGTGAGAGATTGCATTAGCAAAGGCAGCAGTGTGCTCCCTGAACTCCTTCACAACAGTACCTATCCTCTTGACATCTAACTTCAAAGCCACAACAGTAGGCTTCTGTGTGACCTTCAAGCAGTCAAACACAGCTTTCACGGGAACACTGGGTGCAACATCAGCATCTGCTACATCTAAATCTGCTGCAACTTCAGCATAAACACCAGCTGTGGCATTGAAGATCACCTTCACAGCATTTGGGTGCAGCTCATACCAGGACTTGCCCTTTGGTCCTTTACGTGCCCTCCGCTTCTTTTGCACCCGCCCCTCCCCTCCAGCTGCTCCCACAGCCCCAGCCCCCGCCCCAGTTGCGGCCCCTGCTGCCCTTGTTGACCTAACATTGCTAGCCCACCAACTCTGCACAAAATGCAGAGACAGCCCTGGTTCAGAGACACACAATTGCCGCAGAACAGCTTTAGCTTTCTCGTCATCCAAACGCCCCCTCATTTCTCCTAAAGCCTCAATCAACAGCGCATGCTGCTCAGCAGTTGGTTCCCAGCGGGCAGCTGCTTCAGTCTGTACCACATTCCACTTCTTCTTGAAGAAGGCTTGGATGTGATCACAGCTGCACTTGTTACTTGGGTCCAAAGCACAAAGCTGGACTTCAAGCCGTCGCCTACGGCTCAAAGTCACGAGGCATCCAGACTTTGAGAGCCGCATCTCGGCCAGCATGTCCTCCTTCTCATCTGCCCATTCATCCTCAAGGTACCCTGGTGGGCAAGAAGGGACAGAAGAGGGACAGATGAGCAGTAGAGTTCTTAATCAGCCAAAGGGGATGTCTGGAGTTTGGTACAAGTAAAAAAGCAGGGAGGGGGGTGCGAACGAGAAATGGTCTGTCACGCAGTGTGGGAACGAATAACAGCAGGGTGCAGCAAAAAGCGCAGGTTGCAACCACCACCCAAACCTAGATCGTGTCCTCTGGGCTGGCGATGAGCTTAATGGAGGTGTCAGCTTTTGTTGCATTGAATACAAGGTAGCAAACATCATGCTAACCATTTCACATAATGCACCTCGCGTACCAATGGACGTACTCACATCCAGCAACAGACACAGCAATAGCGTATCTATAATAATAATGATAATAAAAACACATAACGTAGCCAACTGCCAGCAAAACACCCACATGCCACCATGTGTCCAGCAGAAGGCCTCTTCTCATTTGCTAAGATAGGTTGCCGCAACTTACGTTGCTGGACTTCAGACCAACTGAACTTCTGCCTCGGTGCCGCAATCTGCAGAGGCCCATTGGGCACCTCCCGCACGAATCGCTGACCACATGCACAGTCTAGTGGATGGCTGACTTCATCTGGAAGCAGACATCTCAAGACACACCTGGATGAGAAAGAAGCAATCTGATTGCAACTGGAACATACATGCACACGTTTTGTGCCCAAATGTCAGTACATACCTGCATTGGCACTGTCCCTCACATGAAGCTAGGCACACACGATGGTGCCCGCACAGGCAAGTGGTTATCTGAGGGTGCGCATCCTCTTCAAAGCGCATGACTCTGGATGTCACAGAATCTGCATAGAATTAGCATGGGTCAAGAACAAGACGAAGCCATGGACTGGCATGCAGCATCAAGAACTGCACTTACCACAAGACGGAAAGTCATCTTGCTTCATAATCCACTCCCTGACAGGGTAGATGTAGTGTGAGGCAACATCGTGCGTGCGGACCATGATTTCTGCAAGCAAGCAGCCACGATCTACACCATGCATTCAATCAAACAGTGCCTTGAATGAACCAATGTATACCTTGCTCAAATGGCGCAGCAGCCTGTGGCACGTTTATACGGAGAATCTCGCATGTCCCGTAACCTGTTTCATCTGGCTGCCATGTTACAAAGTCAACGAAGGGGGCAGTGCCAAGCACGTACTGCAACTGCATTGACTGAGCAAGATAGTCTTTGTGCCGCTGCCCAAAGAGGTATTCAAACACAGGCAAGTCAGCCTTGAAAGGACATTTAATCTCAATGCCCCAGACACATGGGTTGCCCTCTGGATCCATTGCAGTAGCTATGCCATCTGGTGAACTGTACACATGCCATATGCGCTTCTGGTTCAGCACCTACGGGAAAGAGCATTAGGTGGGAGTTTGATGGCCATAACAGCTGTGCTCTGTTACCAATCCTGTCACCGGCTGTACCCTCTGAGACATGCTATGCAGAAGTTGCTGCTTGACAGGAAGTTGCATGGATTTTCACCTGGATTGATGCGTCTATCCTCAAGTCAGGGTACCTGACAGCTACCTCCTGGACACCCCGAGCTGCTTCTGCTATAGCCTCCTTAGACCACCGCTTCCTATTGAATAACTCCAGCGGTCCCGAGTAGACCTTAATGGTTGTGCCATTGCGCAGCAATTGTACATACTGGTATACGGCCGTGGGCTCATGGTCATTGCCCCACTTCACTTCTTCCCTTCCTCCTATATTATCTTCTGCTGCCACATAGCACACTTTCTTAGCACTGTTCAGCTTCGCATTGGCATCTTTGTTTGCTGCAACCTTGTAGGTTAGAGACCCTCCTATACGCCCAGCCCGATTCGCATGCCAAGCAACGCTGCGCTGGTCGCCATGGACAATCTTAACCCCCTCCTGATCAACATCGGCATGGCTCAAGGTAAACAATTGGTTATCTGCAAGTTCTAGCTTGTCAGGACACTCTGGTCTTCCACACGTACAATTGCCTTCGTCCATGTGAGCCCCTCGCGCAACACCCACGGTTCAAAACACGCAAAAGGCATAGAAGATGCGAAATACGATCATCCCGTGGTGTCTAGAGCATTAATATGTGCGTGTTCGCCGTCCCAGGAAGGGCGCAAAGTAGAATTTCCCCCGAGGGGTGCGACGCACATTTTTCAAATGTGGAATTACCCCAACAGAAGATGCGCTCAAAATCATGACCCACCAGTCTAGAAACATCCCGTGGGAGCTCCTTCCAAGGGGACTAAAGGAGGCAGTGCAACAAGCACAAGGCACCACCGATAAGCGCCCTGATGGTATGCTCTACAAACCCAAGAATGGAAACAACCCAGCAGAGTACTGGATAGTAGAGGTCAAGATCTGCAGGGATTCAGACCCAACAGGCCAGCAAAGCAAAGCTGATTATCAACACCAAGTACTCATTGACAAAATCAAAGACATAGACCCCACTGCCAAAGTATGGTACTATCCCTTGCTTGTCGGAGTTGCAGGCACCATATACAACAGTACCACCATGAATCTGCAAGCCCTCGGTATCAAAGGGCAAGCTCTAAAGCAATGCATTTCAGAAGTACATACTGCAGCAGTTAAGTCCTTACACAGCATATACACAACAAAAAGAAAACTGGAAAAGCCCAAAGAGCCTCAATGGCACAGGAGGAACTACAAGAAAGTAAGCTAACAAAGGCGGGTGGGCGGAAGCCCACCCACGGATGTAACTATCCTATGGTAGGCTGGCCCAGTGTAATCCTTACACCAATGGGCCCCTCCCTTAATCTTACGGGGGAGGGCACCTCACGCCCCTCCTTGCGTAGCTCTCTCTCTCTCTCTCACCCATCTGTCCACCCACCCACCTGCAACACCTCCCACAATCACAACCACACTGCCTCGTGCAAGGAGCTTCTTGAAATTGTCTGCAGTAGCAGGCACAGATCCCATCCAAGCATAGAAGTGACGCCAAAAGGGGACCCTGAAGATGCTGTTCGCCCCTAGAGCAAAAATCTTTGCCCCGGGCCACATGACAGGCCGAAGAGTACTGCTTACAACTTCGCTCATGGGCATGACCCCATGTGGAAAGTGCAGGTATATGTACTTCTTCGTCACGTCTGAGGCCGCCTCTTGCAAGTAGCTCATGTGAAAGTACTCCCTCCATGTTCTGAAGACCCACCAGTTGATGAATGGCAGCCAGAAAAGGGGCTTTGCTGGTAAGAAAACGGTGGTGACCAATAAGCAGAAGACAGCAGCGCAGGTGTGACTGTAGAATGAGCCGATGGCAATGCCCAAAAGGATTGGGATCCAGGCAGTGTAGATTGTCATGGTAACTAAGGCCAGGCAGTAAGAGAACAGGGACTGCTTGTGCTGCACTGTCATGCCATCTGGGTACACCCTGCAGAGTACCCACAGAGCCCGAGGAGGTTGTGAAAGGGACCATTCAGAGTTTGTGAGATGGAAAAACGCATTTGCGAACGGTTCGCAGCAGGGATCAGCAGTAATGCATGGTCTGGGAGCAAGCAACTACTAAGCAACTCACGGAGTTCTCTGCTGCTTACCTCACATTGACTGGCACGCTGCTTTTGCCAACTGCTCTCATGTCTGACGAGATTGCAACCATTCAATGCAAACCGAAGCTGCGTAGTCGCGCTTAAGCTTTCGAGGATCCGTTAACCAGTCCTTCGCTAGCCTACGAGCTCGAGGTGTCGATCGGCACCGGGACTAGCGTACCTAACCCTGGACGGAGCTCTGAAGACCAGCTCACGTTTAAACCGTAAGCAATGCAGATTCCATGTTGTGCAGCATTTCCACGTTGCGGCCTCAAATGCAGCTCCGAGTAGCAGCGCGTGACACATGCTCCATCTTCGTCACGTCACTACCTTGGTTCAGCATCCAGGCAGATAACACATCAAAGGTACACCCGGTATTGTGGGTGCAACATGCAGAGCCTTTACGACGCATTACTTTCGCAGCGATGTAATTGTGACTGTTGTACTGCTGGATGCCATGGCAGCAGGGTAACCTCACTGCATCAAGGGTGGGTCACCCTGCTGACCTGCATGACATCAATTACGGAAAGAGACAAGGCAGAAATGTCAACATTGTAGATATACCCCTTCGAAGCAGGGAACTGGCAAGACACGAGGAGCCAAGTAAAGGGGCCATCCAGGTAGCTGCTTTATTCAGGAAGTGAGCGGACCCTTGTATGCATGCCTCTATAGCTCCAAACACTTCAGGATGACCTCCTTCCCTGTGAATGGTAGATATGGCCCTCGAGTGCCCCACAAAAAACCCTAAGTGACTGGCTGATAGACAAGACTCCAGTCATATGCAATGACAGCCTTCATCCTTAGCTTATGCGCAGCCACATGCTTTGCTCCGATACTGGAGTAGAACATGCTGGAGAGGAACATGTAGGCTGGAACCAAGTGGCATGCCATGGTGTAGACTTTGCACGTGCACAAGTGATGTCAAAGCCCAAGAGAGTGGTTGGGCTATTGCAGGGAGCGCAGGGGAAAGCAGAGCAGCTGTGTACCATGGTACCCCTACCACTGAAAGCATGCTGCACTCACTAGCTAAGCTGAAGAAAAGAGCAAGGGCAGCGTCACCCCGCGACAAACATTCCCTAACCCACTCATTTTCAAGCCCACTCCGTTGACTGTGTCGATTAATGCTGCTGCATTTGATCAGGATCTCCCTTTGAAGAGCGACTTGACCATGCAGCAGCATTCTCTTTTTTCCACTCATACAAGACCCCTCGACTTATAACTTACAGCCAGGCATCAGTGGATACAGATTGAAAATGATGTAACAAACGTTGAAAGTGTGGCAACTGCAAAGGGCTGCTAGGTTGAAACGACCAAACACACTAGATAACAGCAGGATGACACTGCATCAGAAAGCCCAAGTAGCGGCGCACAAGTAATGTTCTGCAAAAGTCACAGGATGCATGCCTACTGCCCCCACTGCCTGCTTCATGCCTGAAAGGAGCTTCTCAATAGGGTTTAGGGTTAGGTAAAATCTCAACCCTGCACTGCCTGCTTCATGCCTGACAGAAGCTTCTCATTACGGTTCAGGGTTTAGGTAAGATCTAAACCCTGCAGTGCCTACATCATGCCTGATAGAAGCTTCTCACTGAGGTTTACGGTTTGGGTAAACTCGAAACCCTGCACTGCCTTTCTATCTGCCGCGGCGGGCGGGTTGAGGTTCATGGAAGCACTGCGTGCTGCTGCAACCAGCGGTAGTAGGGAGATGAAAAGAACACTTGTCAAGCTGTTCCAACATGGCCAAGGCGGCGTTGGAACCCCTGAGGACAGGCAACAAGCAAGAGACAGAACCAGCGGCACAAATACATGACTAGTGGAGCCCAATGAGAATAGACTACTGAACAATGCCACTATTGTTTCCTGTCACATGCATGTATGGATCACCTTGTATGGATCACCCTCCCGCACTGCTGCCTCTTGCCTCTGGTGCTGTCAGTCCTGCCGAGTGCGAGCCACTGCCACCGCCAGGCACCACCCCATTCTCCTAGCGACTCACCTGCTCTCCTCGGAGGGCGTTGTCATGGAGTCCATGACAATGCCAGCTGTTAATGAGCCATTCAGATAAATCGACATGTTTACATGTTTACATCTACGCACACACCATTTGTGGCGTACAATTAAGGAAGTAGGCCTACTTAGTGAGGACCACCTACCCCAGAGTATGACTCCAACAGTCCAACTCCTCAACCAAACAATCCACCTCCATCCCAACACCTCACAATTCGCACACTACACCATATCCGCCATAGAAGGGGTGGCCACGCCTGCCCTACCCTTCTCCAGTTGCTTCTGCCCTCCTAGCTCCCCCTCCCACATCCCGCTCATCCCCCCCTTCCCTCCCTCCCTGTCGTACCCCCCCACCCAAAGATTGTGGCCTCCCCACTGGAGAGGCCCTGTTTCCAGGCTCATTGGCCGGTCTTTTGTATATCTTTTCCTGTCTTGCTTTCCAGGTCTCATGCAGAGCCTGGATTGCATGCCTTTGTAACTTGTGAGCTGTGCTGTGTAGATGTGTCCCTCTTACACCAAGAAGTTCCAGCTGTCGTATGGTGCACTCTTTGTATAACGCTCCTGCAACTCCCAATATGATGGATCTCCGTTCGATAGTTGCACTTGGATGTCTCTCTCTTAGCAGTTTGTGCAGCTCGCTGTGCTGCTTGAATGGGTCCCGCATTGTCCGACTTGGGTCTGTATCACGTGTGTACTTGATTTCTACCAGCGTGACTACTGCAGGAGTTGTCCGCCATTGACCTTCTGGTGTCTTTCTAATTTGCCTCCTTCTGTATAGAATAATGTCTGGCCTACTCTTGCAGCCTTGGAATTCTTTTTGGGAGATCAAATCCCTAGGTATATGTTTTCTCGTTCTATGGAGTTCAGCCACTCCAGCACGTGCCCATTTACTGGCACTACCTCCGTCATTATAGACAATACTGTCAGCTCCCATGTCGCCTTGTGCAATGGCCTTTGTAATTATCCGCACTGCTTTGTTGTGCTTTTCCTGCACAAGCCCCGAAACAGCTGGGCACCAGGCAACAGCATGGTGTCCCCCATCTGGGTGCTTTTTGCAGCAGGGACATATGTTGCTCCTGCATTTGCCATATCTCTGCAGGTTTTTGGCCGTTGGTAGTTGCCCTGTAAGGTACTTCACTCTCGTGTTCTTCATACCTTCTGTGATGCCGTTAAGGGTCACCCAAGTGTCCATGTATTTGTCGGCCATACAAGGAACCGCGGTCTGCATGCCCTTGTAATACACTGTGGAAGTGTCTGCTTTTCCAAGACGAAGTTCACGGTAGTCACTGGAGGCATGCACTCGGTTGCTCAGTGCATCATCCAGGTTTTCTATCTGTTTCCATCGAACTCTCATTCCATCTTGACTGAGTTCATCCTCTTCCCATGTCTTCTGTACTGGCCAAACCTGCAAGGGTCTGGAGTTGCTTTCGACTGTTGAGAGGTCAACTTCAGCCTGCCCTGTCGCAGCTACGGTCGTGGCAATATCGTCTGCATGTTCGTTCCCTGGTATGCCGGCATGCCCGCGCACCTTGATGAGCATTACATCCTCGCCTGTTGCCAAAGCGGCGGCTTTGATCTCTTCCAGAAGGTTCTTGTGCCTGTGGAACCTAATACTTGCCGGATAGTAGATGGCGGCCTTGACAGAGTATATAGAGTTCACACTGTCGGTCATAATCTGGCTGTAGCCCAATTTCAGGGCCCCCAGTATGGCTATTAGCTCTGCCCGGTAAGCCGTATTATGTCTGGTTGGCGCTGCTGCTTGTATACTGATGAAACGCTCTGCCTGGGAGGCTGTGGCAGGCACGTATAACCCTGAGCCGAGGGTGACTGTCTCCCTACCCTCACGTCCCTCTGCTTTTCGCTGGCTACCGTCTGTGTAGACCAACTCTTGCCAATTATATTTCAACGGTTTTGCCTTTGTGAGCTCCAGTTGCTGCTCTGCGAGCTGGTTCATGTGCTCTAGGGATGGAGCTAGAGACAAGTATGGCAAGCTTTGATCACAGGGGGCACTCTTGATCTTATCGGGCGGCCTATACAGTATGCTGTCAAGTTTTACTTCTGTGTCCTTGGCACCAGCGGAATGGTCTGGCCAGTGGTGTTGGAGGTGGCCCCATGTGAGAGGGGTACTTGGATGGGCATGTTGGTTGACCGCCAGGATCAGGTGTTTCTTGAAGGTGCTACTGGACGCTTCGGTATCTGGGAAACATTGATTATATCCTGCAGCATTGCCTACAGCAAGTATATTGATGTCCCACTTTGGATGGCCTGTGTCCTCAGGGGGAATGCCCAGGGTGGCTGCTTGAGGTTGGATAAACTTAAAGCTTTTCCTTGGTATGGTTGCCAACAGTCTGCATGTGTCTGGCATCTTCTGTGCCCATTTCATGTAGGCAGTGTTACTGCCTTCCGTCCATGCTGGTAGGACGAACAAAGTGAGTGTGGGCGTCTCTGTGTTTTGTGCTGAGTGTACTGCCCATGATACTGCTTTGTACATCTCTTTTGATTCATACTCAGGGTTGGCAACCGAGTACCCTGTCCATTGGCATGTGTATGCATCATGCATGGCCCCGAACAGCTGGTCCCTTTCAAAGCAACTCCAGTACTGTTGCATGCCACTGTGGTAATTCAGCGGACTCGCAAAGCGCTCTTTGCGTAGACCTGGGAATGTCTCTTTAAATGTGTCATAAATACCTGGGGGCGTGGCCCAGTGGTTGGTAAGATCCACTCTCCTATTAGTGCCTGGGACGGGTTGTCCTGTCTTGTACCTTTTTACAAGGCTGGCTACTTCCTCTGCAAAGGTCTTTGGCTTGAGCTTTTTCACCAGATCAGACCTGGTTTTCATCACTTGTTCATAATTGTGATAGAGTAGTGCAAGTCTTTCCTGTGTCATCATCCCCACAGTACGTCCAGCGGGATCGTGGATGCACGCCATTCTTACTTCATAGTCCTTCTTATTTCCTGTGGCTACCTGATACCTTCTGAGCACTTGCCTGTATTGGATTTCAAACCTCCCAGTGCCCACAATATCCGCGTGAGGGTCTGTGTCTTCCGTAACAAATGTGCACCGTTGACGGGCGTCCTCGCCAATTGTGCTGTGCAAGCGTGGACCCTGATTGCCCTGCTTCTCCCTGTTTGTGAGATGCTGGTCTTTTGGTGGTTTAGACCTAGCACTTTGCCTTCCTCCATCAACTCCTGAAGAGTTTTTGGATGTGTATATCTCCATTGTTTTATTAACCTGTTCTTCGTACCCAAGCGCTTTCAATGTGTCTGCGTTTTCCCATTTTGGTTCCCATTCAATGTACCACTGCTGTACTTCTTGCTCGTATCTTTCCCGTGTTAAACTTTCAGGGTAATGGTCATACCTTTGGCATTCCCAGCATTTTTCGTCTACAAGAGATGTCCTGCCTGTTGGGCAGCACTGGTGGTAACCCCTGTGGCATGTATTGCATCTAAGTAGCGTGCCTTCATCACCGTGGCATCGTCCACAGACCAGGTTTGGAGAGTTCTGCATATCGGCAGCTGTGGCTGGGCGCATCAGTGCGGGTTTGTATCCCAGGTTGTCTATGGCAATGCTTTTTTCCCAGCTCTCAAGTACTGTTGGGGCCCAATGAACTTCCCACTGAATTTGACTGGTCAGCAGGCGTCTTTGCTTTTTGCGCCACTTTGTATGGTGATTGGCCATGCGTGCTGCACCAGATACCTCCTTGACGCTATCCTTGTAGGCGCACAGTAGATTGTACACAGTTTGCGGAGGTACCTTTTTGCTGAGCAATTGACTCGCCCTTTGCTTCCTTGTGAGTGTGCAATCATCGGTCTCCGGTTCTCCAATTTCCAGATGCCTTTGACCACATGCGTTACTGTCCGGCCTATTTTGCTCCGAACTGCCAACATCAGTTTTCTCATCTGCAGTTAATACAGGGCCCGACTGGCGTAGCTGTGGATCAAACGCAATGGCATGCTCCCTTTTTCCTCCACAGCTGAGTTCGACTGTCTTTTGGTGTAGCTGGGCCCAGGTGGCCTTTTCGTAACAGGCTTTCAGAGTATTTGGTGGTGGCGGCCTGTGCGCTGTTTCACCATCAAGCTTCCGCCTGATCCATCGTACGTGTTCTGAATCTACATTATAGCCTCTTGCTGCTGAGGCTGCCCCATTTAAATAATCCTGCGATGCCAGGAACTTGGCCACCTCATTCAGGGAAGTTACGTATTTCGTCTTCATTGATCTGATCCCTAGGTTACGAGCTATGTCTTGGGCACTCAGTAGTCGTTTGCCTTTTTTGTTCAGCAACTCGCCCAGGCGGAAAATGCCCAACTCTTGAAGCTTGAGCAGCGGCTTCCTGATTTGCATAAGGGTGGAGTCCCTACCCCAGTATTCTACATTTCCTAAAATAGTCTGAGCAACCTCTGTTGCTGGGAGAGGGTATGCCTCCTCACCATTCTGGTACATGTATATTCCTGCTCCCACTCCTTGCATCAACTGTCGCATTCTTAGAGAGTAGGTAGGTACCCAGTCTGCTGCCTTGTCTGCTGCAGGGTGGGTGTATGCCTGCAATTGTGCTTCAAGCAGGGCTCGTGTCAGCTGTCCGCGTTTGCTTTGATCGTTCACAGCCTGTGTAAAGTTTTTCACTGCTGCAACCGTGTAAGGCACCATAAGGGACGTATTGCCTAATCCACCACGTTTAAGATCCTCACGAATCATTGCTGTTGGTGTGCCAGGTGGGAGCTTGTGCGCTTGCCGGACTACAGAGTCCATTACTTTGTCCAGAGCATCCAGTGCTTTTTCATTGTAGCACATCAGCGCAAAGGGGTACCTAGCTTTAGCCTTCAGACAGCTCTGCAGCGTGCGCAGCTTCTGTGCTTGCGTGTTGTAGCACCTGCCTAAGTGGGCTGCCATGCTCTTGAGTGCTTTGCAAACCTCTTCCTGCTGCTTTTTCCACTGGAGGTCCATTGTGTACCATACACCCAACAGTTTATATGGCTCCTTTGGATTGTGTGCTGTAATTACGTGACCTTGCATCTCGATGATGCGGGTCAGCCGGCAGACCAGGTCCTTGTCGAAGGGCTTCTGGGGTTGCCGCTTGTACAAGGCTGCGGTGGCGATTGTCTTTGACTGGCTGATGATCAGCCGACCCCAAGTTGCATACTGACTGACCTTTTGGGCCTGTATAGCCAAGTCGCTGTGCCCTCCTGTGTACAGGGTTAGATCATCTGCATATGAGTTGTTACTGAAAGTGACTAGCTGGCCTTTGCGTTTCAAAGCTCCTGGATGGTATCCTTTCGCCCCTACACTCAGCCACCGAAGCAGTGGTTCCAGGTATAGTATAAACAGGAAAGGAGAGAGGCTATCACCTTGCAGTGTGCCTCTTTGGACTTTGATTGGGGCCGTCGTGCCGTGTGGGGTAACCACAGTTGTGAACGCACTTTCATAAAGGCCTCTTACTACATGCACTGCATCCGCTGGGTAGCCAAGGTCAGTGAGTATTTTGTACATTTTTTGGTGATCAATGGTGTCAAATGCTTCCTTTAAATCCACTAGCAGCAGGAATATGTCTTGGCCGGTCAGTCTGGCGTCTTCCAACAACATCGTGTGTATCTCGAGCTGCTGAATTGTGTTCCTGTGTGCCCTGAACCCACCCTGTTCCTGGCTCAGGATGTGGTGCTTGTCGGCATAAGATGCAAATACTCCCTGAACCACTTTGGTCCATAGCTTGTACATAGTGTTTTCCAGCCCTATCCTGCGATAGTAGTCTAGCTCCAAAATGTTGCCCTTGTTCTTGTACAGCAGCACGGTGTAACTTTCCTTCCATTTGTGTGGTGTGCAGCCTGTAGCCCACATGATCATTGTCAGCATGTGCATGCAGTCCTTCAATAGTACGGGGGCTGCTTTCAGTATTTCGTTGGGAATCCCATCTGGGCCTGGCTGTTTGCCGGTGCTTAAGTTGGACAGGCACCTGTCAAACTCTGCTCTGTCCATTATCATGTGATGCAGTCCTTCCTGGCAGGGCCCATCGTGCGCCTCTGTTTCCAGAGAGAATGGATCTGGGGCTGCTGCTTGTTCCCATGGATAGCAGGTTGCTTGGGCTGTGTCCTCTTTGTTATTGCTGGTGTCAGTGGCTGGTTGTGGCAGGGAGCCGGCATGGTGGTCGGTCAAACTTCTGTGACATTTTTCAATGATATCGTTTGGCTCCGTCAGAATCCTGTTTCCATCTTTCAACACCCGAAGGGCGTACCGTAGTGCTGGCTTGTACTGCCCTGTCATAATCTTGTTCCCGACTTTCTGATTGTCCTGTGCCAACCTCTGGTGCCTTTCCCGGTGTCGCTGTACAACGTAGGAGGCATCCTTCTGATCTGTTTCTTTTATCTTTTCTTTAATGTGAGCCTCCAGGGCTTTTCCTGACTGTCCTTTTAGTCTGTCTTCAATCTCTCCGCCCTGGGAGTGCTGCTCATTGTCAGAGGCGTGCTCTCGTAGCAGTTGGGCCAGTGTGCGATCATCCTTGCTTTCTTGCACCTGTGCTTCCTCATACCTTATTTGTCTGAGTCTGTGCTTCAGCCTGAGATACTTGGCCCGTGCCCTGGCTGTGGTTCTGTTCTGGTGGTGCACTTTGCTAGGTAGGCCCTGCTGTCTAGTCTTGCATACTTGCAGTGCAATCTGGTTTCCCTTTGAGAGGATATCCGTCAACCTGTCACCCAACATATCTACTTTGGTCTGCAAGGCAGCTGTAGGCTCCCATTTGGGATCGGTGGGGGTTATCTGCTTGGCATCTAGTTTGGCCCAGTAGGGCTGCACCTCATTCTCCATGATCTTTGTCAGGCTCGCCCATAGCTCATACACTTCACCTGACAGTCTCACATTCATGGCAGTTGCGAGGGCTTGTTTGTCTTCCTGGGTCAGAGGTGTGACTAGTACTGTTTTGGTCTGGGTTGCTTTGTCCTCAATGACTGGCAGAGGCAGCTGCCCCATTGTCACGTATGGCACTTCAGCACACAGTGCTTTGTGGTCTGTATTGCAGTCGGAGGTTTCTATGGTGTACACCATGGCACCAGGCCGGTCAGCCCACAGGGATTGTGTCAGAATATCATCTATACGGCTGATCTCATTTTCACCACTCTGCTGAGTTTCCCTGAAGAATGTTTTTGGCCTGGTCGTCCAGCCATTGCTCACCACCTTGGCATCAAACGGGCTCAGCCCAGTCTCTTGCATGAATGTCTGATACTGTGCATCATGTGATCCTTTCTTTCCTGTTTGACGGTCTGTAGGGTACAATGCGGCATTCATGTCTCCAGCCACTAAGTGAACATGGTTTGCGCTGCTTGCCATGCACTCCTTAACATACTTATAGATACTTTGCCTTGTCATCTTTGCCCCGCACCCGGTTGGCATGTAGGCTCCGGTCACTGTGAGAGGAGCTGATGCTGGTCTACATAGAGACATCTGGTATATGTAACCGTGAAGTTCAACAGGAACTGAAGGTATGGTCAGGTCAGTCCCTGCTAGCAAGGCCATGTGTACTGCCATTAAGACACCTGCCTGTCCCCTGATTGCATCCAGGGAGGTGTATCCCCACTTATAGCCTTGCAGTAGTATTGCGGCCCATCTCGGTAGCTTGCCTCCTGCTGGCAGGTGATGTTCTGTCCATACCAGAATGTCTGGTTTTGCCTCCATCATTTTCTTCATCAGTTGAACTTTGGCTTTTATCCCTCTGCCGTTCACTGTTACTGTCTTCATTTTTGCATTTGTCCCCTCACAGTCAGTGTATGTGTCTGCCAGTATAGCAGGGTGCTGTGTTATCTCTGCTGCACATCGGTGCTTTATCTTCTTGTACTGCTTGCTTATGCCTTTTTTGCAGACCGAACGTACCTTCCAGTCTGCAGCAGCAGCATGTGTTCTGCTGCGGCGGGTGTCTTTGTGTCGCCTTCCTGTTCTCTGCGCCCTGAATGCGCCTGCTACTTCTTTTTCTACTCCATGCAAGTTCCCTGCAGGGCGCAGCTTTTTATCTGTATGTACCAATGTATCACCTTCACCCTTTGGTCCTGTGGACGCTGCCTTGGTAGTTGCTTGCCTCTGTTCCAACATCTGGGCTTGTGCCGCACTTCTGCCTGGCTGCCTTTGCTGCTCTTGTGCCTGCCTCTTTTTGCTTATGATCTGTATTGCCTGCCACTCCTGCTCAGTGACAGTGTGAGGCTTGTCTCTGTTATGAACTGATGTGGTCTGTACTTTGACTGCAATGCTGTTAGGGACCATGGGCCCTATTCCTGTTTGTGCCTGGTTGAGGCATGTCATTGGCGCCGTGCTACCTCTTGTTTCAAGCACCCTCTCAGCTCCTGACTTGTCCTCTTTTGTGTCAGGAGATGGTTGCTGTGGCTCTGCTGCCATTAGAAATGAGCGGATGTCCTGTGTCTGTGCAGCTGCACTGGAATTGAGCTTAGGCAGTCTAAGCCTCCACCTTCCCTTAACCTGTGTCTTTTTGGGTGGGGGAGCCGGCCTTTTAACCTGGTGTGTGCCTGAATCCAATGTTAGGTGGGCCTTTTTGGTTGCTTGTCCCATATGTGTTGGCTTCTTGCTTTGAGTTTTTCCTTCAACACCTTCCTGTTCCTCGGCTTTGCGCTTCAAGTTTGTGACCAAAGGACTTTGCTTCTTCTGGTTCTGGGCTCCTGTCCGTTTTAGAGGAACCTCGGTTTGAAATGCAGGTTTGCCCTGTCGGGGTGCACGCCCTTTTGGTACATTAGGTCGGAGTGCAGTCTCACCGGGTGGGAGGTGAAACTGCTGGTTAGGGAAGTCCTGCTGGATCCATGCACTGGCTGGCCTGCTGGAGTTGACTTGTTCAGTAAAAGCAACCTGCTGCAGGTCCACGTACAGTTGGTTGCAAAAGTTTTGGCCGGTACGTATTGCTGGGGTTTAAGCAGCAGCAGCAAGACCTGATTTACAACCATTTATGTTTAAGAAAGTAAACAGGCAGAGCATCAATGTGCTGCAGTTGGTATGCCCAAGAGGTATCACAAGTAGCCTCGCACGCGAGACGTCCCGAGTTCGAGCCCCGGGCGTGCCCTATAAATATACTATATAATAGCCAGCCAGCCAGCCTTAGCCTTAGCCGCAGACGCAGACCAGCAAGCCTCCCCCCTGTTCCTAGAGCCCTTCTGCTTTTTTTGACCTGCCTCTCCCCTTCAACCTCTGCACCTCCTGTGCTTGCCAGCCCCACACCCCATCTGTCCCCCTCCCACAGCCCTCTCAGCTCAGCCTTGCACTTGCCCCAACTTCTCGCATGCCCTGCCTACCCCCACCTGCCCTGCCATTGAACTGGTAATGCCCCTGCACCTGCTTCACATCTGGTCTATATGCCACTGCCCCTAAACAGTAAAGAAAGGGCACCTGTGCCTGCTGGCAGTTTTCTGCATTTACCCCCTTAAAAAGCAGCAAAAATGCCTCCGCTGTCTCCCTTGTAAGACCCCTGCTTTTCTCAGCAGCCAAGCAACACAGAACAACACAGATGCATCCTACACCCACTTGTGCCAACAAGGACCTCTTAGAGAAGCTGCACATGCAAGAGATTAACATGAGTCCTTGAGATCTGGCAGGAGCACGCAATCTCCTGTAACAATTTCATATTTTGGCCAAAACTTTTGCAACCAACTGTAGTAAGCACGTGGTTAAGAGCAGCTGAGACACAGCAGGCTGTGAACCCCAAGGTTTTAGCTTCCAGCTAACCGATAGAACTATGCAACACTGTGTTAGTATTTTAAGCATTGCCTCAACGACAGTCTGTGATTGCTGCATGCCATGAAATCGGCGAAGGCGCTTGATGGGGGCAAAGTCGACGTTTAACGGCGAACGCCAGAACATGGCGGAAGAGGAGCGCTTCGCCAACGCCATCCTCGATGTGTAATCTCTGTCCTTTTTAAACATTCAGTAAGGCAATTGCCTGCACTAAGTGGACGTGGGCTCCTTGCGCAATGTCGCTTTCTTTAGGAGACAGCGGGCTGCATGGCAGTGGGGTTGGGTATCAGGACCCAGGTTCTGCTACTTGCAGCATTGCAACTTGGCGGTGATCACAGGAGATTGCTCCAAGTCCCCCTCATTGTGTGCGGCATCTACGGGTATACATACTACATGGATGGTATTAGATGGGACTTTCTGCTGTGTGTGTTACTGGGCAGTCAATCAAAGAGGTCAATCTTGACCCACAGTACCCTTGCCTGCGGTAGGACGCCCATGGCTGAAAACTGCATTCGTTCGCCCTGGCTGCTGCAAAGCAGCAGACACAAGCAGGCAGGCATGCCAAGAAAGGCATTGGTAGGAGCTTTGAACTTGCTATGTGATTGGCATAAACTGCTTATTGCTCACCACTTGAGGAGGCATCCAATATGGTACACTGTGGACTTTACATATTTGGCAGCTGCTCTGCAGCTGCTGCACAGAACCACATAATGACTACAGCAGCACACTACTCTATGTACCCTCCATCCAGTTCCACCACCCTCCTCCAATCCCTGTCCATGTTGGACATCAGCTTTGTACACAGCTCGTCTGGCACCTGCTCCCATACCTCAAAGACGCACTTCTCTAACTCAGCCTGGTTTTTGGGCCTGAGCTTATATACCCTCTGCTTAACCCAAGCCCACAAGTGCTCAATGGGATTGAGGTCAGGGGAGCTGCCTGGCCACTTATCCAGCACCTGCACACCCACCGACCGCAAGTACCTGTTAGTCCCGCCGGCTTTATGTGCAGGGGCACTATCTTGCAGCAACTTCCAGTCCTCAACCCCCACTGATGCAAAGAGATCTTCAGCATCTGGGACCAGATACTCATCCAGGATGTCAACGTACTCTTTTCCCCCCACTCCTACAGCTGGCTCATTGCTCTTCACCTTCAAGTACTTTGACTTCATGCCGGTAGTGCCCGTGCAACGGACGAGTCTGCTCTTTCCCACACTGCAGATGCCACCATAGACATGGATCTGTGGAAGCTTATGGGGCATTGCACGGACCACCCTCTGCCCCTTCCTCTTCCAGACTCTCCTGGACACCCCTGGCTTCCCCAGCCTGACCATAGTGCTGTCTACTGCAAAGACCTTGCTGGGGTCTGTGCTGTGGTCAATGTGGTACTCAGCAAATGCTCTGCGCTTGGCACGTGCAGCGGCACTTATCATGGGAATCACTCGCTCAGGGCCCATCTCTAAAGGTGTTTCTCCCTTTCTGGCTGCTCTCCACACTGTGGTTCTGTGTGTGGCTGGTGGGATCTTCCCTGACTCTATCAGCAGCTTCCAAGCACTGGTACTGCTCTGCTCCTCAAGCACTACATCCTTCAGATTCTCAATTTCAGACCCGGAAAGCAGTGCAGGACGTCCACTTCTGGGCAAATCGTTCAGATTGCCTGTTTCATGCCACTGATTATACCACTTTTTCACAAAAGAGGCCTTGAAACCGAGCTGTTTTGCTGCTGCTGCAGTATCCCCATTCCGTTCGTCGACGGCCTTGACAGCTGCAGCGCGTTTAATTAACCTAGCTGTGGAAACCATGGTGCAGGTTAATTGTCTTAGGAAGGAGAGAAACATGTGCCATGGATGTGTTAAATTACTTCCTTGCAGATTCCCAAACTTGCAATAGAAACAGCCAGAACCCTAGTAAGCACGTGGTTAAGAGCAGCTGAGACACAGCAGGCTGTGAACCCCAAGGTTTTAGCTTCCAGCTAACCGATAGAACTATGCAACACTGTGTTAGTATTATAAGCATTGCCTCAACGACAGTCTGTGATTGCTGCATGCCATGAAATCGGCGAAGGCCCTTGATGGGGGCAAAGTCGACGTTTAACGGCGAACGCCAGAACATGGCGGAAGAGGAGCGCTTCGCCAACGCCATCCTCGATGTGTAATCTCTGTCCTTTTTAAACATTCAGTAAGGCAATTGCCTGCACTAAGTGGACGTGGGCTCCTTGCGCAATGTCGCTTTCTTTAGGAGACAGCGGGCTGCATGGCAGTGGGGTTGGGTATCAGGACCCAGGTTCTGCTACTTGCAGCATTGCAACTTGGCGGTGATCACAGGAGATTGCTCCAAGTCCCCCTCATTGTGTGCGGCATCTACGGGTATACATACTACATGGATGGTATTAGATGGGACTTTCTGCTGTGTGTGTTACTGGGCAGTCAATCAAAGAGGTCAATCTTGACCCACAGTACCCTTGCCTGCGGTAGGACGCCCATGGCTGAAAACTGCATTCGTTCGCCCTGGCTGCTGCAAAGCAGCAGACACAAGCAGGCAGGCATGCCAAGAAAGGCATTGGTAGGAGCTTTGAACTTGCTATGTGATTGGCATAAACTGCTTATTGCTCACCACTTGAGGAGGCATCCAATATGGTACACTGTGGACTTTACATATTTGGCAGCTGCTCTGCAGCTGCTGCACAGAACCACATAATGACTACAGCAGCACACTACTCTATGTACCCTCCATCCAGTTCCACCACCCTCCTCCAATCCCTGTCCATGTTGGACATCAGCTTTGTACACAGCTCGTCTGGCACCTGCTCCCATACCTCAAAGACGCACTTCTCTAACTCAGCCTGGTTTTTGGGCCTGAGCTTATATACCCTCTGCTTAACCCAAGCCCACAAGTGCTCAATGGGATTGAGGTCAGGGGAGCTGCCTGGCCACTTATCCAGCACCTGCACACCCACCGACCGCAAGTACCTGTTAGTCCCGCCGGCTTTATGTGCAGGGGCACTATCTTGCAGCAACTTCCAGTCCTCAACCCCCACTGATGCAAAGAGATCTTCAGCATCTGGGACGAGATACTCATCCAGGATGTCAACGTACTCTTTTCCCCCCACTCCTACAGCTGGCTCATTGCTCTTCACCTTCAAGTACTTTGACTTCATGCCGGTAGTGCCCGTGCAACGGACGAGTCTGCTCTTTCCCACACTGCAGATGCCACCATAGACATGGATCTGTGGAAGCTTATGGGGCATTGCACGGACCACCCTCTGCCCCTTCCTCTTCCAGACTCTCCTGGACACCCCTGGCTTCCCCAGCCTGACCATAGTGCTGTCTACTGCAAAGACCTTGCTGGGTTCTGTGCTGTGGTCAATGTGGTACTCAGCAAGTGCTCTGCGCTTGGCACGTGCAGCGGCACTTATCATGGGAATCACTCGCTCAGGGCCCATCTCTAAAGGTGTTTCTCCCTTTCTGGCTGCTCTCCACACTGTGGTTCTGTGTGTGGCTGGTGGGATCTTCCCTGACTCTATCAGCAGCTTCCAAGCACTGGTACTGCTCTGCTCCTCAAGCACTACATCCTTCAGATTCTCAATTTCAGACCCGGAAAGCAGTGCAGGACGTCCACTTCTGGGCAAATCGTTCAGATTGCCTGTTTCATGCCACTGATTATACCACTTTTTCACAAAAGAGGCCTTGAAACCAAGCTGTTTTGCTGCTGCTGCAGTATCCCCATTCCGTTCGTCGACGGCCTTGACAGCTGCAGCGCGTTTAATTAACCTAGCTGTGGAAACCATGGTGCAGGTTAATTGTCTTAGGAAGGAGAGAAACATGTGCCATGGATGTGTTAAATTACTTCCTTGCAGATTCCCAAACTTGCAATAGAAACAGCCAGAACCCTACAGTTGGTTGCAAACGTTTTGGCCGGTACGTATTGCTGGGGTTTAAGCAGCAGCAGCAAGACCTGATTTACAACCATTTATGTTTAAGAAAGTAAACAGGCAGAGCATCAATGTGCTGCAGTTGGTATGCCCAAGTGGTATCACAAGTAGCCTCGCACGCGAGATGTCCCGAGTTCGAGCCCCGGGCGTGCCCTATAAATATACTATATGATAGCCAGCCAGCCAGCCTTAGCCTTAGCCGCAGACGCAGACCAGCAAGCCTCCCCCCTGTTCCTAGAGCCCTTCTGCTTTTTTTGACCTGCCTCTCCCCTTCAACCTCTGCACCTCCTGTGCTTGCCAGCCCCACACCCCATCTGTCACCCTCCCACAGCCCTCTCAGCTCAGCCTTGCCCCAACTTCTCGCATGCCCTGCCTACCCCCACCTGCCCTGCCATTGAACTGGTAATGCCCCTGCACCTGCTTCACATCTGGTCTATATGCCACTGCCCCTAAACAGTAAAGAAAGGGCACCTGTGCCTGCTGGCAGTTTTCTGCATTTACCCCCTTAAAAAGCAGCAAAAATGCCTCCGCTGTCTCCCTTGTAAGACCCCTGCTTTTCTCAGCAGCCAAGCAACACAGAACAACACAGATGCATCCTACACCCACTTGTGCCAACAAGGACCTCCTAGAGAAGCTGCACATGCAAGAGATTAACATGAGTCCTTGAGATCTGGCAGGAGCACGCAATCTCCTGTAACAATTTCATATTCTGGCCAAAACTTTTGCAACCAACTGTGTACCATATTGGATGCCTCCTCAAGTGGTGAGCAATAAGCAGTTTATGCCAATCACATAGCAAGTTCAAAGCTCCTACCAATGCCTTTCTTGGCATGCCTGCCTGCTTGTGTCTGCTGCTTTGCAGCAGCCAGGGCGAACGAATGCAGTTTTCAGCCATGGGCGTCCTACCGCAGGCAAGGGTACTGTGGGTCAAGATTGACCTCTTTGATTGACTGCCCAGTAACACACACAGCAGAAAGTCCCATCTAATACCATCCATGTAGTATGTATACCCGTAGATGCCGCACACAATGAGGGGGACTTGGAGCAATCTCCTGTGATCACCGCCAAGTTGCAATGCTGCAAGTAGCAGAACCTGGGTCCTGATACCCAACCCCACTGCCATGCAGCCCGCTGTCTCCTAAAGAAAGCGACATTGCGCAAGGAGCCCACGTCCACTTAGTGCAGGCAATTGCCTTACTGAATGTTTAAAAAGGACAGAGATTACACATCGAGGATGGCGTTGGCGAAGCGCTCCTCTTCCGCCATGTTCTGGCGTTCGCCGTTAAACGTCGACTTTGCCCCCATCAAGGGCCTTCGCCGATTTCATGGCATGCAGCAATCACAGACTGTCGTTGAGGCAATGCTTATAATACTAACACAGTGTTGCATAGTTCTATCGGTTAGCTGGAAGCTAAAGCCTTGGGGTTCACAGCCTGCTGTGTCTCAGCTGCTCTTAACCACGTGCTTACTAGGGTTCTGGCTGTTTCTATTGCAAGTTTGGGAATCTGCAAGGAAGTAATTTAACACATCCATGGCACATGTTTCTCTCCTTCCTAAGACAATTAACCTGCACCATGGTTTCCACAGCTAGGTTAATTAAACGCGCTGCAGCTGTCAAGGCCGTCGACGAACGGAATGGGGATACTGCAGCAGCAGCAAAACAGCTCGGTTTCAAGGCCTCTTTTGTGAAAAAGTGGTATAATCAGTGGCATGAAACAGGCAATCTGAACGATTTGCCCAGAAGTGGACGTCCTGCACTGCTTTCCGGGTCTGAAATTGAGAATCTGAAGGATGTAGTGCTTGAGGAGCAGAGCAGTACCAGTGCTTGGAAGCTGCTGATAGAGTCAGGGAAGATCCCACCAGCCACACACAGAACCACAGTGTGGAGAGCAGCCAGAAAGGGAGAAACACCTTTAGAGATGGGCCCTGAGCGAGTGATTCCCATGATAAGTGCCGCTGCACGTGCCAAGCGCAGAGCATTTGCTGAGTACCACATTGACCACAGCACAGACCCCAGCAAGGTCTTTGCAGTAGACAGCACTATGGTCAGGCTGGGGAAGCCAGGGGTGTCCAGGAGAGTCTGGAAGAGGAAGGGGCAGAGGGTGGTCCGTGCAATGCCCCATAAGCTTCCACAGATCCATGTCTATGGTGGCATCTGCAGTGTGGGAAAGAGCAGACTCGTCCGTTGCACGGGCACTACCGGCATGAAGTCAAAGTACTTGAAGGTGAAGAGCAATGAGCCAGCTGTAGGAGTGGGGGGAAAAGAGTACGTTGACATCCTGGATGAGTATCTGGTCCCAGATGCTGAAGATCTCTTTGCATCAGTGGGGGTTGAGGACTGGAAGTTGCTGCAAGATAGTGCCCCTGCACATAAAGCCGGCGGGACTAACAGGTACTTGCGGTCGGTGGGTGTGCAGGTGCTGGATAAGTGGCCAGGCAGCTCCCCTGACCTCAATCCCATTGAGCACTTGTGGGCTTGGGTTAAGCAGAGGGTATATAAGCTCAGGCCCAAAAACCAGGCTGAGTTAGAGAAGTGCGTCTTTGAGGTATGGGAGCAGGTGCCAGACGAGCTGTGTACAAAGCTGATGTCCAACATGGACAGGGATTGGAGGAGGGTGGTGGAACTGGATGGAGGGTACATAGAGTAGTGTGCTGCTGTAGTCATTATGTGGTTCTGTGCAGCAGCTGCAGAGCAGCTGCCAAATATGTAAAGTCCACAGTTGGTTCCAAAAGTTTTGGCCGGTACGTATTGCTGGGGTTTAAGCAGCAGCAGCAAGACCTGATTTACAACCATTTATGTTTAAGAAAGTAAACAGGCAGAGCATCAATGTGCTGCAGTTGGTATGCCCATGTGGTATCACAAGTAGCCTCGCACGCGAGACGTCCCGAGTTCGAGCCCCGGGCGTGCCCTATAAATATACTATATAATAGCCAGCCAGCCAGCCTTAGCCTTAGCCGCAGACGCAGACCAGCAAGCCTCCCCCCTGTTCCTAGAGCCCTTCTGCTTTTTTTGACCTGCCTCTCCCCTTCAACCTCTGCACCTCCTGTGCTTGCCAGCCCCACACCCCATCTGTCACCCTCCCACAGCCCTCTCAGCTCAGCCTTGCACTTGCCCCAACTTCTCGCATGCCCTGCCTACCCCCACCTGCCCTGCCATTGAACTGGTAATGCCCCTGCACCTGCTTCACATCTGGTCTATATGCCACTGCCCCTAAACAGTAAAGAAAGGGCACCTGTGCCTGCTGGCAGTTTTCTGCATTTACCCCCTTAAAAAGCAGCAAAAATGCCTCCGCTGTCTCCCTTGTAAGACCCCTGCTTTTCTCAGCAGCCAAGCAACACAGAACAACACAGATGCATCCTACACCCACTTGTGCCAACAAGGACCTCCTAGAGAAGCTGCACATGCAAGAGATTAACATGAGTCCTTGAGATCTGGCAGGAGCACGCAATCTCCTGTAACAATTTCATATTTTGGCCAAAACTTTTGCAACCAACTGTATGTCAGGTTCTGAGTACTTTCCAGGGGCAGCCGCCTGGCCCGGCTTAAACTCATCATGGTGGTGTGAGAAGTGTAAGCATCCCATTTTACTGTCGTGCTCATGGTTCCTGTGAAATTGTACCAATCCGCATCTGTAATTTCCTTTACATTGCCGTGATTGCGGCTGCCTCCATATGGAATGGAGTCCAGCTCATACCATTTGTCATCCACAGGGCTTTTCTTCCAGCATATGAAATGTCCACCATCCCCAGGTTTATGCAGATAGAGGGCATTGCATCCTATAGGTGCATGATTTTCCAGCACCTCCCACTTGGTATATCTTGGTGCCTGTTGAGCTAGGTGATGTACGTTTCCCAGCACTGGCACCAACGTGACATCCTCTTGGGTGAAGTAGTACAACAACTTGCATATGGATCCTATTCTGAACCATCCTCCCTCGCGACAGTCTTGCCCATCGTCTGTGGATCGTGGGAGCTCCTTTACAAGGGCATGCATTGCCTGCTCAGGTGTAAGCACCTGCCTTCCCGCCATAGCATTAAGTGCATGTATGCCACAGTACCCTGCTCTTTGAGGCTCGCAGTATAGTTGCTTGTCTGTGGGGCTCACCCACGTCTCGGCTACCCTGCCAGCCCTGTCGTGTGCCGGTGTTTTGCTCGGACCTCCTCCCCGTTGGTCGTGCTTTTTGTAGTAATGCTGCTCGATAACTTCAGGACGAAGTTCGTCTGCGCTGCTAGGGCTGGGTGCATTAGGACCAACAGTATTGCAGTTGTCTGCTAAGTACTGCGTCATCTGGATAGTAAATTGCATGAAAAGTCTTTTATCCATTATCGAGTGCGGGGCCTCCGCATGGACCGCCCCTTCCGACCCGGAGGTGTCTGCCATGTTGATTATTGGTCTCTGACGTTTGCGTGCTTTGTTCCGCGAATACAAATGCCACTGCCTTTCCCTCAGCCTGCGACCAGCCATTCGTTGAGTGAACCTTTTAAATTGCCTAGCCACTGCAATCTTTACATAGTGCTTGTCTCCGGCCTCGAGGCAGTCTTGTGATTCTTGCCAATCGGTGCTGCCTTGCTTTTTACGGCCCTTGCTCTGTCTCTTCCGTGATTTCCGTCGTGGCTTCTTTATTTTACAATTCCGAGGGGATGTTGTGGCGCCAGAGTTGGAGATAGCTGCGGTATCTCCTGCTGGCTCTGTTGCGTTTATCAGTCCGTGAGGATGTACACCATTTGCTGCTATTGGGTATGTTCCTGACGCCTGTACAGAGCAGTCATGGACATCTGGCATGGCCTGCTCATTTTCCGTCCCTTCTGCTCCAACAGCAGTATCATGTGGACAGCTACTTTGATGGGCAATGCCAAGATAAAGCAGGAGCATACTTGCCCCTAGGCATGCTGATGCTTCTCGAGCTTCTTCGATTGAAGTATCTCGGCAGAATTTGCTGCTCAGCCTGTTTTGACTCGCTGCCGTTTGAGCAGGGCTGTTCTTGTGAGGATCCCATGAGCTGCTGGGAGGATGTGACTGTTGCTGAGAATAGCTGACTGCATGTGCGGAGCTTTGTTGTACCACTTCTGAGACATCACCAACGCTTCTCTTGAGCTGGCTGCGACCACTACTGCTTGCCTTTCTGCGAGCTGCCTTGGATGTCCCACTGAGGGGCGGGAGATCAGCTGTTGTGCTGCCATGATTCTCCTGGCCGCTTTCTGCCTGCATCTTTAGCTTATTCTGGTTTGAAGGGTTGCCACAACACTGCTGTCCAGCCTTTGCTGTGGGCGTATTTTGAATGAAGTCCTGCTTCTTCTCGGAGGATGCTAACAACCTGCCCTGGGGGCTTTGTAGGCTTATCTCTACGTCTGTGGACTGCTTTCCTGCTATCCTTCCTGGCAAGACATCGGCCGTGCGCGTTGCATCGGTGCAGTTCGAGCAACCGTGAGGATTTTGTTGAGCGGACCCGTACACCTGGTCTGGATGTTTGGGCGCCCCGCTCTCCTCAGGCCAAACTGACCACAACAGCAGCATCAGTCGTGCACATACTGCCCTAGCGTACCTGTTAATGCACTCTGTTTGCTGCCATGGTAAAGCCAGCTCGCTCGACTCGGCGAGATGCGACGCGCAACGTTTACATGTATGTGACAAAGTTCGTTAATCATGCCAAGCATGGCAATCCCCATGATAAATCGACAACAACAACAAGAGCAGCAGCAGCAGCAGGGGCCTTTTACAGATGCGGCTGGCTGTGTTGCTGCTCCTGCTCCTGCCCCTGTTGCTGCTGCTGCGACTGCTGCTGCTGCTGCTGCGTTCCAGGCTGGTACTGGTGCTACCGACTGCCGGTGCACCACCCTCGTGCACCTGTAGGCTCTATAACCCCCCCCCCCCACTCTAAGATGCTTCACTCTTTAAATCCAGCTGCTGCTGGGGCTCGTCCACACAACTGCTGATTCTGCTGTTGTTGCTGCGGCTAGTCTCCGCTTCACCTCGCCCCCTGCTAGCTTTAGGTTCAGTCGCCCACCTCTACCTCCTTTTGCTGCAATTGGAAGCTAATTCTGATAGTTGGACAGCCAACTCCCCTAGAGTAGATCTCAAGCATGAAGCCCGCAGCAGCAGTCCAGACACCACTACCCATCGTAGCATGCATGCCAAATTGGAAAGGCCTACCACAAATTGCCAACCAGGCACAATGAATGGAGCAGCTAGTAGAATGGTTGCAAAACCAGATATCACATTCCATTCTTGCTTACAGCAAGAATGACATTTCCTAGGCCGCAGTCCTACATGATAAGGACTGCTTATACAGATGGGGTAGACAGTACTAGGAGCACCGCCACACTTGCTGTTCCAACATGGGCACTGTCCATGTAAGAGCAGCCATACTACACAAGCGGGCCGCGCTAGCGCAAGCAACCACAAGCAGGAAGCAATAAACAGCCGGACCAGAGGCACCTGTGACTAAAAACATGACTACCGCAGCCTCAAGAGAACACACTCCTGAAGGCACACACTACATGGGTTCCTGCTAAGTGTATCAATCACCTACTTTCTGCTTTCCCTTGCCTGTGCTCACTGCTTCACTGCCGCCAAGCAACCCCGGGCAAGCAAGCCTCTTCCAGCTACTCCTACATGACAAGAATTGCTATCTGAGGTAGCCAGTACATGCAGCGCCGCGTCTACCGCAACTTGTGGTGCTGTTCAACATGGTATCTGTCCATGGTACATCAGCCTAATACAAGCCGGCAGTGCTAGCGCAAGGAACCACAGGCCCAATGCATTAGACAGTCGGACCGGAGGGACATGACTAGCGCAGCCCCAAGAGGAAACAGTACTGAAACATTGCACATGCATTCCTGCCTGTACCAAGAAATGCCCATAAACTACACTGCTTCCCTTTGCCTCTGCTGAGTGCCAGCAGAGAGAGAGAGAGAGAGATCTACGCTAGGAGACCGTGTATTATTCTCCAGCGTGGGATTGTGAGTGCCAGCAAACCGCAACCCACTCTTCCTAGGCACTCCTACATAGCAAGGTCGACTACTATAAGTCAATATCTGAATAGGTGCACAGTGCCTATTGCAGTGCTTGTGGTGCTGTTCCAACATGGGCAGGACCAAGGTGGAAAGCCGTCTACACAAGCAGCCTGGAGCAGATGCACAGCTGACTACTGCAGCCCCATCCAACAGAACATACTACGGAAGGGGGAGTGCTGTTCACTGAATGTACCAGTCGCCTACTAGTTGCACTCCTGCCCCTTGCCCCTGTGCTGCTGCTCTACCAGCAAGCCCACCCCGCCAG
Organism: Pseudopediastrum boryanum; assembly: GCA_963556185.1. Lineage (NCBI taxonomy): Eukaryota > Viridiplantae > Chlorophyta > Chlorophyceae > Sphaeropleales > Hydrodictyaceae > Pseudopediastrum > Pseudopediastrum boryanum. The sequence goes on along the minus strand of OY744500.1, from coordinate 1,753,579 downwards.
CAAGCATGCCCACTCGGTTATCCTAACTATACCAATTGACCCTTGGCAAGAAAGAACGACCATTACCTGACTATTATTACTTGATTATCACTACATATTACTCATGCGATAGCTAGGAGGTGCACGGCCGGCGGTGCTAATCACTTGTGGTGCTGTTCGGACATGCCCAGGGCTTTGTTCAGAAGCAAGCTATCACAAGTAGGAAGCAATAGACACTCAGGACCAGAGACACATGGGGAAAACACAGTCCCAACATAACAAACCACATACTTAGGAAGGACGCCATACATATCTTCTTCAATGTATCACCTATTTGATGAGTTCCACTGCTTCGTTCTGCATGTGCTGTCAATAGGCTGCTGCCAAGCACCCCACTCTCTCTGACTGGTAGCTACTCCTACTCCTACTCTTCCTCCTACTCCCACTTTCTTCTATGTGGCTACTCAGGATCATAAGAATATAGAAAAAGGACTATCACTATTTATTTACCCCTGGTTATGAGGTAGCAGTAAGGGCATGCCTCTTCAGTACAACACTTGTGGTGCCGCTGTTCCAACATATGCAGGGCCGCGCTGGTTGTCTTTTTCACCCACAGGCAGGAAAAACTGGACACAGTTGATTTGCTTACAAGCAACACTGTTTCAGCTGCCTTTCACAACTGCTTCTCCAGAAGATCCTCAAACATGAGCCCAACGAATGCGTAGTCAACCGACATGTTCAGCTTGAAAAAGTCAGACGGTAAGTTGTGCACATTTGGGTCGTCGTAGTTCACGCAATCTCAAGCACAGGCTTCAGGTTTGTCACCTGATGTATGCGCCCTGGAGGAACATAAAAAACCTCCCCATGCCACCAAGGAACGACCACAACGCAACTAAACTTGTATGCATCCATCTCAATCAATCAAAACGCAAGACCAGCAAATCTGTATGCATTCACCTCGTAAAAACAATTGTGTAGAAAGGGCGGGGCCTTGCCGTATCACACGGCCACCTTGACACAATGCCAAATGCCCTATGAATACTCCTTCTGCTCTATGACTCCACTTATTGCAGAGTAATCAATCAGGCCTGAAGGGGGTCCCACTCTGCGACTCCTTCTTTTATATTATAAGACTCCGTTCATTGATTGTAGAGTGACCAACCAGGCCTCAAGGGGTCCCCACTCAGCAACTTTTTCTATTCTATGACTTGTTACATCTATGCACACACCATTTCTGGTGTACAATCAAGGAAGTACCGGTAGGCCTACTTAGTGCAGACCAACTAAGGTCATGTTACAAGAACTGTAGACACTATGTGCCTACAGCACAAAAGGCATGCCCAGAGGGGGAAGCCACGAAGAGCTACTGTCACCGAAAGCCACAAGGAGCCACCGGTTATTACATGAAGCTTTTGCCATTTGCCTTGTTAGTCATTGATTGACGAGAGTAGGGTGGGAGTGCTCATTTGATGTTTGATATGTTACCCTACGCATGTGAATACCACATCTGTGTATTCATCCAACATGTAAATACACACATATGGTTGCTACCAAATGTGTGGATTCACATGTTCAGGAAATCTTATGCCACTGGAACCTTCACATGAAGCTTTTCATGGCAGCTGTCTGCCCTATTGGCTGTCCCCAAAGGGGCCACTATAGCGGTAGTATACGATAGCAGTGGCAGCTGACCAGATTCCTGGTTACTCACTAAGCCGCCGGTCCGATCAGTTGGGCAATCAGGTTTGATCAGCGGGAGGGCTTGGCGATTTCCAGGGCCTCTGCCTCGCTCTTATATGCCCAACGTTGCTACTTAAAGCCTTGCTAGGTTCATCTCTTTGGTTTCAGAGACGGTTTGCAGCACACAAAACGGTCCCGTGTGGCCTAGGCTGAGCAGCCGATGCCGTCCGACGGATCGCTGGTCTTTACGAGCAGCAAAGCCATGTCTCTTACCATGGAAGAAGACGATACCAGCATACGGTATATGGTAAAAGTGTACATGGCTTCTGCTGGCCGCTCGAAGCTCCTATATATAAGCAAACTACGATGTCCCTACCGAACCGGGACAGGAAGGTTGGGGCTTGCTGAAAGCTCTGGACGTGTTTGCTTGGGAAGCATGCCCCTGTAGGAGGGACACAAACCCATGCCTCATACAACCAGCTGACTAAAGCACAGCAACAACTGCCTTCTCTGCAACAACAGGGTGATTACTACCCCAACCACTCCACGCGATACAACATTACCATTGGTCAAGAATGTAGGCACAAACTCCATGTCCACACAGAGGCTATCAACCCCCACACAGACATCGAACCCACAGGCCAGCATGAAGTGTATATCCGCACCATTCTGATGCGGTGCAATGAAAGGAATGAAGAACACGAGCTGGCTTGCATCTACACCCCGGACGGGCGGTGTAGGTTTACCCTTACTGTGGAACGGGCTGCCATACTCTATCAGCAGTACAAGCGAGTACAGGAAGCAAAACCCAAGCTACTTAATAGGCTGCAAGGAGGCAGCTTTGCAAAAGAGCTCTATGCCCTTATGTGCCGATACAAGGATGGAGCAACCATTGACAGTAAAACCCACAGCAAATTCAAGCTTGCAAACCACTGGGCAACACCAGAAGAAATTTACAGAGTGATACAGCGCCACACGCTGACCTCCCATGAGAGATTTGCAAGTCCCCTCAATTGGAGCCCTGAGTTTGCCAACTATTACAGCATACACAAGAGAGATCAACTATTTGGAGCACGATGGAACACCTACCGCTACAAGTGGACAGAAACAGGCGTGCACAAACCAGAGTATGAAGACCAAGATCTAAACAAGAACATAGCCACAGCAGTAGCAGCCACACAGTATACAAGCGAACCAGTCTTTGGTATCCACATACTGCCTGCATGGACTGACAGCAACGAAACCGCTTATATGAGGTGGATGGAGCTCTACCCAGAAAATTGCAGACACATCCTAGAAATTCCTAGGAAACACTTCCGCTTTGAACGCCCCACGGAGTGGTGCATGGGTGAGCGCTTTGCCAAAAACCCAAGGTGGGACGTGAATATTGTAGCCACATGTACAGGCAACCAGGCAGGGTTCAACAACCACACTTCCCGCATTGGGATAAGGAGTACATGGACAAATTCATGGAAGACTTACAACAAGCAGTCAATGAAACCCTACCACTTGATAAGCATATCAATGAGATCCAAGACTTCTGCCCACAAACTGTGCATGCCACAAACCACCCACCTACCAAGTCAGAACTCAAGATACTTGGGTACCCTGGAGAGACAGCATACAACAAACGCAAATGTGATCAAAGCACCCACCAGGACATAGACTGGCAATGGTACAAAGAATCCTTCCGTCACTTGACGGCATATTCTGGCTTCTGCCAGAAGTTTGCCTAAATTCCGCCTGAATTCTGCCATGCTGTCATGCATACACGGAAGGCAGTTTTGTGACTGGAATATTCTGTGATCTTCCGTATCCTGGCAGAATGGCACCCTTCCGCTATGATTTTGCAGACAGAATAAACTGCTCTCATTCCGTCTATTCTGCCAGCAGGTGCGGATTCTGAGACACTGCTTAACGTGCTGTGGAAAGGAGGAGAACTTCCTCAAAAAAAGCCTGGCCCCTCTTTTCACAGTATTCCAGCAGTGCACCATACCACTTGCTACAGCAAACAGTTTGCATTCACCCTGCACCAGCAGAATGAGATGATAAGGTAGGGAAGGGACCAGCAAGCAAGGTACGTAGGCTCGTCCTATTTTTTAAGGCTACCTGGGTCACCAGACAACTACATGCGGCGCAGCATGCTGGGTACGTAGGCAAAATTAAGGCTAACAAAGTCAGCAGAGGACAACTCCTGCACCCGTCACTTCGATTACTCATACCATCTGCTTACCGACAAAATGCAGAAAGCTCTTGCGTGAGCAGTATTCTTGCTAGCCCAAACCTGCGCCAGGCACCAACGAACTATTGCTGATTAGCAAGTAGTTTTGTCAAAGCATGGCCGTTGGTGCCAGGGGTCTAAACCTAGACCCTCTATCTGTCCTACAGTCAGGTGTGCAACGAACAAAGCTCACCGTTGATCCCTTAGTGCAAAACAAATATGTGTCAGGCCATCTGGTTACAGTGGCTACCCTGCTGCCCCGAGGAGGAAGTGGTCCATGATTGGTTCAGATTTGGCTCCATCTTATCATGAAGGCACATCCCAGCCAATCACGATAACACTGTGACATGCACTGACCTGGCATACGTATGCCAGCAGTCAATAAACAAACAAAACAAACCTAAGATTTAATGTCCAAACCCCGTCCAAAAACGGAAGTCGAAATGACTGACCAATGCCTTGCGGCGACAATACTGCCGAATTGATCAGACAATTGCCCCGTCGAACAGATCCATCGTCCAGACACACGCCCCGGCCCGACGGCTTCCTGTACAAGCCAGCCGTTGAAGACAAGCCCGCAGAGTACTGGATAGTTGAGGTAAAGATTCTATGCCGCGACAGTGACCCAGATAGCCAGCTTACAAGGGCGCAGACCCAACATCGCCACCTCATCCAAGCGATCCAAGAAGTGGACCCAACCGCACGGATATACCAAAATCCCTTACTGATAGGAGTCACAGGAACTATATATGACAGCACAGTCATGTATCTAGGAACCCTGGGGGTCAGGGCCGAGGCACGTTCAAAATGCCTAAGGACGATTCACCTTGTTGCAGTAAAGTGCAACAAAACAAAACGCAAGTTGGAATCTAAGGCCGAACCCAAGAAACGACGTGGCAAAAAAGGATAACCGCGGTGGGTGGGCGGAAGCCCACCCACTACCTCATATTGATGGTAGGGGTTCGAATGTACCTTGTACAAAACGGCCCCTCCCTCAACCCCACGCGGAAGGGCAATCCAAGCCCCTCTGGCGTAGATCTCCTCTCTCTCCAGACACACGGATACCTGTAATATTTCTTGTGCATCTCCGAGCTAGGGGCGCCGAGGAGATTGGGATTTGAACACTGGACCCAATAGTCTGTTGCAGGAAACACTTGCAACCATGCCAGCACACATCAGCATTCAAGACCGATATGTAGGGAAAGGTGCAAATCTGCTTGGGCTACTGTCCAAAGCAGTTCCCCTCCCTGTAAGTAGTGGACGCTAAGCATTAGCGCTGCGTTGTTATAATGAAGAGCGGGTACTTGCACAATTGGTGCGTTCCCCCAACCTTGACAGCCCCTCCCTCATCTGTCTAATGGCAGACCACATTTCGCACCTCCAGAGAGAGGGAGAGAGAGAGAGAACTACGCAGAGAAGGGGAAATATTCCTTCTTGCATACTACGTTAAGGGTGTGGGCAATTCGCATCCGCCTTTTAGTATCTAGCGAGCATATCTGCCTACCCATCGCATATTCGCTACTACCAGAGCTGCAGAAGGCCAAGCTGAAGCACATCATGGTTTAGCCCTAGCATCTAGGCAGCTGGATCCCGTGTGTGCGTCCCTGTCTCGTCCAGGGGGCATGCGCGCCAGTTGCAGCGCACAGCTGGTCACTGAGCCATGCAACCGGGTCAAACGACCTCGCAACGTGCACAGCAAGAGGCATGGGCCTGTTGAGCACTTGCGATTGCTTAAGACGGGGTCCGAACGCCTCAGCTTCGTGAACTGCAGAACTTTCGGCAGTGACGATGCTTCGGTACAGAGCAAGCTATCCTCTTACGTCATGCAGCTGTCTCGCCTTGGCGTTGGAGCCTGTGGTGTTGCTGAAAGCAGGATACCGGGTAGTGGATGTCGTAATGTTACGAAGGACTGGCAGTTGATATGGTCCGGGCTGCCAGAGGGTCAGCCACGGCAACATGGGGTGGGCCTGTTTCTTAACTCGAAGTGGTCCCGTTGCCTAATCGACTGGTCTGCTGTCAGTGAGCGAATCCTGGTAGTCCGTGTGAGAATCAGCAGTGGGATAAACGCCTCAATCGTGGTAGCATATTCGCCGACTGATACCGAGTCCACCCCTGAGGAGGTCAAGGAAGCTTTCTACCTGCAGTTGGAAGCTATCTTGGCAGCGCTGCCTTCCAGGGACATGCTAGTCCTTCTGGGTGACTTCAACGCCCAGGTTGGCATTGATCCAGAACCGTATGGGGGTGTTATGGGGCCTCATGGCTTTGGGAAGCAGCAGCCTTCAGGGAATGGTGAGCGACTCTTGCAGCTGGCTGGTGCCTTGAACCTTCGCTTAGCCAACACCTTCTTCAAGCACAGCAATTACCGGACTGCTACTCACAAGATGGTTAATAGAAACAAGCAGGATGTGCTCAGGGTCATCGATTACATAGCTGTCTCCAAGCGGTTCATGTCAAGTGTGACAGACTGCAGGGTCTTTCGCAGCTTTGATACAGGTGGCTCTGATCATAGAATGCTGGTGCTTACGATGCGCCTCCGCTTGTCAGTGGCCAAGCAGCACAGTGCGAAGGGACAGCCAGCACGGCCCTATGACTGCAGCCGGCTGCAAGAATCTGCAACAACTCAGCAGTGCTTTGAGCTGGCAATGTCTAACCAGTTCAGCCGTCTGGTAGGGGCTCAGTTGCAGAGCGCACAAGACGAATGGACACAGCTAACAGCGGCAGCCAGCCAAGCAGCCCATAAGGCTGGTCTAAACCTCAAGCCTCAGCAGCGGCGCCGAGATTTCGCTATATCCGATGCCACCTTGCAGAAGATTGAGCGGAAACATGCAGCACATGCAGCGGTGCTGTCCTCTCCTAATGATGCTACCAGGGCAGATTACAGGGAGGCCAATAATGCTGCTAGGCGAGCGGTTAAGAAGGATCAGGAGCGGTACTTCAAGCAGCAAGCGCTGTTTGCGGAACATGCTCTAAAAGCTGGTAATCTAGCCGTGTTCCACAAGCATGTCCAGCGGATCTTCAAGGAGCAGCAGGGCAGTAGCTCTGCTGCTCCTACAGCTGTGCTAGGGGGTGCTGATGGCAAGCAGCTGTTCCAAAGCAGGGAGGAGGTGGTGAAGTGCTTTGCTGAGCACTTTGCTGATGTCCTCAACTGCCCTGCCAAGCTCGACCAGCAAATGCAGCAGACCATTGAGGAGTTAGTGCAGAAGATGGAGGCAGGGCAAGGTGCAAACCAGCAGAGTGAAGCAGCAGCTCAGCCACCTACTGTGCAGGAGGTTGAAGAAGCTGTCTTTGCCTGTCGTAATGGGGCAGCTCCTGGGGTTGATGGTATCGCAGCGCCTATGCTAAAGCTCAGTGGGACCATGCTGAAATGGTTGCACATGGTCATTGTGGCGGTGTGGGAGTCAGGGAAAGCGCCAGTGGAGTGGAAACGTGCACTGTTGGTGGCACTGTATAAAGGCAAAGGAGAGCGCAAAGTGAGAGATAGCTATAGGGGGATAAGCTTGCTAAGTATACCGGGGAAGGTGTATGTCTTGGTCATTTTGGCTAAGATCAGTTCTCATATTGATGCACAACTGCTTGATAACCAGTCTGCTTTTAGGAAGGGGAGGGGCCTCACTGATGCTCTGTTCACCATACGCCAGGTCATCTCTAAGTCTGTAGCATTCGATCAGCCTCTATTCATGGCTTTTGTGGATTTGCGTAAGGCATATGATTCTGTACCGCGAGACACGCTATGGCGCATCCTGCATGTGTACGGGGTACACACAAAGCTGATAGAGTTGCTGATGGACTTGCATACTGGCACACAGGCTGTTGTTAGGATGGGTGGTGTGGTGTCTGAGTGGTTTGATGTGCATGGCGGGGTGCGGCAGGGATGTGTCATTGCTCCCTTGCTGTTCAACATCTACATGGACTTTGTGGTTCGGCAGGCAATGGCTCAGATGCCGGAGGGATGTGGGGTGAAGCTAGCCTATCATGCAGATGGGAAACTTGAGCGTGATGGGTGTGGTAGTGGTGGGTGTGTGGAGCTGTTGTCTGTTCTGCTGTATGCAGATGATATGGTGTTGCTAAGTCCCAGCAGGGAGGAGTTGGTGGTCATGCTGCAGGTGATGGACAAGGTTGCTGCTAGTCTTGGGTTGCGCATCAATGCAAGCAAGACTGAGATCCTGTCCATTGACAAGGATTGGAAGGAGGGGGATGTGCCAGTGCAGCAAGGACCAGAGGTGGTTATCAGTGAGGGTGTGGTAAAAGAGGTGTCACAGTTCAAGTACTTGGGAAGTGTGCTTGTGACTGATGGCAGGTTGGATGTGGAGTTGAATATCAGGAGGGGTAAGGCTGTGGGGAGGTTTAAGCAGTTTGAAAAGATGTGGGGTACCAAGCATCTGTCATTGGCTACGAAGGTGAAGTGTTACAAGGCATATGTGTTGCCAATTCTGCTGTTCGGGAGTGAGTGTTGGTCCCTGACCAAAGTGCAATCGCAAAAGCTTGAGCGGGTGCACTCTAGCTGCCTTAGGAGCATCCTGGGGGTCAGGCTGTCAGATCGGCACACCAATGAGCATATCAGGAAATCATGTGGGGTAGCCACCTTGTCAGCATACATCACAGCAAATAGGCTGAGGTGGCTGGGGCATGTGGGCCGCATGGAGGAGGGCAGGTTGCCGCATATTGCGTTGTTCTCTTCATTACATGGTGACATGACGAGGCCAGTGGGTAGGCCTCGCCATACCTGGGAGAAATGCGTGTGTGCAGATCTGAAGGTGCTTGGTCAAGATGAGGGGAGCTGGGAGGCTTCATGTCAGATTAAGAGTGCTTGGAGGAAGAGGTTGTGGGATCTTACGCACCCTTGGGAAAGCCAACGGTTAGTGAGGTGTAGAAGGCGCACTAAGCAAGCTATTGATAAGCATGTGGAGCGCTATGTGGTGCCTTTCAGTGGCTGGGAGGATGGTGGTTCACCAGTACCTAGGTGGTGGGAGCCACCTCCAGCCCCTACTAGGGTGGTGCTTGATCCTGCTGCCTCCCCGCCACCCATGTGTGATGGAAGTGGAGCAGGTTTTGGGTTTTAGTGGTGGTGTTTGTTTCCCCTTGGTGTGCACGCCGTTGCATCTAGCCTCAGCTTGTGTGTGGCAAATCCACCATCGGTTGTGTGGCTTCGTGATTGTGATCAGGAGCCTTGTGTTTGTGGCCTAGGTTTGTTTGGCCATTGGCATTGCTGGTCTTGCGTTTTGATTGATTGATTGATCTAGGTACCACGCTCGCTGGATGGTATCACAGTTCCCTTCGGTCAAAGAGGATGATAAAATAACGGAATGCGGCAAGGGGCAGATATGAATCTTAGTGCTGCTACACAGTGATAGCAGCCCTTAAGATACAACGATACGCCTTGCCATTATTCCAGCTCAGATGCATCAGAGCTACTGCCACTGGCTCTCGTCAAATTTGAGCACCAGGATGAAAGCCAGAGTCGCAGAGTTCTAGGTGGATCTTAGTGCGTTACGAGGCCCAGCATGAGTTATGGGACGAATCTTGAGGGAGCAAACATTCAGCAAACCCTTCCTTTTTAGATGCAGCCTGCCACTTCTACTCCGCAAAAAGCCTTGCAGCCTGCCATCGCAGCAGCACAGCGCAGCTGTAGCCACGTAAATGCACGTACGTGTCCATGCTTCAACCAAATTGCACAGACAGGGGCATGCCTGCCAGGAGGGACACTCAGCAGACATCAAGAAGCGGTATACTTACCTGATGTTGCAGAATAATTTAGCAAAAACGTGCTATCAGTAATACAGGGCCATCGCAATACAGATACTGCAATTCCTGCAATACGTGAGAAAACGTGTTCCTACCCACTAGTGTAGTGCGTAACAACTTTCCCAAGTGCTGATTGCTAGTGAAAGACGCTGTTTTAAGCATACAAACACACAGGCTACCAAGACCCCGCATGTACAGAGGACCGGGAACAGTCCAGCATGTGCCCTTATGCAGAACATGACTGTTTGCCAACAAGCAAGGTAATGCACAAAGGCATATGCTGGACTGTTCCCACCGTACATGAAGTGTCCACATTCAGGTTTCCCTCGGCTCCATGCAGAATAAATAATCAGCAGACATGTCCACAAGAATTGGCAAATAAACTGAACCACACGCCAAGCAGTCTATTAGCCTTCTTCAAATGGCTCCAGATTACCTTTCTTCAAATGACACGGAGCCACCGCAATGCATTCTTTCGCAACTGCCTCTAAGAATGCAACAAGGGAAAATCTGAAAGGTCCTAGAGCATTGCCACCTGCACATGCCTCTCACCCACCCCTTGAAAAGAAAAGGCTTCAGCAGCAGCTGCTAGCACTCAGCAGTATTAGCCTCGGCCCATGCCGCTATCAGACCCATCCATGCCAGTGTCAACCTCAAACCTGATCTTGCTTTAGCTGATGTCAACCCTCCACCAGCTACACCACCTTCCAACCAAACAACAGTTTTGCAACTATTGAGCACACCAACCTCGATGAACAGCAGCACCTGCCTACTGCTAGTGCAGTTATACACATCCCCACTGCAACTTCCGATCATACGCCTCCTACTTCACCTCCTAACATCAACCAACTTCCTACTTCACCTCCTCCGGCTGTTGCTCCCCTGTCACCCTCACCAGCCCCAATGGCACGCTCATAGCACTCCTACTCATTCCCAGCCACATCAAAGTAGCTGCAGCAACACCTATTGCCACAACAGCTCTAGGCAACCACCCCTACAACAGCAGCACCTGCCTATTTCTTATGCACACAGCCCTGACACAACCCCTTGCGCACAGCCCTGACACAACCCCTCGCTACCATTGACCTGCATCAGCTACCCACTATTACTGCTTCTCCTCCTGCTGCTGCTCCCCCTCACCCTCCCCAGGACCAAACAGCATTGCCTTGGCTCCTGACACCACTGCACCTGCCAAAGCAGCCAGGGGGTTGCCACCACCACCCTCTGCATCATCAGCAGTAGCAGGGGCTGCAGCATCACCACCCTTACTAGCCTCCCCCTTGCCCTCACCAGCAGCAGATGACTCCTTGGTCACGCCAGACTCAGCCTCATCTGCCTCAGCTAGCACAGCCTTGGCCTCAGCCAGCAGTGCCTTGGTGTCCAGTGGCTCATTGGGATCCAACTTCAGGTCATCCAGGTTGGTCTCAGTCTTGGTCTCAGCAGCAGGCTCAATCTTGGTCTCAGCCTTGGTCTCAGCAGGGGGCTCAGGCTTGGTCTCAGCAGCTGGCGTGGCCTTGGTCTCAGGGGCAGGCTCAGCCTTGGTATCTGTGGCGGGCTCTTCCTTGGGCTCTGCTCTGGCCTCAGATTTGGGCTCAGGTTTTGCCTTGGTCTCAGCAGCAGGAGCATCTGCAGGCTTGGCCTCAGCCCCACCACCTGGGATGTCCACATCTGCAGCTGACTTGCCAGTGTCTGCCTTGTCAGTCTCTGCACAGGAAAGCAGTAGCAATAGCAAGAACATATATCATTAGAGGAAGAAAGAGACAGCAGGGATATGCCATATGAAACATCAAATGTGCATACACTGAAGAGAAACTTTGGAGCAGTATGCAGCCTTAATACTTGTACTTGCGCAGCTTCAGCCTGCAGGGCTGATGAATGTCATCGGCTGCAGTGAGCGAGTGAGTGGACGCCGGGCGCTAGCCCTGCGTAGTTTTAAGGAAGAGGCGGTACTAGCACGCGTGGTGCGTTCCCCCCCTACCTTGTCCTCCCAATCCATCATAAAACAGACAGATGCACGTATATGGGACTACCCAATGCCTGCTCTCATGGCTGCGGATGTGCCCTGCTGCTGGAGTTTCTGTCGATGTTGCCAGATCTTTTGCATGTGTTGTGTGGCGCAGATTGCCAGCTTCTGAATAGTTTGTTTCAAATATTTGCCGCTGATGCCGAGTCTGCGGAGCGGAGCCAGAGTGTAGTCTTCATCCGCTGCAGTGTGACTTTGCATGCTTTGCCAGCATAGTTCAGGAAGATTTAAAAAGTATCCCATATCCAACAGCATGCATGTTCTGTTCAATCATGGACATATTTTGTCATTTCAATGCAAGATTCGTGCAGGCTATAAGATGACTGTGACATGGCCAACAGTGAAACCCCTGCAACTAGGACAAGACTAGCCTCTGTGAATGCATGCCTTCAGATCTTGCAAAGAGCGTCATGTAGATACCACGTTCCACCCTGCGCATTGCCATCGGTCCCCTACTAGCCACTAACCCTTTCACCCTGCATCGCGCGCTGCAGACTGCACCAGTCCACTGTTAACAAGGAACATACAAGCATGCCCCAACCTCGCCTATCCACGCCTTGCCTGCACCCATCCATCCTTGCCTGCACCCCTTTAGGCACAATGCACCTGCTGCACAACACACTTTCCCAATTGCACTCTATGAAACATCTGCCACCCCTGTCTCACCTGCGCTGCCCTCCACATGTGCCACAGTAGCTCCCAAAGGCAACTTCTCCTTCAACTCCTTAGCCATCTCACCAGAGGCAGGCTCTCCAGTCCCTGGGTCCACTGGCTTGGCACCAGCCGCCTTGGTCACTTCATCAGAGGCACCAGTGTCACTCGGCGCCTCGCCTGGCTGCTTCCCCTTGATGCCTGCAGCACCTGCCAATGCCGAGCCTGCCTTTGCATCTGCTGCTGCTTTGTCGCTGGTAGGAGCTGTAGCATCTGAAGCAGAAGGTGTAGCTGCGTCATCAGGAGGTGTGAAGCTGGTCTTGGCCTCGGCTTCGCTGCCAGTGGGTCCAGTAACCTCGGCTGCTTCCTGAAGGGTAGGGTAGCCGGTGCCCTTGTCGGCGCCAGGAGCGGGGATGGGTTCGATGCTGCTAGGGTCCAAGGCGGCGTCTAGAGCTGAAGGGGCCTTGTGGTCAGGAGGGGCATGTTCCTTCTCCTTGACGATAGCCGCAAAGGAAGGGGCGTCCTTGGACTCCTGCAAAGCCAACGGGGAAGCATCTGTTTCAATGAATGCGGGAAAAATTTCGCGCAGGACACGATCAAAGCATGTGCTCGCATTGCTCATCATCACGAGTCATGCGCCTGCCTGCCTGAAGCGGCGGGCATGAGGAGCCATTGCACTCCACCACAAGGGAATCACGAGGGACAGCGAAGATCCGTCATGCCGCCTCTCTAGGACAAGGTGAGGGCCTTTGCAAAGCGAGTCTGAGTAACCTGGACCTCCAGCCTTCATGGCCGACCTACCTGATCATGAGCCCCTGCAGTAGAATCAGTAGGGCGTGCAGTATCGGCCATGCTTGGATTAGCCTAACGAAGATTTCTAGTTTCCAAGGTATGCCAGCCACCAAAAATCTTCAAGGTACACGTACGTTCAAGCTAGAAAGGTGCCACAAACTTGGAACAGCAAGCTGAAGCGTGTGTTTAAGTATGAAGGTAGCAGGCACCTCATTGCTCTGAGGCAGATAAGAGCTTACAGCAGGCTCGGTAAAGTACAATTCAAGCAGGTGCCTGGTCAGCGTAGTCATGCTGCACTTCCTTGGCCGGCCGTGCACTTTCCGAGGAAGGCCGCCCGTGTTCCTGACATCACCGGCCGATGTAATGACAGGCCCCTCCCACCGGCGCCTATGTTCAATGGTTGTACGTACTGCAGCATCACTGCGCACATTCCTGTGGGCCTATGAAATGCGCCCCTTACTGTACTCCTGTGACATGACTGCAAATTGTTCTCTGTCATGTACTCCCTTTGCACATGTCAGGTCCAAGCAGGAGTTGATCATGCATGCCGAGCAGAGGACGCAAACACTTGGGGCACTGTCTGTGCTCACGGAGGCCGGCTGCTGCTAAGGGAAAACTGGAGTGCGCTGCCCATGCATTGCATACGATATTTATCCAATGCATACTGGGATCAGCACCAGCAGCAGCCTGAATCACACGTACCAGCAGGAGCAGCACCAGCAGCAGGAGCAACCAGCATAAGCAACTCCAGCAGCAGCAGCAGCAGGAACAGGAGCAGCAGCAGGAGCAGCAGCGGGAGCAGCAGCAGGAGCAGCAGCAGGAGCAGCAGCAGGGGCAGCAGCAGGAGCAGCAGCAGAGGCAGCAGGAGGGGCAAGAGCAGGAGCAACAGGAGCAGCTCGAGTAGAATCAAACGGAAACCACCACCAGCAGCAGCAGCAGCAAAAACCAGGAGCAGGAGTAGCAGCAGCAGCCACAGGAGCAGGATGAGGCCATAGCAGCTATACCAGGAGTGACACCAGGAGCAACAGGAGCAGCGGGAGCAGGAGGCGCAGGAGTAGGAGCAGCAACAGCAGCAACAGCAGCAACAGCAGCAACAACAGCAACAGCAGGAGCAGGAGCAGGAGCAGGAGGACCACCAATGGCTGCGGCAGCGGATGCGGCAGGTGCTGCGGCAAGCAGAACAGGAGCAGGATTGAGCAGGAATAGGTCAGCTCAGGTAGCTTCCGTTCTACTCTGTTAGTTATTGATGGTTCCACCATTGCATGCTGATTTGGAACTTCAACACCAGACGAGTTTGATATGGTGTGGATGGGTACGTACTGATCGCAGATCGTACTAAATGCATGGAGCATACAGATGATCAAATATACTGGGCTCTGCACTTGCGCTTTTCCAAAATTCTACATGGTTATCGCCAATGCTTTGGACGCACTGGGTAGCACTCAATTCTCATGGATTACGGACTTGCCTAACAAAGGTTGCTGTCGCAGGATATTGTTCTGCTTGTTTTGCATAACCGCTGATATGCAAAGCAAATCAGTGGAAAAGTAGGTCACTAAAAGTACCATGGTTTTCATACTGAATGCCAAGCATGCAGTGACAAGAATGCAACTGGAATTTACATCAAGTGCATATCCATTCCTTCTCATACCCCTGGTGCACATAGCATCTGAAGAGTGCACCAGTAGATTTGACGAGCAACATTGTGTACTGTTACAGCAAGCCACCGGCTGTTGTGTCTTCAATATTGGCAGTATCAGATGTGTAGGAGCTACTTATGCAGGCCTTCTGTCTTCGAAATCAATATCAGGATTGGTCCCGTTGGACAGACGTGATGTGCAATGCAGGACTGGCTATAATGTGGCAGGGTGGCCGTAAGATTTTATAAGGACCTACAGCCATCTATTACAATCAAGCTTTGCCGTAAAGCTCAACATCGCAAATGGGCATAACAGCCACCAGCACTTCCTAACAAAGGAGAACACAGCTCATCACTGAGTTACCGCCAGCACTATAACACAAAGGAATACAAAGCTCAATACTGACTGACTATTGCCGCCATACACACATACTGTTCACGACAATACAGACTCGCAACAGGTCAGCAACCATGCAACCATGCAACCAATAGACCCATCCTTAACTTGTCCAAACGCCCCCGTTCTAACAAAAGCCTGCAACGCAAAAATGCTCTGAAAATCAAGCCGCGATGCATACATCACTATAGCAATCTTCAGCATGTTGATGCCCCATCGAGCACCTACGGTGTGCAGCAAGCTTCTGTTTAACCCAGACTCCTTCATTTTCGACGGAACACAGAACTGACTGTGTGGGTATAAAGGCTTTTCGAAGCCGCGCCCTTTCACCTCATCTGTGTACCAATAGAAAGCCCCACTCAACTCATGTGTCAGTAACTGCCCATGCCTAACACCCATACCTAACACATGCTGACGTGGCTGACATGCCTCAACAACAACATAATAACAGCACAACACTTGGTAAGTACAACAAATTGGGTAGGTAGTGTGGAACTTATCATGCAATGACAGAAGTAAGGCTCATCAATTCCTTTGTCTCAGACTCTCAATACACACTCATCTACACAGTAAACCCTGCAGTATTTCTGCAAACCCTTCCACAACTCCTTCATAACTTGGTCAAACCTCATCACCATACCATCTCCAGCAGAAACATCATGGTGGTGGCAAGCCCTCGCAAAGTACAGGCGTACAGCAGCAGCAGCAGATTCTGCTGTTGCCACACCACAAAGCTGCTTGTAGGCCTGGGACAACATACCCAGTGCACCTTGAGAGAGCCCCAAATGAAGTAGATCTGGGCTGACGTGCTTTTCCATCCAATCTGTGCCTTCTGATGCTCACCCTCCCTAATTCCTGCTGCTGTCGCTGTCTAATCAAGCTTTGGCTGCTGATGCTGTCCCCTGTAATATCATCTCTGACCTTGCTTGCTTGCTTGCTGCTGCTGCTGCTGCTGTGCTTCTTGCCACTGCTTCAGCTCTTCCTGCATGCTGCTGCTTCTTGCCTTAGCTTCTTGTGAAGTAGCTTGCTGCTAGCTACTGCTGGCCTGCTGTGTGCTATTGATGTCCTGCCGCTTGCTACTGATGTTTTGCTACTGTCGTCTTGCTGCTTGCTATTGTCTTGCTGCTCACTACAACTGTCTTGCTACTATCTTGCCGCTTCTCTCCTGATATCTTGCTGCTAATCCCCTGCTGCTTGCTACTACTGTCCTGCTGTGTGCCACTGCTATCCCATTGCTGAACTACTGCTTGCTACTGCTGTCCTGCTGCTTACTACTGCTGTCTTGCTGGTTGGTGCTGCTTGCTACTGCTTTCTTGCTGCTTGGTGCTGCTGGCTACTGCTGTCTTGCTGATTGCTACTGCCGTTTTACAATCTTTCTGCTGGTGTCCTGCTGCTTGCTCTTGCTCCTGCTGTTGTGCCGAGTATTGTAAATGATAACAGGTACTGGTAGTTGGTAGTTGGTACTGGTAGCTTGCTTGCTTGCTTGCTTGCTGCTGCTGCTGCTGCTGCTGTGCTTCTTGCCACTGCTTCAGCTCTTCCTGCATGCTGCTGCTTCTTGCCTTAGCTTCTTGTGAAGTAGCTTGCTGCTAGCTACTGCTGGCCTGCTGTGTGCTATTGCTGTCCTGCCGCTTGCTACTGATGTTTTGCTACTGTCGTCTTGCTGCTTGCTATTGTCTTGCTGCTCACTACAACTGTCTTGCTACTATCTTGCCACTTCTCTCCTGATATCTTGCTGCTAATCCCCTGCTGCTTGCTACTATTGTCCTGCTGTGTGCCACTGCTATCCCTTTGCTGAACTACTGCTTGCTACTGCTGTCCTGCTGCTTACTACTGCTGTCTTGCTGGTTGGTGCTGCTTGCTACTGCTTTCTTGCTGCTTGGTGCTGCTGGCTACTGCTGTCTTGCTGATTGCTACTGCCGTTTTACAATCTTTCTGCTGGTGTCCTGCTGCTTGCTCTTGCTCCTGCTGCTTGCTCCTGCTGTTGTGCCGAGTATTGTAAATGGTAACAGGCAATGGTAGTTGGTAAACAGGTATAGAAGGCTTACATAATCCTGTAAGAACCTGCCTGGATCAACTGTTTCCTATTTATCACCATAGGGAGATAGCTATAGGGGGATAAGCTTGCTAAGTATACCGGGGAAGGTGTATGTCTTGGTCATTTTGGCTAAGATCAGTTCTCATATCGATGCACAACTGCTTGATAACCAGTCTGCTTTTAGGAAGGGGAGGGGCCTCACTGATGCTCTGTTCACCATACGCCAGGTCATCTCTAAGTCTGTAGCATTCGATCAGCCTCTATTCATGGCTTTTGTGGATTTGCGTAAGGCATATGATTCTGTACCGCGAGACACGCTATGGCGCATCCTGCATGTGTACGGGGTACACACAAAGCTGATAGAGTTGCTGATGGACTTGCATACTGGCACACAGGCTGCTGTTAGGATGGGTGGTGTGGTGTCTGAGTGGTTTGATGTGCATGGCGGGGTGCGGCAGGGATGTGTCATTGCTCCCTTGCTGTTCAACATCTACATGGACTTTGTGGTTCGGCAGGCAATGGCTCAGATGCCGGAGGGATGTGGGGTGAAGCTAGCCTATCATGCAGATGGGAAACTTGAGCGTGATGGGTGTGGTAGTGGTGGGTGTGTGGAGCTGTTGTCTGTTCTGCTGTATGCAGATGATATGGTGTTGCTAAGTCCCAGCAGGGAGGAGTTGGTGGTCATGCTGCAGGTGATGGACAAGGTTGCTGCTAGTCTTGGGTTGCGCATCAATGCAAGCAAGACTGAGATCCTGTCCATTGACAAGGATTGGAAGGAGGGGGATGTGCCAGTGCAGCAAGGACCAGAGGTGGTTATCAGTGAGGGTGTGGTAAAAGAGGTGTCACAGTTCAAGTACTTGGGAAGTGTGCTTGTGACTGATGGCAGGTTGGATGTGGAGTTGAACATCAGGAGGGGTAAGGCTGTGGGGAGGTTTAAGCAGTTTGAAAAGATGTGGGGTACCAAGCATCTGTCATTGGCTACGAAGGTGAAGTGTTACAAGGCATATGTGTTGCCAATTCTGCTGTTCGGGAGTGAGTGTTGGTCCCTGACCAAAGTGCAATCGCAAAAGCTTGAGCGGGTGCACTCTAGCTGCCTTAGGAGCATCCTGGGGGTCAGGCTGTCAGATCGGCACACCAATGAGCATATCAGGAAATCATGTGGGGTAGCCACCTTGTCAGCATACATCACAGCAAATAGGCTGAGGTGGCTGGGGCATGTGGGCCGCATGGAGGAGGGCAGGTTGCCGCATATTGCGTTGTTCTCTTCATTACATGGTGACATGACGAGGCCAGTGGGTAGGCCTCGCCATACCTGGGAGAAATGCGTGTGTGCAGATCTGAAGGTGCTTGGTCAAGATGAGGGGAGCTGGGAGGCTTCATGTCAGATTAAGAGTGCTTGGAGGAAGAGGTTGTGGGATCTTACGCACCCTTGGGAAAGCCAACGGTTAGTGAGGTGTAGAAGGCGCACTAAGCAAGCTATTGATAAGCATGTGGAGCGCTATGTGGTGCCTTTCAGTGGCTGGGAGGATGGTGGTTCACCAGTACCTAGGTGGTGGGAGCCACCTCCAGCCCCTACTAGGGTGGTGCTTGATCCTGCTGCCTCCCCGCCACCCATGTGTGATGGAAGTGGAGCAGGTTTTGGGTTTTAGTGGTGGTGTTTGTTTCCCCTTGGTGTGCACGCCGTTGCATCTAGCCTCAGCTTGTGTGTGGCAAATCCACCATCGGTTGTGTGGCTTCGTGATTGTGATCAGGAGCCTTGTGTTTGTGGCCTAGGTTTGTTTGGCCATTGGCATTGCTGGTCTTGCGTTTTGATTGATTGATTGATTGATTGATTTATCACCATATCACCAGGAATGGTGTTTGCACTGGTGCTGTCTTCAGCCAACTTGGTCTGGGTGTATGCGGAAGCTGTGCAATCTGTTGAGACGCTTTTAAGAGATGCTCTTGCAGCTACTTGTACTAACTTGTACTTGGGGGGTGCGGGGGGAGGGGGGGGTAATACAACACGTGCTAGTATTACCTTTTTTTTGATGCTAAGCAAGGCTAGCTACTGCCCGGGTGTTACCTATGGCTTCAACAAGGCAACACTTCACCAAGTGCAAACAGCATTGCCTTTTAACACACCCCCCTATGACAATTCCCGTGCATGTTTCAGCCGTAGATGCCACCCCACAACGTTACATACACTGCTGACTAAGACTTGTAGCTCCACTATGTACATCTGCGTGAGGTTAAGCGTGACAACTAAGGGGTAGTTGTTATTACATCGAAACAAGTCTTTACTGCACATGCCACTGTGATTTACAAAGAAAACTGCTGCAAAGTGGTTGAGTGAGGAGGGAGTGCAACTTCCGCCCACTTCCGCCCACTTGGCAGCAACTTCTTAGCAAAGCACTATGTCACCAATGCTACCCTCCTTAAAGAAGCCCTTACTGATGTGCTATGGGGGATAGCTGTTAAACAAGCTTTTACCGCACATGATATGGGGGATAGCTGGGAATGTTGCTGCAAAGTGGTTGAGTCGGCTACTCCATTGGGAGAAGCGGAAGCCTTCTGCCATTTGGCAGCAACTTTGCAGCAGTAGCACAACATCAATGGCAGCCTTCCTAAACCTTCGGGCCTGCATGGTCCATTATGCATTGACTGTATTACGATCTACCCAACTACAGTCCAACATCTACATTGGAGCAACATTTCCATCACCGTTTCAAATGCCAGATTAATCCAGCTACGACATCAACCCACTTGGTGCTAGAAAACCCTGTACTGCTACAGTTGCAGCTCATCGCCTGTTTTGACTATACACTTCGACCAAAGGGAAGAAAATCTTTTCCTAGAAGAAACGGAGGGGGAGAGGGACCGATCGGGAGAGGGAGAGAGTTGCGCACGGAGGGGTGTGCATTGCCCTCCCTTCCCGACGGGAAGGGTAAGGGTTGGCAAAAGCGGCACGGACCGCATGGTGGTAAGGGTGAACATACCTGTCATGAATGGACTGGGGAACCGCACCACGCTTGGTGGAATTGCCTCATCCTTCATTCAAAACCTACGCAAGGCTTACATCTGGTGGCCACTGGACCAAGGGAGGGGTATGTGGGTGTAATCTTGCGGCCGCACTATGGCCTGGTGCCCTATCTCAAGTACTCAGCATCATGCACAGGAACAAGCGACTAGGGTAGGAACCGACTCTGTATCTGCCCGCACGGACAGGAGTTACCTCCTTGTCGGCCTTAGTTTTGACTTCTCTGTTACAGTTACAGTTACAGGACGCTAGGCTTTCGCCACGCGTGGTATTAAGGAAGGGCGATACTACCACAAAGTGGGTTCTCACGCCTACCATTTCCACCAAAATCCGCCAGCACTCGCCATTTCAGATATGAACCCCCTGCTGCCAAGCACAGCATCCGCCAATCGGCAGTCAAAGCATTGATGGAGTGAAATCATTGCATGGCAATCACGCGCATGCTCATACTCTGTGCAGCGTGCGAGCCAGTGACTTGGGTAGCGCAGCACACTAGGCAACACTGCTTATTATTGAGCCAGTGACTTTGGTAGCGCAGCACACTAGGCAACACTGCTTATGATAGAGCCAGTGACTTGGGAAGCGCAGCACACTAGGCAACACTGCATGGATGTCAATGGCACACTATGAGTCTGTTTGCCAATTGTTGGCATCTGGTTGTGGGATCATCATCGCATGGGCCTCATTGAAGCAACATGCTCATTCGGTGCCCGCAACCCAACAAGGAGACCCTTGAGAAAACCCACTTCCCACTCGTTGTGGATGAATCACACAATGAGGATGCGGAAGTATGAAGCCTCGCGGAATCCTCGAGCTGAGTTGTAAGTACCCATTGGTGCTTTCGACCACGCTCATCTGTGGATGAATCACACAAAAGAGTATAGGTGGTGTCCAACCCCTCTGGGTACTTGCTTGTATTCCAGTACACATGGTAAAGCATATGGCAAAAGCAGCCATGCAGGTGGCTATTCTCTGGCATGCTGACCAAGTCATAGCGAATGCAAACCACCCATAAGAAATATCAGGTACTCAGCTACTACAATACAACAACACACCACTTTCCTGCCAGCATGAACACACAACTCGTGGCTAGCAGTCCTTATCATTGATCTTCTTCTTCCAAGGAGTTGTCAGAGCTTGCTGGGAGTGATTGCTGCCTGCCGTCAAGAAATCTTACCGAGCCAATGCCTTCGCTGTTGGTTTCCCTCGCTGCTGCTGCCCTCCTTGCTCCTGCTACTGCTGCTGGATGAAGTAGCTTGCTGCCACTTGTGAGCAAAAAACCTGACCTGAATCCCAATGTCCCTTGTCTCGGGCCCGCTGATGAAAGAAATGTCATCTCATGACGCTTGGCTGGTGAGTTGCTGGGGGTCTGGATCATACGCTGGTGGGGTGAGGTAACGCTTGTTGCCGTGTGTATACATTGTTGCTGCTGCTGCTGTTGGCGCTACTGCCACTGATGCCCCTGTTCCTGCTGCACCATCTGCTGCTGCTGCTGCTGGCTGTTTCACTTGTGTCACCTTTGCATGTTCCCTTGCCCGCTGCTGCTGCTGCCCTTGCTGCTGCCCCTGCTGCTGTTGTTGCTGCCGCCCATGCTCACAGGCAAGATGAAAATCCCCGTGATCCTGCCGCTGCTGCTGCACCTGCTCTTCAGCAGGACGCATTGCTGCTTGTGAGAGGCCATGGAGGATTCCACTTAGCGCTGGTGGTGGCTGGTTGCTCTTGGTGCCTTGCAGCTGTGGTGGTGGTGGTTGCTGCCGCTGTTGGAGCTGCTGCTCCTCCTCTTGCTGCTGCTGCTGCTGTTGTTGTAAAGGCCCCGGATTCAGGAGCAGCATGGCCCCCTGCTGACGTCGCTGTCCCTCTTCCACTGCTGCTGAGACTTGGTCGGCCAAAGCAGCTTTGACGTATCTGAAGGGCTCTTCCTTTGTGTACCTATACTTGATAAAGCTGCCGCTGCTAGTAGCGTCTGAGCAAACTGCCTTCAGCTGCTGACAGGCCTCGTAGCGTAGGGTCCTGGTACTCTTCGGTAGATCTGCTTCAACGTACACCTGACCTCCCTCCCGTAAAGTCTGGTAGGCATGAGAAGTTGCTGCGGGATGCGAGAATCGTAGCCTAAAGCGAGGCGAACCCTGGGCAGGAAGCTGTTGAATCTCCAGCAAGTCTATACGCCTTAGCCCACACAGACGCGATGCGCTATATGGCTCCAGGAAAGCTGCCGCAGTGAGAGGAGCCGCATTGCCTGTAAACACCTGTACAACTAAACTGTTTGTTCGAAGTATCGCCTGCACCTTGGCTAGGTCGTTCATTGTAAAGCCGCCGATGGTGCCGGGGCATGCGACGTGCGTCCAGGCTCTTAGATTAGGTGGTGGTGATCAATTGTATACATACCGTCCTGAAGCCGGTTCCAGGTTCCGGTTCCAGGGCAAAATGTGCTCAGTTCCGCGGTTCCAGCGATGCCAAACATGTCAGTTCCTGGTTCCAGCCCTGGGCCACCCTCTGGCCAACATGTCACATGCTGGTTCCAGCAAGTTTATTACAAAGTGTAGAGTGCTCAACTGAGTGCAAGAATAGCATTTTTCATTGTACAATTGGTTGTAATAAGTACAAATCATCGCTGGCTTCTGGGGCTTCGCCCCAGACCCCACTAGGGGGGCTGTTCCTCCCCCCTGGTGGGGTCTGGGGCGAAGCCCCAGAAGCCAGCGATGATTTGTACTTATTACAACCAATTGTACAATGAAAAATGCTATTCTTGCACTCAGTTGAGCACTCTACACTTTGTAATAAACTTGCTGGAACCAGCATGTGACATGTTGGCCAGAGGGTGGCCCAGGGCTGGAACCAGGAACTGACATATTTGGCATCGCTGGAACCGCGGAACTGAGCACATTTTGCCCTGGAACCGGAACCTGGAACCGGCTTCAGGACGGTATCACAGCTGGCCAGTGAGCATGCATGAAATAACGCAAGAGGTAAACATAGCTAGTCCACGGACACCAAAACCTTATGATGCCAAATCGTGCCGAGCTCGACTTCTCTTACCTCCTTCCTACCCTAGGCTGAAACCCCCTGCTCTGACCGTCTTTAACTTCAGCAGCAGCAGATAGCAGTGCTGCTTGTTCTCCTGCCTGACCTACCATTCGCTACCAGCATCCACATCTTGCGCTGCCAAATCGTGTCCCTAAGCTTTCCCACCATTTGCCTGGTACGAGGTGAACATCTCCAACCTCTTCCAGGATACTTCTCTACCGTCCAGTCAGACCCTCCTGCTCCCTGTCCCGTGCGCAGCGACTTGGCCAAACTGTTTGTACTCAACTGCTTGTAAGCCCTGCCAGTTTAGACAGTTTCCATTGCTAACAGATATCTAACCCCCACCCCACATGAGATCATCGAAGCGCTGTTCATCACTACTGCAAGCACTAGAAGCCAGAAGTGCAGAGAAAACTCTTATTGCTGCAGATGATGGAGGACAATCCTACACAGTTTTGAAAGAATTCCACGCTCTATCTCAGCTTTCCATACCCACCATGACTAACCTGGTATTTTCAGCCCCGCTGCGGCTGCTGCTGTGGGTGTTCTAGACTCTGATGCTACTAGTAGGGCTGCAAGTAAGAAACACTTGGTGAATGAACATCTCAAAGGATCAGAGTCCCATGCAAGGAAGACTGATGTCCTTGCGGATATATTCCTTTACTAATGCCAAACCCCAGGGCACTCCCCAGAATTATCTTTTCATGTGCACGCCCCTCTCTCCTTCTCTCTGATCATAGAGGGGTTCAGGAAACTTGTTTATGACTGTCTGCTTGCCACAACTGAGAGCAACAAATACCTCAGCCGTATGTTAGGCTAGTGACAAATCTTAGGCCCAAACTGCCCACTCTCACCAATTGCCTGCATTTAGTCCTGACTCAGTTGATCACGGGCTAAGCAACAGCCTGATCTGAAAGAATTGGTAGCGGTCACGAGGGCAAACTAGCTACCCTAATGTGTACCGATGCTGCCATCAGTCAGTTGACTTAGGAGTGTTGAGATTGACCAGAAAAGTACAATGTGTTCTTCTGGTACGCATACAACACCCTATCATGCGTTATGGCGCCTGGGACTGTCATGGATGGGTGACCAGCATCACCATATCAGCGTGCTCAAGTGCGCTTGCAAAAAGATTGCCCATCAGTTTCAAAGCAAAGTCCCCATCTACTATATGGGTGATCCATGCATGTCATCTGACTGCCCCCGCTTGATACTAGAGGCCATTGAGGACAAAACACCAGATCCCCCCACATGTCATGCACAGTAGTCATCAGTCATTAGTCATTATAGAGCGAGCGAGAGAGCTACGCAAAGAAGCAGAGCAACCCTTCTTGCATACATCAAGGGAGAAGGTCCCTACATAGCATAAAAATGGGCCCATTACCGCCCTGTGATGTACCCACCCAAGCCCCAGCCATCACCTGAGGGGATAAAAGGCAACGGACACTGCAGTGAAGGGATGCCCTCATACAGTTCGTTGCCACAAGCCAAAGACGGCATATTTGTACTGCATCTGTGCTGACTTTGTCATACTGCCGCCATCGCAACCAGCAGGGAGGTAGCTTCTTGATCAACCCTTTATTACCCCCTGCCTAAACCCCACCAGCAAACCAGGATGCATCCTTCCCCCTTGCACCTTCTAGTCTCAGCATCTGACCAGGTTGGTACTTTACGTCATCTCGTAGAGCAGACTGAGCCTGCGACTAACAATGTAGCCAGGCTTCAGAACTCATGTGTTTTCCATGGGGCAGATAGCTATGCAAGCGAGCCTTTAATTCCCAGCAACCATGGCCAGCTTACTTAAGGCACACTGTGCCTAAAACATTTCTAGCAACCCCCCTCCAAACAGACGGCTTGATAACGTTTTTTGCCTTTTACAGCGTTCCATGGCCACCATGACTAATGCTCAGATTCAAGCCAGACAGTCTCCGAGAGGTTTCTGATACATGCTCCTGTGCTCCCTGCCACAGCCTTGCCATGTAGTGCAACACAGAGTCATGTATCCAAGACCTTGCTGCAGAGTTAATAAAAAATGAGACCGACAAAACCCATCAACGGCTCGGGGACTGAAATCTCACTGAGGTTAAGGCTCAGTGGGCATGTGTGCTGCCGCGGCAATGCATAGCGAACTGATTCCCAACCGCAACTTCACCTCGCCCGAGAAGGGGCGGTGTGATTGGGGGCAAGGAGGAACCTAGTTGCATGACACCCACTAGCTTACGTGGGAAGCTGCCACCCCTCTAACCCCCTGCTTGCCCCCGCCACCTCCCGCCCTGGGGAGAGGGGACTCTTGTCCCTTGGAGGTATAAGGGTGGATTGACTACACCATGTCTGGTTCAACCAGATCCATATGTTAACCTGGTTCACTACGCAAACCATCCTATGACTGAGCAACAGCGTTTTTTCTAGCAAGACTGCCTGTCCTTGCCATTGTTTCTGGCAAGGCTGCCTATTGTTACTGATGACAATCGCAGGGCAGTCACCCTTGGAATTGGACGGCTGAGCGGTCCCCATTATCAGTCACCAGCACAAGGCTCAATTTCCAAAGGCCACAGTTCCCAAGAGGTTTCTGATACATGCTCATGTGATTCTCATGTGCTCCCTGCCACAGTCTTGGCAAAGGGAGACATGGACATGTACGCAAAACCTTGCTGCAGAGTTCATAAAAGATGTGGCAACCCCATCAATGCCTCGGGAATCTCACTGGGCGTTAGGTCTAATGGGCCTGTGTGCCGGCGCGGCAATGCATAGTGAACTGCTTCCAAAGCACCACATACCTCACCCTAAAAGGGGCGTTGTGATCGGGGGCAAGGATGAACCTAAAGTTGCATGACACCCACTAGCTTACGTGGGAAGCTGGCACCCCACAACCCCCCTGCATACCCCCGTCTCCTCCCACTTTGGGGGGAGGGGGCTGCTGACCAATTAGATCGTGATATCCATCCAAGGGCCTTCCATCCTTACTTTCTACTTACTATCAACTCCACAGTGGCCGTTGGTACATTATCCATGCATTCCCCATCCAGATACCAACAATCTCCAATACCACGTTTGCTCAGTATGATCACGACAATTCCTTCTCAATCAGGTCATTAATCGGCCACGATCAACCTAAGCCACAATCGACCTAAACGGTATTATTGACTAGCTGACCATGCACAATAAGATTATGCATAGAAGGTATGCCATATACTGGACTTTGTTTTAAGCAAGAGCTCATCTACAACGCAGCTGCAGATCGGGTGAAGGTACCCGAGGTTGCGCAAATGTGCCACCTAGTGTACAAGCATTTCACCACACTGTTGTCAGCATGCATCCCACTAGCCTACTGACTGAGTGCTGCATAGAGGTTAGCCAGTGTACTTCCAGGTAAACCAACCAGGTCCCGCTTTGGTGTATGTTAGGTGTTACCTCCCGCACTAATGCATCTTTTCTTCTTGCAGCTATGCATCCTTGCTCACAGCACAAGTACTCACAGCACAGGGCGTATAGCAGTATTATCATAACTACACAAGGGTTAGATATCCTCAGACAAACTAATATCCAGCTCACACAGCCAAAACAATTGGCACATGGCTGCCGTGCAGGTACTCCCAACCCCTGCATCCTTGATTTATTGCCCCAAGGAGCCTAGGTCGATAGCTTAGAATGGCTTTGTACCTACACATGCCATTCCTAAGCATCTTCATGCCTGTTCCTTACCAAGGCAACAATTTACCAAGTGCAAACATCAACCTCTAACACACACTGCTATGACTACTTCTGTGTGAGGGTAATGGTGGCAGTTAGAGACGCTTATTAATACACCGGAACAAGTCTTCACTGCACGTGCCACTGCGAGATCCTATGAAAGTTCAGTTGCCGCGAAGTGGTTCGAGTGTGCCACTCCATAGGGGAGAAGACGGGCTTCTTTCACTTGGCAGCAACTTCGTAAAAAAGCACTAGCACTTGTCACAAGTGCTAGTGCTATTGGTGTGACACCAATAGCACCGTCCCTAGACAGCTATTACTGCACGTGCTATGGTAGATAGCTGGAAATGTTGCTGCAAAGTGGTCGTGTGGAGCTACTCCGTTGGGAGTTGAACACGTCTACTTCCACTTGGCTACATCAAAGCAATAGCACAACATCAATGGCACCCCACCTAAATCTCGCCGCATGGTCCCATTATTGCCCCGAATTTTTGAGGGGCTTATGAAACATACCGACGGAAAGTTACGACAGATACAGGAACCGGGCTTGACAGCGTGTTAGCATTAAGGCCCTGGAGGTGACACCACGCGACAGCCGCGATATAAGCACATTCAGCAGGGAGGTTGCATACAAGCATGCTATCGAACCGTTCTGGACAAAAGCATTCATGAGATGCTGCTAGACGTACATCATCTTGGTACCCGATGCTGTGTCACTCCGCATCAGCCCCTCCTCGCGAAGCTTGTGCATTCACTTTCAACCTCAATCAGACGCAATAAGACAAACGTGTAAAGTCCATTTGTGCCCTAGCCTATGGAGTTTGCATGCAAGGCTCCGCTTTAGGCACTCACCCGCAACGCCATCCTGCTCAGAACTGCACGCTGCAAGCAATGGCAAGCTGGAGCAGCCGCCCCATCATAAACTCGCAGCGGGCTTCGTTAGCTAATTTTGGGTATTAGCTTCAGTACATCGAAGCAAGAGCGGCTTGCAACTATGTTACGCAGTGCCGCCGATGCAGCCACATCCATCAGTAAAGTTATCAGCATATTAGCAGCAGTTGAAAGGTACGAAATAATAGTCAATGAAATGATACCATGCGCTGCTAATGGGAGGAGAAGAAATTCGGGGCACTCGCATTGCGCCCTTGGGGCATGTGGCTGTATTCAATCCACCACATTACCACCGACCACATACCTTGCTCATGGCAACCTTCCGATTTACCCAAGTATCATAGTTCAACCACCGACAGGACAATGACGGATCAGATGACAACTCAGCCAGCATTAATGCATATGGCACCATCACCATTGCTGTGTGCCTCTGGACCTCACAAACAAACAAACAAAAATTTAAGGTGCGGCAACCGCAAAGGGCTGCTAGGTCGAAACGACCAAACACACCATCGGATGGGTCCAAAAACAATGGAATCCATACCACCAAGCAAGAGGAATACCCAAGCAGACATCCAACTACGGACACGGCAAACAAATCACCAGCAGGAGACTGATGGGTGTATCCAAATCAAACACAATCCAGAGCACCAACCAAGCAGGATGTCCAGTAAGTCCACCGCATATGTACCACCCAAGACGGCCAGCACACCAACCAAGGCGAATACCCAAACATGTAGCTATCTAGACTTCAACCAGTTCCTCATCAGACGAATCACTAGGAACATCTGTCTCCGACTCCGAATCAAACAGATCCAAATATTGACCTGCAGCCACATAGCCAACTCTAGTTTGAAGTACTTAGAAGCTTGAGCACAAGCTAGGGGTAGTTGATGTTACACTGGAACAAGTCTTTACGGCAGGTGCCACTGAGAGTTCCTAAGCCACTGCGAAATCCTGAGAAATTTGCTAATAAGTGGCAGAATGGGCTAGTCCCTGGGGGACAAGCTCAACACTCCAACCACTGCAGCACTTTCTCGGCAATGCGATCAACACAACACCAATGACAACCCAACTCAATCTGATTGCACGGTCCCTGGTACTGATCCACTCCGTTTCTTCCAACCAAACACTTTGCTCTCAACCATGTTACCATGTAAGAAACTACAGTCCAACCACTGCAGACAATGACACTTCAGATGATACAACCAGCCAGCAATGTGGCCATAGTACTATATCGGTGCAACTGGTGCAAATTTTGGTGCCAGATCAATCCAGCTACGGCATCATCCCACTTAGATTAGGAAACCCTGTACTGCTCCAGTTGCAGCGTATCACCAGTGACATTATCGATCCGTCACACTTCGACAAAAGGGATACAAGTGCTCTCCTATCAGGATTGAGCGAGAGAGGGACCAATGGGGAGAGGGAGAGAGGTACGCAAGGAGGTGAGTGAACCCTTCCTTCTTTAAAGGGAGGGTAAGGGTGGGGAAAAGGGTGCAGCACGCGTGAGGGTCGGAAGGAAACCACCATTCCGAATAGGCTATTGTAGGAGGAAACACACCATGCTTGTCAGTACCGCTTCTTCCAGAAAACTATACAGGGCCCACAGCCACCGGCCACTGACATCGGTAAGGGGAGGGCCGGTCTGCACGTGTAACCTCAACCTAGGTCTATCAGCCAAGTAGTGGCCATGTAGTGCCCTACTGAAGTAAACACGCACAAGAAAAAACGACCAGGGTGCGTGGGAACTGACTCTGCATCCTGCCCCACCCAGACACAATAAGCTCTTTGTCCTTAGTTTACCTAGTTTCCTAAGCCCTTCCTAACTGGCTCCCCCCCTCCCCCGTCCCCCCCGAGCTGGTTGTGTCTGCCTTCTGCAACAGCAGCAGCAATCAAGGTCGCTTATTCTCCTACCTTAACTCATACTACCGAGCTTTCTCATCATTGCCTGGTATGCATGAACAACATATCCAGCCTCTTCATGTAAAGTGGCATAGGCCTTCTTGGGCGAAAGGGAACCTGGGATGCAACGGGCGCAGCGGAATAGCCCTATATCATTACACTCTGCCCCCCTCCAAGGGCCGGCGTCCTCGACGGCCACTGCTCTGCCCATCCCGACAGAGCACAAGTACGTACACGCTCCCCTGTTTGAGGCAGAATTCCCAAATCGCATGTCACTGGTGGGGATCGATCCCACGACTTTAGGCCACCTCAGCCTGCACGCCGTGCGCCTTAACCACTAGGCCACGGGGGAACGCTGGGTTGCGTCAAATGGGAGTCGAACCCGCAACCTCAGGATCTGCAGTGGTCTATAGTCCTACCAACTGCACTAACATGGCTGTAAAGAGTGGCCTAGGCCCTCTCTCACAACAAAGGGAACCCGGGATGCAACGGGCGCAGCGGAATTGCCCTACCATTCAGCCAGACTTTCCTGCTTCCTGCCCCTGTATGCGCTCCAATGGTCCAACGGGGCCAAGCCCCGTTATCCAGCCTCCCATAGCCACCCTCCTTACCACGACTTATCTATATGCCACATCACCCTCACGTGGCCTTGCTTCCCCACATTGACAGCTGAGTGCATCCCTGCACGCTACTTTACACCAAAGTGCAATAATGCAAAAGCCACCTGCAATGACACAACTCCATAGGAATAGCCCCCCACCCCCTTCACACGTTTATTTCCCTAGAGTGGGCAGCTGTATTCAGATGCATCCCTAACCCTTTGGTTCTCACCTGACTTGTCCTCCACCTTGAGCTTCTTCTCCATCTCCTCAGCCAGTCCACCGCCCTCATTCTTAGCAGGCTTGGCCTCCTTCACAGGCTTGGCCTCCATGCTCAGGTCAGTAGAAGCAGCTCCAGCATCCTTGGAGGAACCTTGGAAGCTTGCAGAGGGGTCTGGGGTGCTGTCCTTCGTGCTGTCAGAGATGCTGGAACCCATGGTGCCCTTGCCCGAGTCTTCTGCCTTCATCTCTTAATCAGAAGCGGCCGGCACTGAGGGCTTGTCACCGGGAGCGGGCTCCAAGGGCGCCTTGGCAGCAGCAGGGTCAGTAGCAGGGAACGCCTCACTTGCAGCTGCGCTAGTGCTGGTCGTGGTACCGGTCTCGTCGCCACCGCTGACCACCTCGCCGCTGGTAGGGTCGACGCCTGTGAGCTTAACGGGCTTGACCTCTGCGACGTCAGCGGAGGGGTTCTCAGTGTCAGGCGCCGCTTCCTCGGACGCGAGGACAGCAAAGGTGGATTGGGTGATGTCGTCACCGAGGGGAGCAGAGCCTTGGACATGGCCAATGGGCTTGCCACCACCAGTGGTTGGGACATCAGGGTTATCAGAGGGAGAGGAGCAGGCCTCGGTCTTGGTAGGGTGTGTCATGTCACCAAGAGTGCCGTACAGAGCAGCATTGGCCTCCTACAGGACTTAAAGCACCAAAAGGTCAATCAGATTGGGACCAGTGTACTGCTGGCTTGCTGCATGCATGCAGTGCAGTGCTTGCACACGCTGCAACTTATGAACTTTGGTAGGAGCACTGGTCGGTGGCAATCTGCCAGATCAGTTCAGGAGCAACTGAGCAAATGCTACATGATGATTTTAATTGTTCGGACACAAGATAGGGTTTTTCATGCAGCATACATACAAGCCCTGCTGCAACTCACCCCCATACAGCGAAATGCACCATAATGGCCCAAGGTGGGTTGATGGTTTCAGTGTTGGCAACGTAACCAAATAGGCAAGACAACCCATGCTACTGAGAGGTATGCAGACTGAATGCCGCTGCCGCAAGCATACAAAGCAAGGAGAGTAGCTGCTCATCCATGTCTACATGCAAATGTATCATCAAAAGTCCTTGAGCCTCCCTCACCTGCTCACTAGCAGGGGAACTGGCCAGGTTGCTGGTTGAGGGCATTCTTCTTCAGATCACCAGTAAGGGCCTTGGAAACGTCCGTGTTGGGTGCAGCAACAGCCATGGTTGTCTAGGACTCTGAAAAACTCGTTAACAGGAGAGCTTTATCAAGCAAGCAGCAGTTATCCTCTAAAAGCCTGCCAACTTCCAATATGGTTGCAAAACGCGAACAAAGGACGAAGCACAACTTCTGTGAAAACAGCAAACGACAGAACACGGAAACATACAAAGCGAAGAGCCTGCGAAGCTGGGACGCTGCATGCATTGGTCCAGTGTATATTCGCATATATTGCTCTTGATCGTACTTTGCTATTTTTCAGCTTTTCAGCCGTCCCCGGCATTTTTATCTACACCATTCTGTTCTTGTACCTGGGGGGGGGGGTAATACAAGACGTGGTAGTATTGCCTCTTTTTTATGCTAAGCAACGCTAGCTACTGCCCGGTGTTGCCTATGGCTTCAACTACCACAACTTTTACTATTACTTATACTGCTGCTATAAGACTGCTATTACCTGCCTTCTGAACCAGTTCAGTATGTATGGATGCATTGTCCATCATCCTAAGTATGGCTTACCACAACATTTACTATTACTAATACTGCTGCTATAACACTGCTATTACCTGCCTTCTGAACCAGCTCAGTATGTATGGATGCATTGTGCATCATCCAGCCATAGGTCTGCTGACACACAAAAGCTTCCAATCACATTTAGGAGTGGATGCAGAAACCATGGGCATCTGCTGCTGAGCCTTATCACACCCTTGAGTACAGGGCATAGCTTCACGAGTTCAGCAGCAGCTGCTCAGACCTCTCAGAATTCCATTCACATCGTTCAAGCATCCAAGTTGCCATTTTGGCTATTGGACAGTTTGTCCTACCTTCAGAACCAGCTGATGATGTATGGGTGCACTGCACCATCATCCATCCATAGGTGTACTGCTGGGATACGCATACTCTAGCATTAACGGAACCTTTCGTCATCGAGAGCACTCCGTCAATGCACCCATGGGCCGGCATACTGTAAAGGCGGGAGAGTTACAGAGCACCTACACTCATCTTCAATGTGGAACAGCTGAGCTGCAGAGTAAGCGTGTTGAGGTAGTTATCCAGGCGTTCTGCCAACCTCCATATAGCACAGTTAAATGTGCTCGAGCGAGTAGACAGACCCATATCCCGCATACTAGGATTCTGCGGTCAAGCTGCTAGGGTGACCACCTGTAAGCATGTAAATACTTACCGGCCTAATACGTCCCAGTTTGTTGGCTCCCCATAACTTCAGCTTCAGCCATGTTGTGATTGCGCGTAGTGCATACAAGCTCCCAATTTATGATGACTTACACATGTCCTAACACCACCTCATGCCCACCCTTGCTATTGGCAGGACATTAACAACAGATCCGTTCATCAAACAGCCAGGTGATAGGTTGTCCTAGCAAACAGCCACACATCTTGTTTATCAATAGACCCTGGGCAAATGTTGCATAAAGATATAGGCACACACTTTAGCACACTCTTTCCACGAAGGAGATAGATGCAAGCGGCCATACCACAACTACTGCATGATACCATAGAAATTGCAAATTTCAGCTTCAACTTGGGCTGTTGGGACAGCAACTCACCCACGCTAACCCCTGTAATAAAAAGACAACTATAGACATGTTCTAAAACAACCATGTCTTAGACGTTGTCATCGAAGCGCCCGCCCTACTATCCCGCCGCTTCTGTCCTGCAGCCGTTACCACTTCACCATGTGCTGCGACAACTTGCACCGCCGAATGCAGCCCATTAAGCCAACGCATCGAGTGCCTCACCTATCCACCCAGCCTGAACATCTTTACCTCCCTCCCATCTCAATCCACCTAATTGCTGCCTGAACGGCCCAGCAAAAAGAACCTCATCAATCACCTAATCCCATTTTAAACCCCATCTCACTCCACCTCAGTCACCCCAGCAGGTGCAGCCACATGCTGGCTAACTTTCCCCTCCTGCTGCTCACCCTCACCCACATTGCCCTTCTCCCCCTTCCCCTCTCCCTCCCCCCCACCACCCAGCAGCACTGCCTTAGCCCCACCAATCACAGCACCAGCCACAGGCTTCACCACATTCTGCGTCAGAGCACCAGCTAACGCTGCCAAAGGATTGCCACCCCCACCACTCTTCTCCTCCTCCTCTCCTCCCTTCTCAGCCACCTCCCCACCTGACCCCTCGCCACCCTCCCCACCTCGTCCTGCTGCTACCCGCATCTTGTCAACATCCTCGATCTTCTCATCGGCCTCCTTAGTCACTGTCTTACCTGCCTTCTCACTAGCATTAGTGGCCCCAACACCAGCATTCACATCAGGTGTCATCTCAGCGTCACTACCACCCTCACCAGCAGCAGCAGCACGTCCTTCAGCAGCAGTAGCAGCAGCAGCACCAGTGTCAGCAGTAGCAGGCTCAACCTTGGCCCCTGTATCCTTGGTGCCTACAGCAGCAGCAGCGGGGGTAGTATCCTCCATATCTGTAGGGCCTGAGTCACCTGCACCACTGCTGCTGCTGGTGTTGGTAGTATCAGCACCACTGCCACCCCCAGCAGCTTCAGCAGCAGGGGTCTCTCCCGGCTCAGTCTTGGGCGCTTTAGAGGCATCAGCAGTCTTGGCACCTGCACGAAGACACATAAGAAGAACAAATGCACGTTAGTAAGAGTGCCAGGTTGTGCTGTGCAGCAACACCACCTCACAGATCCACAGGTGGGATGAATTTGGCTGGTAACTGAAGTGCTGGGGAAATGAAGTGAAGGCAACTAAGCTAGTGGATGGCTGTCAGCACTTGTGCCCGGAAGCAAAAGTCGTCCACTCCACCCCCTGGATTAGTGAGATCTTCCGTGCTAGGTGAAGATGGTGCACCACCAAGCAATTACTCCTTTGGATCTATACATCCAACTGACTTCTCCCATGTGTATATGGGCACTCACTTCACAATTGATCCAAGAACGGGGTATTGTGGTGCTAGCACATATTAGTACACTTGTGCAGGTCAGAGAAAAGCAGGCTGATGGAATCTGCCAACCCTACCCAAGCAGCGCCAGCAACTAGCCCAATGCTTCTCCCCCTAAACCGACGCTAGGTTCTAGGATCCTTCCACCCTCAATCTCATCCCTGGCTCTTCTACTTTCTCTCTCTCACACCTCCAACAGAGGCAGTGCCGTAGTACTTCTGTGTCGCACCAACATACTCCACATAGAGACAATACCAGATGCCATTTACCCCTAATAGTTCTGCCTACACACTGACCATAGACCCTGCACCGTTTTACGCCCCAGGTTGTTGGATGCACTACCTTAACTCTTACTTGTTACACAAATGTGTTTGCTTAGAGTGATTAGGTCAGCTTTTGATCAATCAAAATATTAGTTGGCCACAAGGATCACTCTGAGC
The DNA here is from genome assembly GCA_963556185.1 of Pseudopediastrum boryanum. NCBI lineage: Eukaryota > Viridiplantae > Chlorophyta > Chlorophyceae > Sphaeropleales > Hydrodictyaceae > Pseudopediastrum > Pseudopediastrum boryanum. The sequence continues at coordinate 1,718,480 of OY744500.1, read as the reverse complement.
TGGTGCACTCAGTGGCACATAGACTTCATTTGTGCATAAATTATAGCAGATGTGGTTACTTGATAGCAGAACATGGGTGCAGTTCCAGCAGATCAACCATCTGCTGGTTTGCTTGCAACCTTGTGTCCTTCATCACTTATTCTGTATCCGCCAGGTTTTAACCAGGACAGGATCTACCTAGCTATATCCAACAGAAAAACACCAGCCACAGCAGGATGTAAAGCTAAGGTACGCCTGGTGCAGGGTACATATGTGATCCCACAGATTTGCAAACCCTCTTTCCCCAGCAATGCTCCTCAAGCGCAGGTACATACCGGGGTGGAGGCGATTCAGAAGAGGCCATGCCTATTCAGTATCCAATCAGCCCCCACCACAGCACTGCCAGCATATGTCCCACCTATTTCTGTGGGAGGACAATGTCTCTTAACTCATCTCCTGCACAAATGCCTCTTTCTACCTTAGCCAGCAACACACGTACCTGAGGTACAGTTCGTGGATGCTGCATGCTTATTACTGCCATATCTACTTGAGGTACTGCTCAGCGGAGCCTCAAGCCCTACACTCTTGCTCAACTACCTCAGTCAAATTACTTGGGTCTTGATTAACATTCACTCTACCCATCTACAGTCTAAGCACTACGAGACATTGGCAGATCATGACCCAGCCAGCATTGTGGCCAAGTGACTACCATCTCTGTTGCAATGCCAGATCACTCCAGCTACGGCCTCATCCATAAAGCGCTCTAGTATGGTGCAGTGTGTCACCATTATAACACTATAGCTTCATCACACTACTGTGCCAAAAGACCTGCACGTTCTCTCCTATAGAGACCGAGGGGAAGAGGGACCGACAGGGGGAAGGAAGAGAGGTGGGGAGAGGGTGGGGGGTGGGCACAGTACCCATGAGGGGTAGGGGGGGGTGCACCATGTGTGCTGTACCAGTACTGCCTCTTCCACAAGACTACACAGGACTCACACCCTGTGGCCACATCACTAAGGGAGGGCCTGTCTGCGGATGTACTGTTAACCCACATAGCCACATAGCCACATAGCGCCCTAACCAAAGTAAACACGCACAGTCTGAAGAAGCGACCAGAGTGGGAACCGATTCTGCATCCCGCCTAGCCCAGATAGGAAACACATTTTTGTCCATAGTTCACCCCTTATTACCCCCTTCTACTGGCTTCAATTCCCACCTCTGGTTGTGTTTGCCTTTAGTAGCAGCAGCAGCAGCAGCGACCGCAGTGTTGCTGACCACACTCTCCTCCCCTGGCCGCTTGACTGACTGACTGCATTGGCCTAACCGGGCCGAGCCCCTCTCCAACATAACTTATGTATATGCTATATCACCTCACGTGACCTACATTTCCGCACTTAATAGCCGAATGCATCCCTGCACGCTACTTTGAACCACAGTGACACAATCATAGGCATAGCACCTCCCCCTCGGACAGTTTCCCCTGCATTAGCAGCAATATTCAGCTGCACCCCTTCACCCTTTGGTCCTCACCTGACTTGTCCTCCACCTTGAGCTTCTTCTCCATCTCCTCAGCCAGTCCACCGCCCTCATCCTTAGCAGGCTTGGCCTCCAGGCTCAGGTCAGTAGAAGCAGCACCAGCATCCTTGGACGAACCTTGGAAGCTGGCAGAGGGGTCTGGGGTGCTTTCCTTCACGCCGTCAGAGATACTGGAACCCATAGCGCCCTTGCCCGCGTCTTCTGCCTCCATCTCCTTGTCAGTAGCGGCCGGCACTGAGGGCTTGTCACCGGGAGCGGGCTCCAAGGCCGCCTTAGCAGCAGCGTCATCGGGAGCAGGGGACGCCTCGCTGGCTGCTGCGCTGGTGCTGGTCTCGTCGCCACCGCTGATCACCTCGCCGCTGGTAGGGTCGACGCCTGTGAGCTCAACGGGCTTGACCTCTGCGACATCAGCGGACGGGTCCTCAGTGTCAGGCGCCGCTTCCTCGGACGCGAGGACAGCAAAGGTGGACTGGGTGATGTCGTCACCGAGAGGAGCAGAGCCTTGGACAGGGCCAATAGGCTTGTTGCCACCAGTGGTTGGGACATCAGGGTTATCGGAGGGAGAGGAGGAGTCCTGGGTTTTGGTAGGGCGTGTGATGTCACCAGGAGTGCCGTACAAAGCGGCATTTGCCTCCTACAAAGCATGGAGAAGTCCGTGAGATGGGGAAATTTGGGTTGCTGGCTCGCTGCATGTATGGAACCATGTGCAGCATGATTGCACTAGCTGCAGCTCATAAGGACCTTTGGTAGGAGACTTTGGTGGCAATTTGCCAGATAATTCAAGTGCAACTGCTGCATGCTGCCTGATCTCGCTTCCTAGCACAAGAATGGCTTTTGATGCAGCTCGAATGCAGACAAGGTGTCAAATCTTCAATAGTACATGTTTACAACGAATTGCACCACAATGCGCCAAAGAATGGTTGCTGCTGGTTCCGTGCGTCAGCGGCAAGCAGGCAAAGGACCCTATGCAGAGTCATGGATCATGCAATCTGAATGCCGCTGCCACAAGCAGACAAACCTAGGAGCGGGTGCTGAACGACCCCAACGTAGGTCTCTGATTCCAGCCTATCGTACCTGCTCTCTAGCAGCTGGATCAGCGGGGAACTGGCCAGGCTGCTGGTTGGGGGCATCCTTCTTCAGGTCACCAGTAGGGGCCTTGGAAACATCGGCACTGGATGCAGTATCAGCCATCGGTTGTCTAGGACTTCGATTAACTAAACAGAGATCTGGATTAACAAGCACGTTGCCTCTGGGAGCCTGATGGATGCTAGCTTGTCTATGAATGCAAAACTGAAAACAAGGACGCAGCACAGCTTCGTTGCATCGGTGAAGACAGAAATACACAGATATAGGGCAGTGCAGAAAGGCTGCCGAGCTGGCCACTGCATGCACTGGTCCAATGTACTTTTGCCAAGACAGTGCTTTATCGTACGGCGCCGCTCAGCGTGACATCATCAGCCGGCCCATTCAGCATCATGACAGGGCGGCCGTAGTGCCGCAGTACGGCTGTTGGCTCCGGCTCAGACAGACAAACGCTTTGCCGTTGTGTAGGGCTCTGCAAAGCAAACGATGTCAAAGTGCAATAGCCATAGCGCCCGGCAGAATACCATTGTTAGCGCAACTAATGGCGAAAGAATTGCCTGCATTCCCACTGTGGCCCGTTGTGAAAACCCCTTGCGCTGCTTTGAACCGTCTGCCTTGTAGCCAACCCCGCAGCAAATTATCGAGCACAGCTCAGTTGCAGCTTCAATAAGCGGCAAGGGCAGTTTATACTTGTCTCAGTAGCGTGCCTTTGCCTGCAGACTACTAACATCCAATGGACTCTGACAGATCTTCTGCACCCATGCCGTCACCACATTCTCCGGTCAGCCACGACACAGAGCCTCCCCCAAATGCCAGCGGCAACAGCCAGACCCCTATTGATGCGCGTTTCAAGATGAGTGGCAACCCCGCTGGGGTCCAGGACTGTGAGGGGCCGATGGGCAAAGACTACCCTAAGGGTCTCGCACCCCAACCTCACCACATGAACGACAGTTGAAACTCGTATTCACCAAGCAGAATGGCCTGAAATGTGCAGCTGATGGCTTGATTATGTCAAGCATCAGAAACTGGTTGCGTGAAGTGCTGCAAAGGCATTGCTGCAAGATGCTGCAAAGTGGATGATTGAAGGAAGTTGTTTCGGACCGGACGGCCCTTCCTACTGTAGTGCTTGGCCAGGAAGCAAGGCTGTCACTAGAAGAGGCCACCGTGGTGGTAAAACATGGTGTATTAGTAATAGAAGAGTTGGGAGGACGGGCAGGCGGTGGTGAACTGGGTTGCAAGGATGGAATGATTCTCTTCTCAGTGAGACTGGTGCCCTCGCTGCAGTAGGCCTTGATGCCGCACTTTGTTTAGAGTGGAGCAAGCGGCTTAGATGTAACAATGTAGCAAGCCCTGGCACCCGTACATGGAATGCTGCCAGGCTTGTCATGATCGCTACGGACAAGCAGAGGAGGTCTTGAACCATGCTGGGGTCTTGCAGGATAGACCCGCACAACATAACATGCAACCTTGCCATGACAGCAGTTCCGTTTTAAGGTTCAACACATCACGGGCTGCAGTGCTTCCTTGTTGTCGCGGTATCCGCTCAGCTAGTGTCTGCAACTTTGCTGTGCTGCAAATTTTAAATGCGGGTTGAATGTGTGCAACTCCAATGCTGTGCTCGCTGTTTATGTTTAATGTGAGTTTGGATGTTGCAGATGTGTACTATTGTGGACTCAGCAAGCAGTTTTGCCGGCTGCACTCATTGCAATCTGCCTCATGATGGGTAGGAGATTGCTACCATCGATGGGCATGAGCTTTGTGCCATCTGTTGGTGTTGATTGTTAGTGGCTCAGTTGGTTGTTCTTTGTTGCTCACATTTTCTATCAGAGCTGGGGTTGATTGTCCAGCCTATTGGTTGAATGCATTGTGGCAGTACATTGCTGTACCATGGTATGTGGCCATTCAAGCCTTGCCGTGGAGGGACAACTGTGTCCTTGGGAGGAGCAACTATATCAAATGCATGCTGCTGAACTGTGTGCCAAACTAATCCTTGCGACATGCCGTGGGTGTTTTCGCAGTGTCTTGCAGGGCACAGACACTGGTTGCAATGTGTTGACGATTGCGGCTGCTTCCTGCATGCAGCGCATAGGGGTGCCTAATGTCCATCCTGAGCATTTGCTGCTGCATATTGTAATGTTATCAATGACTCTGTTTTTGAGTCAAGTTGGCGGTGACTGAGCGTGATGTGATGAATTCAGCGTGACTGAGCGTGATGTGATGAATTCAGCGTGGACTCGTGGATCTTCTTCTTCTCAATTTGGTATCAGGTCGGTAGGAACTCCGCATGGTCGGCAATATCTGATATCGATGCCATCCGCAGCCGGGCTGCTGCTGCTGTCAACCATTATCGACAAATCGGAAATGCACTCGGTCCTTGCCTTCTCAGTCTGAGTAGATGTGATTGAACCAGCTCAAACCAGATTAAGTTGCGTGCCGGATCAGCCGGCTTAACATGCTTTGGGATGCTTGGCCGACCATGTCATCGACCCTAAACTCACAGAGGCCGACGACGTATGTCTTATCGTAGTGGCCGGCAATCAGGAGTTGTAAGAAGAGCATATAGAGTACGAGGTGCACACGCAATTAGGCTTGGGCTCTCAAACTAGTTGGTGAGTCTGGCAATCACGCGGCTGACTGCAGCTCCGACATGGGATGTGCTATCCGCTACTGATACTAATCCAGAAAAGACGGACGAGAAGTCGCCATTCCACATGAAAATAATGTATTTGCAGTATTAACGCCACGTTTGTCCCTGCACGCCGGTGAATGTCATGTCTTGCTCAAGACACTGGCAGCATGCGCGTTACATGCGCGGCACTGTATATATATCTCGCATCCGCCCGCTCTAGCATCCTACATCAGTTCCACTGGGGATCTGGTGCACTTCGCATGCAGCCATAAGCACATACCTACATGCTAGCTTCCACTTCCCTTAGCTCCTCCAAGAAACCAATGCTACTACTTCCCTTTCCCCTTGCCCGCCCCTCCTTTCCCTGCCCCCTTCCCTCCACCTCCCTCACCAGCAACCACATGTGGCAACCCATAAACCACCATCCCACTCCTCACTGCCTCAACCTCAAACCCTACCACCCCAGGTGCCTCTTCAGCTGCCAAGACCGCAGCACCCAGGCTTGCACCCTCTGCTAAACCCTTCACCAACCCCTGCAGCAGCTCCCCATTGCTCTGCGCCGTGGTAGCAACAGTGTTCAGAGCCACAGTCTTTGCCCCTCTAAGAAGCAGCAGCAGCGCAGTGTGCATTGGTCCTTCTGCTACCCTCTCCTCAGGCTGTTTGCGATTGTCAAGGTAGAGCTGCCGCTGGGCTGTAGCTTCATTGTTGACTCGGTCAAACAATAGCACTGTGCTACAGCTGCCTAGCTCCAGGGTACTAAGAGTCTGCAGAAAAGAAAATGCAACAGAACATCTCGGGCTTCAGTCACAGATGCTGTTAGGGCTCAACTTGTGCTTTGTTCTTAGTAGGCCGTACCCTCATCCCGACCCCTGTTTCCTTGCAAACTTGTAACAGGTCGTGCCGTTGAACAGGGCTTGCAGCTTCAGCGTGACAATGGCATGAACTTTAAAGGGAGGTACAAGCACATTGGGGCCCCTCTACGTGCGTACTGGTACCTGCAGAATGACAGTAGAAGTTTCAACAGTGAGCCCTGCTGTCAGCAGACACATTCCTGCAAAGGGTGCCACCTCGTAAAGCAGCCAGCATGCTTGTCATCTGCCCCATGTTCAACCAGCAAAGACTGATATATCACCCATTTTCCACAAAGCACACATGACAAACCCATTGATCGCAGCATATATGGCATATAGTGAAGTTCGCCCCATCTCGTACCTTGGGAGACATGTAGGACAGGAACCGTCCCATGCCGTAGTACAACATCCCCTTAGCTTGAGTCATCACTTGGCAGTACAACCCCTCAGGCGGTACCTGCTTGGCAACACCTTCAACAGCCTGCCACTCCTTACCCACCCCCGCCAGAACTTTCTCCTTCAGCACCGGCAGCAGAGGCGCTGCGTATGCAGCACATGGCCTGCCACAAGACACTGCTTCGCTCTGCTCGTGCAACGGATCTCCTATGTAGCTCAGCCGTGCTAAGTCCACCGTAGGCACGATTGGACTCTGAGCTACAGCTACAACAACAGCAGCAGTAGCAGTAGCTGCGGCTGCTTCACTGCTCCTAACAGCAGCGCCTCCTCCTAAGAGGTGCTGTAGCAAGGCAGCAGAGAAACAGCGGCCCATGCTGCTACTGCCAGACCTTAGCACAGGAAGTGCCTCCCAAGGGAGAGCACATAGCTCCGGGTCAAGCAGCAACAGCAAATCCACCTTGGAAGCTCCTGCTGGAACTGCAGTAGCGTCAATTGGCTTCTTGTTTGAAGCTGCTGCTGCTGCTCCTGGTGTTGGTGATGTTGTGTGTCCACTGCTATCTGGTGCTTGCGGTTGCTGCTGTGGGTTGCTAGCAGGTAGGGCTTGGTGGATTATGGGCAGGAGAGGCTCAAGCAGTGCTTCCATCTGCAGAACAGCGCCATTGTGCAAGAATGAGTGTAGGGTTTGGGATTACACGAGCACAGTCCCTCGGCTTCAAAGCTCAAGGCGGGCGAGACAAGAAGCAGCTGGGGACAAACCATTTGACAGACATGCATCAAACGGAGCTGTTCTATCCTACCCCACCTCTGACAGTACTGCCGCTGAGCATTGTTCTGGGTAGGCAATACACCCTAAATGCACAACCTGGTGATCTACTCAACCCTAATTGCACACCCAGTAAGCTACTCGACCCTAATCGCACAACCCTGTATGTCCACCCTCTTAAAAAGAAGGAAGCCGTATGGTCCCACATGGAAATAATGAACATGGTGTGTCATAGTTTTATTCACAACCCTTACCTCAGCCAGCAAAGTCCTCCACTGCTCATTCACTTCATTTCCAAACACAGGACCAGCAGGTAGCCATGGAGGGATCTCCACCCCTCCAGGACCACCACTCACAACACCCTTACCCTCCTTGCCCCCTCCTGTCTTCCCACCACCTCCACCAGCAACAGCTGCTGCTGCTCCTCCCCCACTGCTTTTCACACCAGCTCCCTTCTTCCCCGCTGGACAACCCGCAGCACTACCTGCACCACTCCCAGCAGCAGCAGCACGTGCCGCTGCTGCTGCTGCTACCCCTGCTGCTGAAGCAGTAGGGGACATAGGCGTACTGCTGACCTCTAGCAGCTGCTTCCCCAACCACCGCCTGTAATCCCTAAACCCTGCACACAGCTCCTGCAACTTCCCCTTCGTCACTCGCACACTCCCCAGCAGCGTCACCCGCTTCACACTACCCCCAGGCAAAGCCCCAGCAGACCCCGCCTTGGTGTTAGATGGAGGTTTGGACTTAGCAGCCTCAGATGCCGCTACTGCTACTGCTTCAGGGTTTAATTCATCTGGGACATTTACTGCTGCTAGATACAGCTCATCCCTCTCAGGGCTGTAGTGCAGCAGTAGCACCCGCATATCACCCGGCAGTAACTGCAGAGTAGGTTCCAGCAAAGGCAGGGGCCCCAGCTGTAGCCGGGCATGTGTAGTGCCTGCTACATCCAGTGCCTGCTGGAGCTTCTGGCCGTAGCTGCTGGCTGAAGGTTGTAGCACATGCTGCTGCAGCTGCTCCAGTTGATGCCAGAGCAGCACCTCAGGATGGTTTGATGGTGCAATCCTGAACAGCACATAGGCGCTCTTATCAATTTATGTGTATGGCTAAAGAGTAATGCTTAAGAGGTCGTCCAACCATAGGAAAGACCCCCATAGCTCACCTATGTTCGGATGCCGAGGCTCTTGTGCACGTGCTATCATTTATTTATTTGATGTTTATGTAACATAATCATATGCACGATCTTCTTCATTCATCAGATGCAGACCTGACTTATTAATTGCTTGAGGTAGGAATCAGCTATAGCAAACGTGTAACACACTGCTATCAAAAACAGAAAATAACAGGCCTATCTCCAAAAAAGGTCGTAGCTCACGGTGTTTCTTCTACAACAGTCAGCATTACAATCAAGCAGCGTCACCAATTCCTTTGGTGCACATCCTTGACACTGCCAGCTTTCAAACTCAAAACATCAAATGTTTCCATAGTTGTTAATACTATATTGCAAGCACCCCTCACCTGCAGAACTGCTCCTTCATGTATGCCGCTACTCCAGCACTCTGTGCTACAGCCAAATACTCAGCCGCCAAATCCGGCTGCAGCACACCGTAGCACCTCACAAGTCCCAGTGCAGCTTGCCTGGCTGTAGCAAAACAGCCGGATCCAAGAGCTACAGCCAAGCCCTCCTCCAAGGTACTAACAGCCTGCATATGGAGCTGCTTTGCAGGGCTTTCAAGCTCTGGGTGTTGGCTACCTGCCTTAACAGCAGCAGCTGATGCTGTTCCTGCAGCAGTTGCATCCTCTTCTCCGGCTACTGCTGCTGTCGATTCGGGAATGACCACCTCTGACGATGGCTGCTCCTGCAGCAGCTGCTGCTGGTGGCACAGTTTGTTTAACTCTCCCTGCTGCTGGATGGGGCCAGGCCATGGAATCCAATGCCGCTGCACATCATCCTCACTATCTCCCATGTTACTGCTGCTGCTGTTGGCAGCCATGTGAAGGAGAGTTTTGTGCATAAGAGCTTCTCCTGCTACTGTCAGAGCAGCAGCTCGGGTTGTAATTGAGGCTGTAACAGCAGCAGCTGCAGTAGCATGCAGCAGGGCAGAGCTGTGGTAGGCCATGCTACTCCTGCTGCTACTGGTGCCACCAGTGCTTCTGGCCTCATCCTGCAACATATACACATATAATGAAATTAAACTAAACCAACGGGGATTTGAATGTGTGGCAGCCGACCCAAAAAGACTTGACACACATATCACCCTCATCCTGCAGCAGATGCTAGTATACTTGGAACCCTATGTATGCTGCCACTTTGACGACCAGCTACGGGGATTCTACAGTGTATGGTAGGCGTAAGTTTTATCTATAGGTATATAGTTAACACATCATTATATGTAACCCAAGTATTCAGTTCACAAGTGACAGCGCACGAGTGTAGGATCAACATTATGCAGCACAAGCTCTGCAACAATAAATAGAACTTTGGAACCAAACACACAAGTGACCAGAGCCACATTACGCTGTGGATCTTGCCTGCAGCTGGATGGCCCTTCAATGACATCAATGCAGCATTATTATTTCTTGACTGAAATCTCCTAGCTGGATACATGTTTGTCTCAATATTGTCATGGTTGTTGGGTGCCATTGCCTTTGGGTGGTGTGGTTTTGCTCTCAATGTATCATGCGCAAGGGCAAACTTGCACCCAAAGCATACCTCTTTCTGCAGCTTGTGGGCCTCATCCACATAAGCCACCACAGCAGCAGCAGACACCCCCTCCACCTCAGGGAACCTGGGTCGCCTGGCTGCAGCATCAGCAGCAGCATGGCTTGCATCTGCTACAGCCAGCTGCAGCTCTACCTTTGACAGCTGTAGCTGGGAATCTGCTAGCAGCCGGGCGGCAGGTAGGCTGCAGCTGCCCGGGGGGACTGTGGCAGGCCAGGCTGTAGCAACAACCTGAGAAGCAGTGTCAACTGCTGCCTGCAAATAGATGATGGGACCCATGATCATTCAACGATGCTTGCTTATTCACAACTGCTTGAGCCACTTAAAAGCAGCGCTCCGGAGCCTGCATCAGGTCGCGGCAGCTCCAGCATTCAGAAGACATTGTGGTGTAGCAGTTAGCAGCAACAGCAGGCGCAAGAGGTGAGCTACGGGGCTCCTTCATACGGTAGGGTGAGAGCTTTCAGCCTTTCCACACTGATGCACACTGCAGCGGGCTAAGCTGTAGAAACAAGGTAAGAAGCAAAATTCATGGCAACCTACACGCAGGTGGCGTGCTCAAACTGTCAGCTCAGCAACAACAGTGTATAAACAGTAATCTGAAGGCTGAGGTCACTAGCACATCTGCAAAGCAGTAGGGTCTTTACACACTAATCCACATGGTCTTTATAATTGTAGTCTGCATAGGCATCACAGCACAGAAATGAATGTACCTGGACGCAAAGAGGCAAAGAGAGGAACGAAAGTGGTGTCTGTATGCTGTCTAGTGCTTTAGTGCACCTGTGCGGCATCATGAAACACACTAAACTAAATTAAGGCAAAACGTTTTTGTTCTACCATGGTCATGTTCTACTAAGCAATTAAGAACTCTGAGGCACAACCACACTTGCTAATCGCTTTCTACCAGCAGTTTCACAAACAGTCTCCCCTACCACATGCCCACAACGCCCTCATACCTGTAGTACTGTGTGTATCTTCTGTAGCTGTGGTCGAGTGTCTTTCACGGGCAGGCGTCTACCAGCAGCTGCATCCTCTGCTTGCTGCTGCATCTGCACCTCCAGCAGCCGAGCCTGCTGCAGTAGAGCCCGCACACGATGCATTCCACTGGTGCAGGACGTCAACAGCTCCCCAGCTTTGACGTTGAGTTGCAAGGCTCTGCATGCAGCACACAGTACAGAACACACATATGATGCATGTGCCAGAGGACGTCGACAACTCCCCAGCTTTGACGCTGAATTGCAAAGCTCTGCATGCAGCACATACACTGCAAACGCAGATAACATAGTTTCACTGCTCAGGGCAAAAGACCAGAGAGCACTACAGGGATGTAGTGCTTTGTTTGACTGCCTCGCAACCTTGGTCAAAGTGGTGCACACACTACCACAACACTTTATTCTGGTTACCCCTTTTATATGGAACGAGGGGTACCCCATGCCGCGACCATGAGAGGTGTAATCAGCTACACTTTGTCACGATGTTGTCCAATACAAAGGCTAGCAGAGGGTCCAAAGACACACTGCAGTGCTTCATGCAATGTTGCATCCTGAACTTTGCCTTCAAAATGCACATGGGCACTCAGCAAGAGCAGGCTTAAATGCTGTGCGCCAGCTACTTATAGAATGCAGTCTATATTGCCCACAGTGCCGGCTGTTTGTCTGCTTGCTTTGTCAGTACATCCTTTGCAACTACAAAAGCTTAGGGACCCTGAAACCTAAGCCCTAACCTTCAACTGGTTAGAACCCTATAAGGCCCGCGCTGCTGGCCGCATGTCCGCCTACCTTGCAAATTCTTCCTTTGCAGCACCAAGGGCTCAGGGACCGTAAACCCTCACACTAAACCCTGGACCAGATGCAAACCCTCTGAGGCCAATGGTACGGGCAGCCTGTCCTCCTACCTTGTAAACTCTTCCTTTGCAGCACCAAAGTCCTCCTCGCCTCTGAGCCTTGCAGATCTTAACTGTAGGAGCTCTGCCAGTTGAAGCATCACCTGCCCTGCCGAGATCTGAGCAGTTGCTGCTGAAACAGGATTCCCTCTGCACAATCAACCAGCAAGCACAGAACAAAGAGCCTCAGACACTAGGGTTTATGTTTAGGACATGGGCAGTACAGGGGTTACAGCAGCGATTGCGTTGATTCGCTGAGACATTGCACTTTATTGTGTTAGATTGAATGGCAAGGCAAGCTTTGTCACGTAACTGTCACCCAGTGCTCCCAATTGTACCAAGCTGCGGTCCTGCAGTACCAACTCCTCAAAGGGGAATGTTTCTACAAGCTGGAGTTCTGCCTGGGCTGGAAACCCCACGAATCAGTATGGTATTCTTAGCTGTTCACCTGTCCCATGCCATCCTTAAGTCATCTTTAGAGTGCACCCTGTTGCACCGCAGCCACCTTGATACCTCTTCCCACTGACTTTGGCTGCGTAATTATGCACCCAGGCCACCTTGACAGATTCAATTAAACGCCCTTTCTGTCCTGCTCTGATTTGCTGCACGCAATGTCCCTCAAAGCTGCAGGGCCAATCCCCTTTGTTTAATGCATCCAGAGGGCCTTGTTTTACACAGCGGTGATCCTCGCATGGCACCTGTCCAAAGCAGCCTCTATTGCATGGCTTGTACCACACTATGGTGGAGGGTAACCCCACCAACCCATCCTCTTCCCCTTACATCGCCACAGCTACAAACATATTGATGGTGGCGTCCAACTACTGCCTTGCACAGTCCGCTCCCCTCCATCCAGCATAACTAAATCTTGTTAATCTCTCCATCCTGCTCTGCATTTTTGCACCCACTGTAACTCCACAAACCCATTTTCTCCCCACCCTTACCTTGCCACAGCTGCAAACATATCAAGAGCTCCCTCCAATGCCTGCCTTGCGCATCCCATTCCCCTCCATCCACAATAACTAAATCCAGTTGATCTCTCCACCCTGCTCTGCATATTTGCACCGATATCAACTCCACCAAACCCATTCTCCCCCTCCTTACCTCGCCACAGTTGCAAACATATCAACAGCACCCTCCAACGCCTGCCTTGCATCCCTCTCCCCTCCATCCACCATACTCCCCCTGCTCTGTGCATACAGCCCCACACTCTCCACCCAAACAGGTGCAGTCCCTCCCAGCTCCTGTGCTGCTTGCACCAGCTCAGTAGCAGCCTGCCACTGCTGGGCAATACAGAGCAGCTGAGCCTGAAGCAGGAGGGCATCTGCAAGAGAAGTTGAATCCCCAACAGACCTGCAGCAATAGGAAAGAGTCAAAAAAAGGCTTACTCAAGGCCTTCGCAGATGTTGGAATGTAGTCAGAGGCCACATCAGTGCTGTTGCCAGAGACATTGGAACTCCTGCTTATTTAAGGTGTTACTGCCACCTCTAGGAGCTTCATTGACTGGAAAGGATTAGAGAACAAGAGCAGGAGGTTTAGGAGGCGTGAACCCTTGCGCTAGGACTGAAGTCTGTGCTAGCAGCAAAACAAGGCACCCAATGTCAAAGTATGTGCTTTTGGCAACACATAAAAGCAACCCCTGCCAAAAGTCCGTGCTTTTGGCAACACACAGACGCAGACCCTGCTAAAGTCCATGCTTTTTGGCACCCCATTAATGCAGTCCATCCTTTGCTTACCTTGCATACTCCACCACCACTTCCAGCAGCTCCTGAGCAGCAGCAGCCATCCCTCTGGAAGTAAGATACCTCGCCCGCATCAACCACCCATGGACATCCCTCATAGGTTGCAACCATGGCACTCTTACTAACTGCTTCTCTGGACTACTGCTAACCCCTCCGCTGCTGCTGCTGCTGCAGCCTTTAGCTCTCCATGTTTCCAGCACATCGGTAGGCACCATCTGCATGGCATCTAACATGAAGGATGCATGCACAGGCAGCTGAGGCATCTCCACACTGCGGTCCAAACCAGCTTCCCTTAGCCTTGCTGCCCCTACGGCAGCTGCTGTGGGCACTGACACTGGCCTACTTCTGCTCCCCTTCATTGTACCTTCACTTCCAGCAGCAGAGGCCAGCCTGGTGGCAGTACTGACGTAACTTGTACTGCTCTTCCTGGCCCGGCTACTTGGACTGCCTGGTCGTCCTGGGGCTGTAAGGAGGCATGACTGGACCAGCTTGTGCACCCCAGCCTGCTCTAAGGTAAGCTGTAACCGCTGGGGTGCCAGTGGAGCATCTGGAGCTGCTGTTGCTACCCAGTATGATGCTGCTGAGGTCAGCCCCAGCTGCTCACAGAGGGAGACTAGCTCTAAGGTCAATGCCACAGAAAGCTCCTGTGGACGAAGAAGCAGATTTGGCAATTTGTGGGCAACATGGAATTGCCTGACTTGAGGCAGAGGTACTAAGTGAATGGTGAATTATACAGAAAAGAATGTGGCGGTCTTGCCGCATTTCATGGCTGCTCAATGGGGACGCATTCTACAAGTAGGGCCGCAGACAGCCTCAGCACTACTGACAGCCAAGGTTAGCAACAGTGTTAAGGACCATAAGCAGCAGATGTTGTGACACATGATCTGCATGGTGTGAAAGATTCGAAAGCCTTGATTTGTACTGATTCACCTGCTACAAAAGAGCACTTGGTCTAGCTGCTGCCACTGATAGCCACTGCGACGTTAAACAGATGCTGCAGCAGCTCTAGCATATTCCTCAAGACCTTCAAATTAAATGCCTGGCAAATTTCTTTAATTGAAGAGGCTTGTAAAAAACCTGTGCCAAGCACAGTTTCAGAAATGATTAAGAGGAAAGTGCCAGCAAATGCCAACTGCCTTTTCAAAAGCCTTTTTTGCAAGATATGCAGACCTTATTTGCCACTAAAATCGCTGCCCTATAAGCCCTGCCCTCACCTCATTCCTCAAGCTCACACTCCCCAGAAGCCTCATCAGCTGAGCAACAGGCAGGCCATGCAGCAACATCCCCAGTGAAGTCAACCCCTCAAGCAGCAGCTTACAACATGAAAGCGGCACCTCTGAAGGCACACCCAATCCACCAGGTGCTAAGCCACCAACCCCGGTATCTCCTGCTAGCTTTGCAGCTAGCTCTGGAGCTGGAGCCCAGAAGGCCCAACCAAGGAGGTCTGATGGCGCTTCTGTAGACCCCACCACTGGCCGCATAGCTGCTGTTGGTGCTATTAAACTGCTCTTGGAAAGGTCAGCAGTAGGTAGTGTACCTCCGCTGCTTTGCTGGCTTGTAGCTATGGCTGCTGCTGAACCTGCTGTCACTGCTGCATCTGCTTTGCCAGCTGCTGTTGCAGGAGCTCCTTTACTAGCCTTTCCTGGCCCCGCAGGGCCAGCGGCCACAGCAGCAGTAGTAGCAGCAGTAGCCCCTTGTGCCGGTGTTGCAGGAATGCTTGCAAGGGCTGCGGAGCTGGAACTGCTGCTGGCTTTGAGGGCAGCTGCTGCTGATTGGATGGCTGTGGTGAGCATGGTAGTGGCGTAATGCTGAGCAGACAGAAGGTAATCAAACCTGTCTGCTGGATCTGCAGCTACCTGCAGCAGTTTCCAAGAGGCCACAGTAAGTAACTGCAAGAAGCAACAGGACCTAGAAGGAGTTTTGGAGAATACTATCACAGAATAAATAGTTTACATAACACAATGCCTGTAACTGATTGAAGTTAGAAAGGAGCTTATGGGGCAAGCAACACAAACAACAGGTGCTGGGAGCGCTCTTTAGGTTTGCAAGCATTAGCTTCTGATTCCCCTTGACTCATTGCTGCACTACATAAAGGAGCTCAGAAAGGTGCTTATCTGATAGTGGGACCCCTTAAGAGCTTAACAATCATTCAACAGTGTACGTAGCCAAGTTCTAGATGCAGCAGCACTGCTCAAACTGAGTGGCAACCTCAACAAACCAATAAAAAATCCAGCCCCGCCTGGGACCACAAAAACCACAACAAACGCAACCCGGTGCTCGAGTTGTTGGGTCTTCTGTCCTCACCTGAGACAATAATGTGAAGCAGCGGAGCAGTTGCTGCAGATGCTGCTGGGTCACAGTATGCTCCTTGGGCTGAACCTCACTCAACTTGCTGCCTGATGAGCCCTGTGACAAGAGGGCAGATGATGGTCCAAGTGTACTTTGGTGTTAAGGACCGGATGCATTTGGCAATTGTTCTTCTTGCGGTGCATCAGATGGCACATGCTTAGGCAAAGTATGACAGTTGCTCAGGCATCTATAAAAAACCCCACCATGTGCAGAAATGTGCTTGCAACTCATGAATGTGTGCAGGCCAGCACACATGAAAAAAACAGAATGCCTACAGATCCTAGGTCTAAGAGATCAATCATTCAATCATTTTTTGAAAAAATTAAAACCAGCTATGCCCAGAGGTTACTTAAGAGCAAGCAGTACACGATCCCTCATGAAAAGGAGTCCAACAAACTCGTGCCAGCCAACCATATGGATACCCCTTATACAGGTGAACCACTTGGGCCACAGAAAACACTGGAACATAGAGTTGGAAGCCACAGACGGCAATGGCGTGCACACCAGGAGGGCAATACAAATGTGACAGGTCCATGCAGCTTGCCACACAGCTAAGTCAGAAATGCAGGCCACAGGTTCATACCTGTACATCTGTCACTGTAGACCGCCTTGCATTCCGCCTTGTGATCACCACACCATCAGCAGTGCTCCGTCTCCTCAGTGCAGCTGCTCCTGTACCCCCTGCTCCACCTCCAGCAGCGATGGTTTGTGTTGTGCGGCGCTGCTGCCCTACTGCTTTTGTTGCTTGGCCGAGTGCAAGCCCTGCCGTTGCTGGGCCCTTGCTAGCTTCATCACCCTCATTTAGCTCTTGGGCATCAGCTGCTGCAGCTGCACAAAAAGAAGATGTATCTCTGCTCAGGAACATTATGTATGTCTCACCAATGGCTAGGTCTCTTAGCTAGCGCATTTATAAATGGTTAAGAGCCATTAGAATATCCACAGAGGGTCCAATGGCAGGGAAATACCCCCATCCTGAGTGTACGGACTGTGCTACAAGTGTCATCTGATCTCGCTCAGCACAGAGCTACATCACTTGCTACCACCACTTTGTGTCCATACAGCTGCCCACCATTTTGTGTTCTTCAGACATCTGCACTAGTTGTCGTGTCTAACAGGGCAACAAGTTCGGCAACAGAAAGACACAAACATACACTATAAGGGATTTGCAGCACATATGATGGAAAACACCTGCAGGATGACCCCCTGATACATAAATGCCTTGTAAAGCAACTGTGGCCCAGTTACCTTTGTCCACAAGCTCAGTGAGGACCCCAGCAGCAGTGAGCAGTAACTGCTCAGCTAAAGGAGCTCCTCCCTCCGGACCTTCAGCTGACAGCCACTCAGCAAACTCAAGCTGGTAGGGGACCTGGACAGAGCAATGCCCGCAGCTCAGCCAACGCACCAAAGTGACCAAATCATACATACCATCATTATTTCTCATGGACAAACAAATGAAAACATGGTGTGGCAACCGCAAGGGGGTATTTATAAACCACAATGAAAGGGCTCAGATTTTACTGTGCCCTTTCATCTTACGCATCTTGGTAAAGTACGTTGTCAAGGACTGGAGATGCGGCAAAGGTCGTAGCATTGACGTCGAACAGACCACAGGCAGTCTGCATGCTGATCTGATGACATCAGTCACGTCAAGACAAAAAGGAGCGTTTTCCTATGGCCGGCTTGGATCCACATAAAGCGCAAGACACGTGCTGCTTAGCGATGCCATGGTGGATCCCATGCCATCCTCTTTCTTTACTGCCTTTGCTGTGGTGTGGGGGGAATGGAGCTGTCTATCAGCCACATACCTGCTTCAAAGGCTCAGCTGCAAGCACCTCCAAAGCATTCTTCCTGGCTGTCAGTTGGTCATAGGGGTTACAGGAGTGTTGAGCAAACGTCTGCCAAGCCTGGGCCTACAGCAAAGCAACAAAGACGAAACTCATACTCTGAGTCAGCCGTTGTGTGTCTGGCACCCTCAAATTGAACTGTACACTTCTACAGTCTCAGTCAGTACATCCGACCAGTTCAGAACATGTTTTATTAGGTCACTCACTCCGGTAACAGTAAGAGAAGCTGGTTCTGAATGCTTTAACCAGCGTGGCCTGATCTGAGGAGTAACTACTCTGAACTTAGTTTGTTTGGTGCATATCACACACGGCTTTACAAGCATGTTGAAGCTATTCCCCTGCTTGTGGCTGTTCACTCTTAGGCTGTACAGGTATCTTCAGCTGCAAGGGAGCCAGGACCCCAAAAAAAACCATCCACGTGTAACAACTCCAACTGACGGGCTGCTAGGTCAAACCAACCATAAAGACCATCGAATGGATCCAGAGACAATGGCTTCCAGACTAGAAGCCGGTCTTGATACCCAGACGTGCATCCAGTTTGTAACCCCCGAGACTCTGTTAACATCCCCCTTACCTTGACCTCTGGCATGCTGAACTCTGCCTGTAGCCAGTTCATGCCCTCCAGCACCCTGCTGCTGCTGTGAGCAAGTGCTGCAGCCTTCCATGCTGCCACAGGCGCCTGCTGTGCAATGGGCACCAGTCTCTGCAGAGCTTCTGCAGCAGCTAGGACACCTTCCCACTGGCCCAGAGCAGCCATGCAATCCATCAAGAGGCAGTTGAAAGACACCTGAACGTGAAGCAACATGAGAGTAATGAGCAGCAGCTAGCACACCATTCCACTGACCCACGGCAGCCATGCAGTCCATAAAGAGGCAGTTGAAAGGACACGAGGCAACATGAGAATACATGAGCAGCAGCTAGAGCACCATGCCACTGATCCACAGCAGCCAACGGATCCATGAGAAGGCAGTTGAGAGACATATGCGCAGTACATGACATGTATACGTCTGTTATGGATGCATAGCCAGAACTTGAAGTGTGAATGTTGGTTCGAGACTGGAAGTAAGGTGAAGTGCTGTTTATGCATGTAGGTGGGCTCACATCTCAGCTCCCTGTAGTCCTAACCCTCAAAGCAAAGCTTTCAGTTTTCACAATTTCATGAAGATCACTGAAAGCTTTGCCCCTTGTCTAGCCATACTTCAGCCTAATAGTATGCTAATGCCTGGACATGCTAACGCCAGCGTTGCGTGCCAGAGATTTTTGGTGGGGCCCCGCAGAAATGCCATTGCAAAACTGCAATTAGCAAGGCTATCCACTCGCTTATGCAAAGTCACATTCTCTAACCACTAGTCAGTTGACCTACATTACGACCTGTCATATACCCTAAGTCTTTAGCTGACCTGGAACTTGACATTGCGGGGCTTAGTACTGTCAAAGCTGCCTACATTACGACCTGTCATAAACCCTAAGTCTTTAGCTGACCTGGAACTTGACATTGCGGGGCTTAGTACTGTCAAAACTGCCTACATTACGACCTGGCATAACCCCTAAGTCTTTAGCTCACCTGGAACTTGACATTGCGGGGCTTAGTACTGTTCAAAGCTGCCTACATTACGACCTGGCGTAACCCCTAAGTCTTTAGCTCACCTGGAACTTGACATTGCGGGGCTTAGTACTGTTCAAAGCTGCCTACATTACGACCTGGCATAACCCCTAAGTCTTTAGCTCACCTGGAACTTGACATTGCGGGGCTTAGTACTGTTCAAAGCTGCCTACATTACGACCTGGCATAACCCCTAAGTCTTTAGCTGACCTGGAACTTGACATTGCGGGGCTTAGTACTGTTCAAAGCTGCCTACATTACGACCTGTCATATACCCTAAGTCTTTAGCTCACCTGGAACTTGACATTGCGGGGCTTAGTACTGTTCAAAGCTGCCTACATTACGACCTGGCATAACCCCTAAGTCTTTAGCTCACCTGGAACTTAACATTGCGGGGCTTGGTACTATTCAAAGCTGTCACTGCTGCAGCCAGCGGTTCAATCAAGCAGGCCTTGGTCAACCCTGTGGCTAACAGCCCACCAGCCCCATTCCACATATCAGTGCCAATTGCTTCTGATAGGTCAGCACGCCCAGCAGCCGCAGCACACTGCAAAGCTGGCTTCAAATGGCGCAAGGCAGAACAGCGGAGGGCCAGTTGAGTGGCTGTGTCCTGTCCAGGGCTCCCGAGCAGGGCAAGGATGGCCTGTAATGAATTTACCATACAACCAGCAAGAGAGGTTGGATTTACAGAAAGCCTGGCACAGGTATGACAATACTGCAGAGCAACTGAGAGCCAACTGAGTAGCCGTATATTTTAGAGTTAACGAGTAGCACGCCCCAGATAGAGCCAGGATGGCTTGCAGGACACTACAACCAAGCCGTGGAGGATGTAACACTACAAACATCCCATCACGGGTGCAGCATATTGCAGGGCTGGTCTTTTGGTCCAAATCCAAGACTTCAACAACAACAGCACCTCCCAATTGCTCTCCCCTTCCTCAACCTTCTCAATCCACCTCCTTAGCTCTCCCTCCACCCATCATCCGCCCTTCTATACCCACACATGTTGCCACTCGCTCTCCTTCCCCCCTCCCCCAATCCCGATCCATACTTGCCCATGTTGCCACTTTGCAACCCCCCACCAGATCAAACCAACCTAGTCAACACATTGTTCTGCCCAGTAAGAAGAAGTACCCTTCTCCTCCCTCCCTTGGTTGCCTCCATTCCTCATCCCAAAATTCATCCCGTTGTCCCACTTTCATAGTTACTCTAGTTGCCACTCCGCCACTCCAAACCAGAACCAAGCCTGCTTAGTCAACACATTGTACTGGCCAGCAAGAAGACTATGAACCTTCTCTTCCCTCCCTTGTTTACCTCCCTCCTTGAACCAAGAGCTATCCTATGGTCCCCCTTCCATACCTGCCCATGTTGCCATTCCGCCACCCCATACCAGAACCAAGCCTGCTTCGTCAACCCAGGGTATTGCCCAGCAGCAGCAAGCTCCTCAATAGGTGATGCATCAGGAGGCAGGGCTCCTAATGCAGCCACAGCACACTGCCGTGCCAAAGGCCAGCACCCTTTGGTCCCTGCAGCCTGGGCCAGCTGCGCCCAAAGCTCAAGGTTTACTGCCGGCAGGGCTTTCAGCAACGACATAATCCCACGGATGTCCTGCGAGGATTCGGGACACAGCTTGTTTATATCACGGTGCTGACTATCGCGTGCCCTGTATAAGTTCAGAATCGAAGGTATTGCTCTTGGATCACTGTTAGATCCAAAGTACGCATGCAAGCAGTGCACCAAAATGGGCATATCCCTGACATAAGATCTCAAGGCTTGGGTGCACCACAACCTTCAGCAGGCGCGTGGAGTTCAGCCTGTTTCAAAACACATGTATCATTGCAGGTCAACCTGAGAAGTCCTTGTTCATAAATCACAACTGATAAGCTGTGAGTGGTCTCCTCACAGACAGATCCCAGTCCAACCAGAGAACCATGCCCGGGCTCATCTTTGCGTGGCACAGGAGGCGCTATATATGCTCAATGGCAGCACATGCCCACTCTTGTCCTGCGTAAATAAGATAAGTTTGTTATGCAGTATCACCAACCATTTCCCAAAACCATAAGCTTGAGATGAATATCTCTATGCCCAGCACGTTCTCTCTCAGCCCAAGCACCCACCTGCTCGACCTTAGCAGCAGCACCAGGCCCATCAGTAGCAGCAGCCACCCCTGCCAATGCCTGTATTGCCGCTAAAGCTTTGCTTGTGTCTGCTATAGCCCCCGGCATGCCAGCAGGCAGTGCTACAGCCTGCCCCCTCATCTGTTGCAGCCGTGCCAGTGCCTGGATGAGACTCTGAGGTTGACCAGATTCTGCTGCTTTGACTAGGGCTGATTGGCAGGCCTCTGCTGTGGCTGTAAGGAGGGTCTGCAGCGGGTGGTTTGGTGCCATGCGCAGAGCAGCAAGCTTGCCAGGTACATCCACGGCAGCTGCAGGAAGAAAGGAACATGGGTTAGCAAGACAGAAGGTGAAGAGAGCTCCTTGCAGAATGAGTTGAATCAAGCGATCTGCACATGTATCATATGACCATTGGCATGGCCCGATTTGCATATTATTATTCTTACTGATTTTGTGCGCCATAGGGTGGCAGGTCATCTTGGTTGTGTGCAAACAGAGCACCTCCATGTCGTTCCATGCGCTAGTTGGGCGATCCAAACACTTGAAGAGCTTGAGTAAGGTTGTCACAATGTAACTTTGTTCTCCTGGACCTGCTGCAACTTGCTGTGTTGAACCCAGCTGCTAGTGCAAAACATTTCAAAGTATAGCCAAGCAGTTGGGGTCATGCTCACAAAACTGTCTGCTGAGCACCTTCCACTATTTGCCACACAGCTGCCTCCACGGCTCCTATGGCCTTCATAGCCTGCCCCACCTGTCTTTTGCCTAGCTTCTGCTAGGATCACAAACCAAGCTGTCTCGCCCATCCTGTAACAAAATACGTCATCAGGACCAGCACCAGAGCTACCAGCAGTGGTGCCTGTGCCTGCCTCCTTTCCTTCCGAGGTGGTGTGTGATAGACGCAGCAAGGCTGCATGCTCTGCCACTTTAGCAGCTGCCTCGGCCATGGTGCAGAGCAGTGTGACATCTACCAGCCCTTTCTGCTGCTCCTTGCACATTGTGTCAACCTGCAGCACAGCACAAAGAGAAGTAGCCCAGCTGATTCAGTGGAGAATTGAGTGGAAAGAGACCCACTTGTGAAGCAAACGCATGCTTCCTCCGCCCTGATACAGAGCAGCGTAACTTCTACTACCCCTTTCTGCTGTTGGCCTGTAGACGTTGTAAGCCTGCATGACATGCTGAAGCTAAGCAAACATGACAGCAAGCAATCGCCACTGTTGGCTGTTACCACCATAAAAAGCGGTACATAAGTATGGAGTTGGAGGATGATAAGAACCTGTCATATCTGCAATACATACGCTACCATGAAACCAGTTGAACTACAAGAGCATTTCCAAGGACGATGCAGCACCCATCTGTGTCATGTGCTTGGGCACTATGATCAAAGTTGGTGCATCCACAAGACCTAGCAGCCTTTTAGGACTGGTGAAAGATTCATTGGTACACGGAGCAAACACAGGTGGTTACGGACTGACAAGAGCACAGGGTCTGTAAACATCTATGCATCATCCCTCCAACACATTAGCGCACCTTCAGCAAGTTCTGCAGTAGGGGCAGCAGCACCCCTGCCAGCTCTGCATATCTCTGCTGGTGCAGGATGGGCAGGTAGGTATTCCAGGCAATGATGGCCCCATTGCTCACCAGCCATGCCTCTGCAAGAGTACAGCCAAGCTGCATGCCTTGCAACAAGCCCTGCACATGTGTCAATATCACGTTAGGATTCATATGATGCGCACATCCCATCAAGAATCCCTGCATGTAGGTAAATCACGATAGGACCCATGATATAGATAAGTCCTTGAATAAGGACGTCAACTTTGCACTGTTGCAAGGGATAGTGACATACTGGTGTAAGGGAAATGCTCATAAAAAAGCACTGTAAAGGTGTCATCCAAACTGGCAGAAAGGCTGCGTGCCGTAACAAAACATGGCATTACAATCTGTGCCCCAAAAACGTAACCTTAACTAAAAAAACCTAAACCCTACCACATTGGCTTAGGTCCTATCTCATGCATCTCACTGGATTACCATTTACCTCCATGTTTCAATGTGCAAATGTTACCTGGCTGCCAAGCTTTGATGACCCTCTACCAAAGCTAAGTGGGCCACAGTCAGCAAAGGAGGTTCCATTTACATATACCCTAGCTCGTCCGTATCCCTGTCAACTGCCTTGGCTTTGCCCCTTAAAGCTCTTCACGCACCATAAGAGAAGATGGCATCGCAGTCTGTGTCCCAAGACCTTAAACTTAATACCCAGATAAAAGCCAAACCCAACTACATTGGCTTGCATTGCCAAAGTCTAGGTCTTATCTCATATATCTCAATCCCCCTTTACCTCCAACACTCAATCTGCAAATGTAACTCTAATGCCAAGCTCTGATAACCGCTTACCAAAGCTAACTGGGCAACAGTCACCATATGTGGTTCCGTTAAAGATACACAAGCTCGTCCGTATCCCTGTCAGCTGCCTTGGCTTCGCTCTTCACAGCTCCCTCATGCACCTTTCTTCACATACCTCCTTCTCAATCCTGGTCTGCCCTTACATGGCACCCACCTCAGCAAGTAGCCACTGCAACTGAGCATCAGTAAGTGAAGGCAGCCGGACACCATCCTCCGACATCTCAGGCTCACCATCCACCACCATGGAGCCTGCTGCTCCTGCTGCTCCTTCTGCTGCTGCTGCTGCTCCTCCTGCTGCTGCTGCTCCTGTAGCCCCTCCTGCTCCTCCTCCAGCTGCTCCTGCTACTCCTCCTGCCCCGCCCGCTGCGCCTCCTGCTGTCCCTCCCGCCTTGCTCAGGTTGAGCCCACTGGCTGCATTACTGAAAGCTCCTGCATAGCCTGGTGGTGGCACAGCCTCAAGGTTGAGCGTCTTGAGAGCTGCTAGGCAAGCCTTTGACTCCGTGTAGTGCAAGGTAACCTGCACGCATGAGGGTTGAGGATCAGCCCAGCAACTAGCTTAGGACATCTCTTCGCATCTCCAGGCACAACAACAAGGAAGAATATTTTTTATGTTACAGTACATAATCCATTAAAATGGCCCTTTGGTTACTGCTGTCATTGTGTACATATTAGACTGCTGATAATATCATGCACTGCGGTTGCAGCAGGCTAAATGAGCCAGCGTGCTGCTACTGCACCTAGCACAAGCAAGCCAAAATATCAACCACTTTCAGACCATACAAGGGTAATGCCAGTATGGACAGCAGAGGGTTCTGTGACAAAATTAGCATACGCCCTGCTTTGTCAACCTTCAAAACATGATTACTGGTTACCGAATACGCTGCTCCACCAGCCTTGGGCTGGTTGTCTGAGATGTTCGCTAATGCATGACGTGACTGACCCAGCAAGTGCATGTGCATCATCCACACCTCCCTTGTTCCATGTTGCTGTTTCAGGCCAGCTTGATGTACGGGGCCTATGGTAGGGTTTTGCTATGGGATATCAATGAATGTGAGATAACCCTCACCTGCAAGCGCACTGCTTCTGGGTCCCTACCATCCCAGTGCTGTACCAGGCCATATGGCGCAGTAGCTCGGACCAGGGCATCCAGCGCACATGGGGTCCATGCAGCCTACAAGGCACCACAGTGGCTTGTCAGTTTCAAAATGCTTCCTAATTATAACTTTAGCTTCACTATGTGTTTAGTTGCTATCTGACCGGGTCCCCAAGACAAATAAGTGAAGGCTAACCACCTCCCAGGGGTGTCTGCTGTCGCAGGGTTGGGGGTAAGGGGGTTGAGACCCCCTCCCCCTTCCCCAGACCTGAGTTGTCACCACCCCTGAGCTTATCATGGAGACCCAGTTCTGCAATAATGAAGGCACACATGGACTAGACATGGTTAACAAATTGTCTGTGCATAAGGACACCTGGACCTCATTCATGCAGCATGCACTGTATGAGTAAGCACATGCTGAAGATGCAACTATAGTACATGCTCCTCAAAAGCATGCATATGTACTTACAGACACATCTAAGTGTGGTTGATCCTGAGGAATGCCTGGACTAGCCATTGGCGCCCTCAAAGCAGATAAGCACAGCTTTAGCACCCACAAGACATGCGCATGATCCTGACTGTGGCGTACATAAGGTTGTCATGTGTCCCATCCTGTGTTTCATCGTGTGTCCCATCCTGTGTCCCATCCTGTGTCCCATCCTGTGTCCTATCCTGTGTCCCTGCATGTGTCCATCCTGTGTCCCTGCATGTGTCCCTTCATGTGTCCCTTCATGTGTCCCCTTATGTTTTGCTGCATGCACGGCCCAGGCAAATGCACCCCCTACCTCCACAAGGTCTCCAACCAGCTGCAACCTTGTTCTAGCAGCCTTCTGCTGAGCAGCCAGCAGCGAGCCAGCCTCTCCCGCACCTCCTCCTCGCGGGGGTGGAACAGGAGGAAGAGCTGCTAACTTGTCAAGGGCCCTACATGCAACAGAAAAGCATCCACAAGTTTCAAGGAACTTGTTGGTTTGTGTTTGACGTGTGGTTTGTGTTTGACGTGCCTGCTAACTTGTCAAGAGCCCTGTATCTAACAGGAAAGCATCCATAAGTTTCAAGGCATTTGTCGATTTGTGTTTGATGTGCCTGCTAAACCTGCCAAGAGCCCTGTATGCAACAGGGAAGCATCCACAAGTTTCAAGAAATTTGTCCATTTTTGCCACATGTGCCAAGTGTCCATTATTTCCATATGCCTGCTATACCAAACAAGAGTTGCAAATCACATAGTTATGCATGCGTACACAGAGCATGCATTTGAATTTACCTGCCAACATAAAGACAGATGTGGCGGTCATTCTAACTGTGAAAGTGCATCTGATCATGATGCCTTCCGACAGACTACAGGCTAGTACTGTGCAGCTCAACATGCCCAAGGAGGGCGTTATTGACAGGGAAAAGTAGCAGCCACTTGCCTCTGTAGGTAGTCACCCCTGATGGCAGGGTTCTTGCACTCCTTAGCTCTCTCTAACAAAACCACAACTTCACCCTCTGCTGCAGGCCCAGCCCCTTCTGATGGTTGATTGCCACTCTTCAAGCTAAAGGCTCTATGAAGGGGGTCTAGATACCGGTCAAGGGGCCGTTCCCAACCAAACATGGCTTGCTGTTCAGGTGGGGCGTAGTAGTCAAATGACAGAGCTTGCTGCACTTCTTTTGCAGCCTGGCAGTGGAGCAGCACAATCACAACCCTCGTTAATAAGGTAAGCCTTATGCAAAGGTTCATGAGGAGCTATGCAATACAGCAGTCATATGGACTGGATGGCTTGACGCATGTGACTAGCATGGATGTTTACCCAAGTTGACTTATCCGGCTGATACATCTTGGCACCTGGAGTTTAGACAGAAAACGGCAAGCGCTCCCTGGTAGGGCAGCTTTTGACACATATGCCATTTAACTGTCCTTCCAATACATGAATATAATGACCCAGAGCAGGTCTGGGCAATACTCCGCATCTGGACCCTCCAATCCTACCTACCTTAATCAAAGCATCGTCATCTGCATCACACTTGGCACATTCTAGATGCAGCTGCGTCCTGAGCTTAGTGAGGGGTGAAGCCACAACCTCGAGAGCTTTGGCTGCAGCTGCAAAGGCCCTCTTGCAGTGCCTACGCGTTTCAGCCTGGAGCAAAGGGAGCCCTGCAGCAAGGGAAGCATGCATGGACAGTCGTTCAAACAGCTGGCAGACAGCAACAAGGACAGCCCGTATACAGTGGCATCACGGTTCTGGCTAGAAGCCCTCAGCTAACTCTTGCCTGAGCCATCGGACTGAATCGTCCTCTATTTTGTTTGTCCACAACTTCCAGAGCTTCAGCAGCAGCTGCACAGGCTCTCTTGCAGTGCCTACGTGTTTCAGGCTGGAGCAAGGGGAGCCCTGCAGCAAGCATCGCATCACAACTAGCAATGACGGCGTGACATACAACGACCTCAATTAGCCAGCATTGCACAAGCCATAGGTTTGGATGGTCTTATTGGGTACGCCCCGCTTTTTCCAAGAAGCAAGGACCATGCTCATCTTGCACGGAAAAGAAGATATCACCAAGCAACTTTGACCAGCAGTGTGCCTACATGCCTACAAACTGCTTTGATGACATCTGCCAGGTGCAGATCATACCGCAGCCGTTGACCACTAAGCCTACTGGCCTTTCTTCCTTTCACTTGCCTGTGTTCCATATCAGTTTAGCAGCATAATGAACCCCTTCAACATCCCTCAGCCGCATAAAGCAGCGAACCACCTCATCCAATGACTTTAGTGCCTGAGCATGGCCCTTCAGCTCTGTAGGAAAACTTGAAAGGCTATGCTCAACTTTCACTTGCCTGTGTTCCATATTAGTTTGGCAGCATAATGGACCCCTTCAACATCCCTCAGCCGCATAAAGGAGCTAACAACCTCATCCAATGACTCTAGTGCCTGAGCATGCGCCTTCAGCTCTGCAGGCAAGGTTTTGCCTCCTTGGCCTAGCAGTGTTGGTTGAAGGGGCTGCAGCTTGGCCACAGAGAGCTGCACGCGAACCATATCACTCCATACACGAGGGTTTAGGTCCTGCAGCAAGGAGGCATCAATGCACATGGGATTGACCAGATTGCCCTAGCATGTGCAAGCAGCAGGCGAGCAGAGTATTCTGCTGCACAACAAGGTTCTTGGTTTACACTGTGTTCGACCGGCTATGATTTGCTTGTCATTTAAGCATCCATGCATTCATTTTGTGTGTGTGATTTGACCAGAGTCAAAGCAAGGGGGTTACAGCAAGAGAGGATTACAGCAAGACACCACTTTACCTGCGCACTTGCCGCCCTCTTTGCACATGCTTCCGCTAAAGACGGCAAGCCAAGCACAGCTGCCACCCAGCCGATCCTGGCCACAATCTTCAGGTTTACATCACGAGAAGGTCCTGTAGGCTGCGGGTCAACCTGCATGGAAGCAACACCAGCATCACCCATAGCGAGATGAGGCGTGCCCTCAACAACATGTATCAGCAGCGCTACACCTTAACTTACTTTCCAATCTCATCTCTTCATTCACCATTCATGTCGATAGATCAAACATACCCTCAAGCACGGGGTTAAGAAGTCCAGTTGGTACCCTTTGATGTGCACGCCGTTGCATCTAGCTTCAGTTTTGTCAGCTATAAGTTGGGACTTTGCAATTGTGATTTGGTGGCTTGTGTCCATGGCCTTGTGTGATTGATGCACAGCTAGTCTTGCCTTTTTATTGTTTGATGGGTGTGAAAGCGTCCCGTTGGCTCAACTTGAGTATGGGCATGCAATCTGCTTTTGCAGACCGCATGACTTAGGCGTTGCACAATATATGTTGGAGGGGCTTGCTCAGGCATTTGGAGGCCCTTGGTATCAGCACTACAAGCCAGTGAAGCACATGCCACCATCATGCAAGATGTTGCCCTTACTACTTGGCCAAATCTCGTGGATTTTCCATTGAACAGACAGACCCAAACAGCACACCAGCACATACTGTTCCACAATGGTATTCGATTCGATTCGCAGATTTTACACGGGTGCAGGATGCTTACTGGAAATGCTATCAAAAGATGCACACCCACACAATAAACCCCCAACTCAGGCCTCCGAAAAGGCACAACCCGAGGAAAGAGGGAAAGGAGAGACACAGGAGTGACCAGCCAGTGACTGGAACAATGGAAGTTTTTATGGGTCAGTGACAATTTGTACAGAACTCCAAAGCAATGCTGGTGGTCAAGGCACAACTAAGCTAGGATTTTCAGATTGGCGCAGTCGGTAATTGTAGCTGCCTGTCACAGGACAGACCTAGGTTAGATTCCTTGTAATGGCACTTCTTGTCCTAACTCACTCGTTGCCATGCGTCCCTAAGCTGCTGCTCTGCTGATGCTGCATCTGGCTTGGTTGTGGCCACCCATTGTAGGATGTACAGCGCTCCATCTTCATCCACTGCAGGAAGGTATCATTCAATCAGTCAATGAGAACACGCAACAAAATATGTCAATGGCAAAACAAACCCAGGCTACGGACACACGGCTTTGGAACGCAAGCACTAAGCCACACAACACATGGTGGATTTGCCCACACACAAGATGAAGCAATGGATGCAGAGGCGTGCAATGATGTGCAGAGAGGCATCCACTTTCCTTTCACAGCAGGAAGATCAGGGCCCATACCAGCCCCTGAGAAGCAAAATGCATGTGTCACCGTCTAAAAGAGGGAGATGCTTCAAACAAGTCAACAGCCCGTTGCTTAGTGTTGGAGCCCAATGGGAGGCAAGTAGGGGACCTCAAGGGCAGCATCACACTGTTGTGACCCAATACACCTTCCGCCACAGGTGAAGACATTAAAAGCAACCAAAGTGACTTATGAAATCATCCAATTGTGCTTGAACGAAGGCAGAAGCATGCTGTTCCATGCTCAAGTTCCATGCTAAGGCTTCTTGATGCCCTGGCATGAATGCAGCTGACATTTCAGCGAGCAACTTAAGGGGCGCCTGTTCAGTTGCCCACTATTCTTAGCGAGCAACCAAGGGGCGCATGTTCAGTTCCTCGCTATTCTCAGCGAGCAACCTAATGGGCGCCTCTACAGTTGCCCGTTAACTTCAGCGAGCAACTGAATGTGGGGGTTTCGCAGGCCCCAACCTGTCGATGGCCCACGATACCTTTATGCCTTCGAGCCACTTGTCTATCTGGGATAACTCAGGGCCCAGGCATCCTGGGAAGATACGTTCAGCAAAGAGAAATAAGAGTGTGCCACTTCCGTGCAGTTACCTTTCCCAGTTGCTCCTGTTCCAAGATCTGCAGTCTTGCGCCTTGCAGCAGCAGCAGCTCCCCCTGCAGCTGCTCCTCCTTTACCACCTGGTGCTCCTCCTGCTGGTGCTGCTGTTCCTGCCTTGCCTCCTGGACCCTTGCCTGCTGCTGTTGCCGCTTTCAGGGCCAGCAACCCCTGGAGGTGGGTTTGTAGTGCTTGAACATCACGCTGCGTGGCATTTACAGTACAGCACATGCAGCACAGGGTCAAGGTAGTTGAATTTGAGGCTATCCTGTCTTTGCAAGCTCGGTGGGGCTCAAAACCGGCTGCTGCTAGTACACAGCAAGCAGAGCCAAAAGAAGGTGCAGGTCCAAGTATGAACGACGCATCCGCGTACAGCAAAAATCTTGTCCTAGGGAGTCAGGTGCATCATGAGCTGTAAAGAGAAGCTTGGAAGCGAATGCCTGAGCGGCTCTGCCACCAAAAAACACTTCTTCTCAGTAACTGTGTGCATGTGGGTGCTAACGACAGCTGACAATAAGCCCTAGCTGCATCACTTTGGTTTTCACATGGTTTTTATGTTGCAGCAATCCTCTGTGCTTGCGAAGCGGCTGTTGCATCCCTGCAGCTGCTGCCTGGAGCCTTGTAGCTATCCTGCAATGCTGCACCCTGCTAACCTGCAAAGCAGCCAGCTTCTGCTTGGATGTCACCTCTAATGCCTTTGCCAGCGTCTTCAGCGCATCATCAGCCTTCCCTGCCTCCCACTGGCAGAGGGACAGGTGAACTAGGTGCCTCACAAACCAGCCATGGTGCCCATCCAACTTCTCAAGCTCCTGGCAGACCTTCTCTTGACTTGGCAGGAGGTGGTGCCGTAGCTGCTCCCGCTGTAGGGGCCGGGCCGCATGCCAATAGTGGACGCTGCCGTTGTATACCAGAGCTGCGTGCCTGGGTGGCAAACATACGTAAGAAGCAAGGCAGTAGCCGATAGGAAGTCCAACCCGAGTGCATAACTCAAGTTTAAGACAAGGCTGTATACTTGGCCTTCATTTTCCGTCCTGAGTTATTTACTGAACCTTGTAAGAAGAGGAATGAGCTTGCCTTTTCAGCGGCATGTTCTGCAAAGCAGGGTCTCCTAGGGATGCTGCACTTGCAAAGGCCAGGGGCCAAAGTCAACGGGCACCAAATGTATTGTGCAACAGAGGATGTCTTACCTTAGCTTGTGGATGATGCCTGCCAAGAACCATGCAGCAGATGAGGGTATGCTGCACTAGAGAGACCTTAAAAAAGCTAATGAGGATGGCAGTGCAGGCCCGTGGAGACGTAATCGGGTGCGGAGCTCCTTGCAGAGGATGCCACAAGGATAGGCCTGAGGCCCCAATTTATGAGAATGGCAACATCATTCAGACCCTTAGTCATCATCATCAAGCATTACCTGGGGCTGGTTGCTGCAGATTGTAGTCCACAAAGGATGTAGCCTATGGCTTCCAGCACAGCACTTATCAGAGGTTGGCCCTATGAAAGCAAGAAAGACGGGTTGACAGCTGTGTCTTCTTACTTGCTTATGAGCACAATGGCCACTCAATGTTACTTCAGCTTGTTAAGTTGCCATACAGCTATTAAGACTGGTAGGCATGCTCTGCCAGGCATGGAACACATATCCATCTCTCAGTGATCAGATGATTTGAGAGTGACCAACTGCTAAGTGCTGCTGTTGCTGCTGCTGTTGCTGCTCCTGCTGTGGCAGTGATGAGGTGATGGTACAGGATGCTGCTGTTTGGTCACATTTTCTCACTATGGTCATATTTTCTCACCTTCAAAGGTTTAAACCGCTCTGTGACCAGTTGGCCCGCAGCATATTGAGCTCTGATGTGGAACTGATCTTCTGTCTGTGCAGCCTTCTGTGTTGCATCTGGGTACCTTGAAGGTCCAGCCACGTTTATGAAGGTACCATATGAAGTGTGCACTGTGATTACGCGTACTATGCTACCAACCTTTTGCTTGCAAGCAGATAGGTCTCCAGGCAACGGCTTGCTACTGCATATTCACCAGCCTACTGGGCAGTGCATAGCTGGTCAGGGTGCACGGGATATAGGAACCCCAGAGCCAGGGGATATTGTGTTACCTTCAAGGCGGATTCAGCGCAAGTGACGAGACACTCAATTGAGACATTATGGTGCCCTTGGAGGCCGGCTTTTTGCAGGCCGGACAAGATGCTGTCATGGGTGAACTTAACGAGGTTTTGGTCTCTAGCTGCCGTCGACTGTGACAAGGCAGACTCGATACTCTCAATCGAAGCCATTCAAGATGAGGCCGTTGGGAAGACGGCAGGACATCCGACCAGGCTTCCTTCCGTAAAGCCCGCCATGCGCAGGACGTGAAGAACGTGCCCTTCCAGAAAACGATTCAGGGAACCTCGCATAAGCTGGGCTAGCGTTTGCTTGGCTCACGGAGCCCAGTACACCGAGACTACCGCTTAGAGTTGCGATCGGGATTTTCCTTGTCACTCGGAGGGTTACACCGCACTTGAACTGGACTGACCCTCACTTGGTGACCCTGGCTGCCTGACTGAACCAAGCCGCAATTTATCGTTACATCATCTCAGCATGTAGCACAGTTACCAGCTCAGGTCATGTGGCATGTCCCTTAATTTGTCTCAGGGCGTGATTGTCTCTCCCAAATGAGACATGCATGATGATGAAGCCATGAGCAGCCCTTGCATGCACAAAGTTTTGGGAACACAGTACCAATAGGGTACTCGGAAGGCTATCAATGTCCTCACACTCGTACGCAATGTGGTCGGATAACCTTTAGCATAGACAAGCCCTTGCCTCCAATCAACAGCCGATCGATGCTATATATATATATGCACACATACATACACGGCAAGAAGAACCCGCCACCCTGTGTCCATGCTTATTGAATCTAAGGTTAGAACCCTGTGTCCATAGATAGAGCCAAAGCACCACAAGCAGCATGAACAGGGCTCTAATGGGCTACTTCACTATGCAAAACAACATGGATAGTTCACAGTGCCCCTTAATCTGTAATGAGTTCACTGATGATACACTGGAATGAGGACATCTGCCAAACATTCCCTGTCATTCACAAAAGAGACAAGTATATGCATGCACAACACCAGAACAGGTGCAAACCCGCACTGACTTCGTCTGGCCTTGTCAAAACACAGCACGCCCATAGAGGCATGGCATAGTGACATAGTGGCGTCTCAACCAGTATGTAACCTGCCATGCACAATCCCTGTGTGCCATCCCCTCAAAAGCAAGTGCGCTTGCAGTTACAGTGAATCAGGCGGAGCTCAGATGGAAGCTGCAACCCAACATCTGCGCCTCTTTCAAGGAGCCCCACAGGCACCTTCCATGTGTAGTGCAAGAACAGATATCCATGCCTGGCCTGCAAAACATGCTGCTCCCCTCAGCCATGCCCCTTTCCTACCTTTGGCCACCACCAACACCCAGCCCCCTGCACATCCACAGGTCATTCCTCCATGGCCCGTTTTCATCGACAACCCATTTCACCGACATCCTTTTACTAGTGCCAAGTTGCTGGGAGCAGCCCTTCCCGGGTATACCCTGCCACTTCCCATGTTCTTTCTTTTTCCCTGCAGAGCTCCGCCCCATATCCCTGCTGCCGCTGCTGATTCACAGTCGAGCATGGCCACCGTCATCCAATGCCTCCCCCACAATGGCAGAGGCCAATGAGGTGACGGAACCCCACCCCCCAGACGTGCTTTCAATCCTGCTGGGCGCCAACTACCGTGCTGCTGCCAGCTGCTGCACCAGCTCTGCCCGCTTGTTTATGCTTTCCACCAAATCAGCATCCGAATGGCCCCCAACCTCCAAATCATGCATGATAGCCTTCTCCCTCTTACTAATTGCCGTCAGCATCTGCGCCAGCTCAGGCAGCCCAGCCTGCGCCAGCTTCTGCGTCAAGAACCCAGGCTCATACGGCACATGCTGCCTGCCGCCACCGCTGCCCTGCCCCCTCCCAGCACCAGCTCCTGCTTGTACCCGCTTCGGCTGCTTGGGGCCTGCTGCTCGTGCTGCTGGTGCATGGAAATGCCCACCACCTGCTGGTGCTGGCGGTGGCAGCATTGATCCACGTGCTGCTCCTGAGCCTGCTCCTGTTGGCCGCGTTGGGGCGGGGAAAGGGTATCCCGGCTGCTCTCCGATGACTGCGTAGGACTGTGGATTATCCCATAGTGGCACTGGGGTGAGCTCACTTTGGTCTGCGGTGCCGTAATCAGTGACGACAGAGTGCTGCCGGCTGCCTGGGTCGTACTCCATGACTGTTACCTCCACTTGCGAGTCATCTTCTTGTGTGATGGTAAGCCGGTGGCCAATCAAGCTCATAGGGTTGGTTTCTGCAGGGACAAAGCAGGGCGAGCCCAGGTTAATCATAGCACATTCCTTAAAATTTAACAAAGAGATGCCTTCAGCACATATGTCTCCTTGTAACAAGCAGGTCTGTCAAAGGATCTCATCCAACAGCAGAGGTTTAGCACCCTGATGGTCCAAAGCCCCATCTCTCCTGCATCAAGTAAGACATTGCCTGTTAGCTGATACGTTTTTCCAGAGCATTCCCCAAGTCAGTGCATGCTTTAACTAAGATGAACCTGCAGCAATTAGCATGGGGAAATCATTACTGTTTACGACGCCCTTAAACCCATGTACGCCAAAATTGCCAGCACTCAGTAGTCAGACAACCTGCTGGACTTCCAACGGCCCATCCCACTTCCACTACGCTCATCCTTTTCCATTTGTATCAACTTTGACTCCACTGCATCCATCCCCATCCCCCCATCATCCCAATGTGGTCCATCCCTATCTCACTCGTGCCTATCGCATGTCCATTGCATCCAGTGACCCCACCAGTGTCTATCCGTGTGTCCATCCACTGTCTGCGTGCCCATTCCATGTGTCTCCATCCCATCTCCAATCATGGCTAAACTTATTAAACTTGACTGCTATTCTCCAAGACTTCCACTAGGTCTAACCCTGTTCCATGCATGTGCAGCGGGCCACTTCCAACCTAGGCATGTCAAGCTGCCTTTGCCCAGAGACTATATTCCTTTGAAGTCCCAAATTCCACCCCAACCACACTTACTGTCAAATCTCGTCATCCTGCCTGCTATACCAAGCTGCACTCCTTGCGGCGTGCCTGACTCCGAGCCTCTGCCCCTGGCCTTAGCTCTATCTCCTGCTGCTTTGCCACCTGGTCGCTGCCCTGGGTAGGTGGTAGCAGCTGATGCACCGGGTCCATCACTTGCTGCTGCCGCCGCCGCTGCTGCTGCTGCTGCTGCCTGGCCACCTGTTTTCTGTCTTTTTGCAGATGGCATTTCGCCGCGCTTGAGGGCCTGCACTGCATTATCTGCTTCTAGCTGGGCCACGTATTCCTGCAGGAGCAATTTTTCTGGAAAGGTTTAGGATAGCAGCAGAACTCAGAAGGAAGGGTGCCCGGGGGAGGCATGGCTTTCCCCTATTGCTCACGATTTCAATCAGCCTTGGGCAGCACCCACGGCGGGCAGGCACATGGGGACCTTATGCCACATGTCATAGTCCCTCTGCGGGCCAAATTCTCAAGCAATTGGCAAAAGAAGGCTGGTGGTGCATAGCCCTGCATGCAGGTGCCATACCCTAGAGGCAAATCACGTGCCCGTCCCGTCTAAGCTCACCGCATGCTGGGCATCTGATATTCCCAGGCGCTTCCTTAGAAGCATGATCTTGGCTTGCACACCCTGGCCATATACAAGGCGGTCGGTTCAGTGCAAATCGAGCAACACATTCTGAAGCGCTTTCGTCCTCTTGCTCTTGCGGTCCAGCATGGGACGTACCCAGCTCTTTTCGCGATTACTTGCTGTCATAGCCCGTAGCATAGAAAAGTAAACTTCTTCAGGGTCCGCCATGTTTGCTTATAGTTAAGCAGCAATGTATAGCAACCTTCAGGTCCGCTGGTTCAGCGCGCAAGCATGTCAAGGTGCCAGAATAAGAAACAGCACACACGTCGTCCCGTAAGGTCCGCCATGAAGATCCGACTAAGCAAACTGACAAACAATTCACTAGCAACACAAGTGCACATGGTTCCAGCCTTACTCTTGTACATCGGAGGCTCCGATGACACGTTTGAGACGTTTAAAGATGATAGATAATATGGCTGCTAGCCTCAGATGGCATACATCGGTTCCTTTAGGGAACTCCGAAC
This sequence comes from Pseudopediastrum boryanum, assembly GCA_963556185.1. Classification (NCBI taxonomy): domain Eukaryota; kingdom Viridiplantae; phylum Chlorophyta; class Chlorophyceae; order Sphaeropleales; family Hydrodictyaceae; genus Pseudopediastrum; species Pseudopediastrum boryanum. The sequence goes on along the minus strand of OY744500.1, from coordinate 1,682,069 downwards.
TGCGAACTGTTTGGCTTATGGACTGGCAGTGCGACTGCAGCACACCACATGTGGTGCACCGACCCTGTTATGCAGCTCAGGAAACAATGAACTGAGTAGCAATTGGTTCGCATAGCATACGGCTGTCTTTGATACTTGGAGGTCATCGGCAGGTTGTGGATCTCGTCTATTCGTTTGGAGGCGGTAAGCCTTGCCGATGGCTCTCAAGGAACCGTCGCCAACAGTATTCTTTGGTGGCCTTGATGCAAGGGTCACGGAGAAGGTATTGTACGAGCTTGCTTGCCAGGTAGGCCATTCATACGAGTAGTTATACAATGCAACCCAAACTCGATCTGACACGGAGCTCCCAAACAGGCTGGGCCTGTGAAGTCAATCAAGATCGTGAACAAGTCTGAAGAAGGACCGTCCAAGAAGGGCTTCGCTTTCGTAGCTTACGATGGGCTGGTAAGTTGCCCTGCCGTTGGCAGTATGGTCCAGCTACAGGCCACTGGGTAGTGCACCAAGCCTTTGACTCCTGGGCCCCTGCTGCAGGAAAGTGCCATGTACGCTGTGGGCCTGTTCAGGGGCAAGATACGGTTGTTTGGCGCTTTAGTATCAATTAACTTCTCCAACGATGCTGTGAGCTCTGAGGATCGGACCGACGAAGAAGCGCAGACGTGGAAGAAATGCAAAGCAGTGCTTGAGGCCGAGGGGTGCATTACAAGGGCAGAGGTGGGTGCAGACTGCTCAGGGGGACAGCAGCAGGAGGATGAAGAGAAGGAATCTCAGCTGCTAGGAGGGCACCAGGGAACCTGGCCATGGTGCAGCAATGGTAGCAGAAAAACTTTGTTAGGGGAGCAGTACCAGAACCTTCCAGCTGGAGAAGCAGCATGAAAGCTTCGCACGCAAGGAGCAGCAGCAGCAGCAGTCATAGTAGCAGCGGGTAAACAAGCCGCAGCACCAGCAGAGGAAAAGGAGGAGGAAGATGAGCAGCAGCTTGGCGGTGCAGGATGAGATTTCTCAATACATTTCATGATATGCCATAGCAAAAAGGTAACATAGGCCCACAGGCCAGGATGAGATTGCCAGCTGGGAAAGCACAGCTAAGCTGCTTCTAGCAAACACTGCAGCTTGGGCAGATAAAGCAGCACTAGAAGCAGCAGCAGCAGTAAGGGAAACAGCAGCGTGAACAACTGAACACCGTCCATGTGAGCCAAGTTCTTGCACTCCTACAGCTCCAGTACATGTGCCGTACATGCAGCAGTATGGATACTTTCTGCTGCTCCGCTGCAAGGGACATGGCCTGAGAACAAAGCACAAATATGAGACATTGGGGATAAGCGTGTTCTGCCATGACCTCAAAAGTCTGAACTACGCTTCTTTGTGCTAGAGTTCTTCCTCAGATGAGCAATCACAACAACGGGATGAAAATGTCGAGTTTAAAGCATGAAGACAGGTGCTCGTGTGCCACGATCGGATACCCGCACTCCACCTGCCTGTGTTAGCCTGCCCAGAGAGTCTCTTACAGCTTAACCTTGGTTCTGATTGTAACCATGTCTCCTTGTATGTATTTGCAGGCATTGCCACCCTCTCGGTTGCAGCGGTCAAACTCTGCAAATGTGGCAGAAGCTGGGTTTTTGACTCCGCCTGTCAGGTAAGACGTAGACAGGTATACATGTGATCCAGAGTGCCTGGGCAGCAGGAACACTGACCTAGTCTTGATTGACCTTCAGATGTAAGCACGGGGTCTGTCTACTTGGCACTTATTGTGATAGTGGCACTGTAAAGAGGCACGGAGCACTTTTGGGCTGTGCAAGGTTCGCTGTGGTACATCTGATTCATGCTGCTGTCAGTATTGTGCTGCATGCCTCTGGATGTCAGATCGCATCATAGTCCTGACACGCTTAGTTCATGTGTTCTGCAGGCATGGTAGGCATGAACGACCAGAAGAGCTACGTGCCATCAGCTCGGACCCAGGTTACGACCGTTACTACAGCAGGACAGATCCGGCAGCAGCAGCAGCAGCAGACAGAGACCCTTGGCAGCCTGCTCATTATGCAGACCAGCAGCAGGGTGCCAATGGTGTGCCAAGGGCCCATCATACGATCCCAGAGCCTGGAAGGCAGCAGCACAGTTCATATGACTTGCGGCATGTCCAAGATGACCATCGCCATCATGACCACCGGTACCGCCAACAGCAGTCCGACCAGCAGCATCAGCTGCCGCCGTTGCCACCGGCACAGCAGCAGCAGCAGTATGGTGCCATGGGTGCTCCAAGGCCCATGGTGAGGCATGCAGAGCCCAGCCACTACCAGGAGCAACACCACCACCATCAGCAGCAGCAGCAACAAGGCAGTACCTACCCTGGGGCAGCTCAGGTGCAGCAGCAAATTGCGCCACACACTCAAAGCTATGAGGGGTACCATACTCAGCACCAGCAGCATTCATGGACTGGGACTGCTCAGCAAAGTGCCCCCCGAGCACCCATCATGGCCACCGGTCCTGCTGTGGCAGCTGGCGCATCGGTTGGAGTAGTGGCAGGTGGGCAGTACACGTTTGCTGGTGCTGGTGGTAGTGTTTACCTCCCACAGCAACAGCAGGCAGAGCAGCAGCAGCAGCAGTACTACGTCATACATCAGCAACCGCAAGCGGGTCAGCAGCAAGGCCTTCCAGTGGCACCGTATGTGGCGCCTGGGGTAGCTACGGTAGCAGCGGCTGGAGCTGGGTCCCATGTGGGAACGGTTTCACAACAGGATGCGGGACACAGTTTAAGCTTTGGTGGGGTGGTTTGGAACGCCCAGCAGCAGCAGCAGTCAGTCGGGCAGCAGCACCAGCAGCACCAATTGGGGGTGCAGCCGTACTACCAGCAGGTGCAAGCGGCACAAGCCGTGCAACCCAACCAGCAGCAGCAGCCACAGCATTATACACAGCATCCTGCTTACGGCTATCGGTAATCAGGCATGCTCTGGTTTTGTTTGTTTGCATGTATGTGTTGTATGTGTATGCAGTAGTAAGGGAAGAAGGCATGTAATGTCGCAGCTGGGCGGGCTGCATACCTCAGATTCTTCTTGTGCAGATGGTGTAGGATGCCAGTACATGGGTTGCATGAGCATGTTGCAGGGAAACAGTCCATCAAGATGTGGCCTCTCCAGGAGCTGGATGATTGATCATCAATGATTGTCAGGACCAGCTTTGGCTGGAGGATGGAGCTTTGTAACTTTCGCTTTGGGTGGTAAAGCAGCACATTGGGCCCTTTGGCAGGGCTCTGCGATGGTACTTGAAGTCGAGCGACTAGACCGTGTTTGGTGCAGCTGACACCTGTGGATCCTTGGCAGTGATTGATCGGAAGGCAGCTGACATGTATTTGATATATCTGGCGTGCTGGGTGCGCACTGTTGCCCTTGCCGTTGGGATATATATGCTCCTTGCTTGTATGGCTGGCACCTGGAATGGCGTATACGTAGTTGTCTCTGGGTCACCGAGGGTTGATTGATCGATCCTGAGGATATCCTTCATTTGGAAGCAGCTTTGGGTCTATCTAGGCAGTTTTTGCGCAGCCCCCCTGGGGCAAGCCCTGAGACGCGCCTGTTCGTTCGTGCGTGCGTCCGTGCGTCACCATTTATACTGATCGCATGAATTAAAGTATCGAAGAAATCCATGATCGCATATGCAGCAATACAACAATACAATACAAGTTGGGGGACTGAAACCCCTCCCGGCACTAGCCTGCAGGCCTAGTAGTCGAGGCCCATGGGAGATCGACCATTGGTCGCAACGTTTGTAATTGTACCGTACCATACCCTACCCACTGTTACGCCATTCAGCAAGCTTCACGCAGTTGTAGTGCCCCTTTGCATTGGAAAGCAAATAGTCGTTGTTTTAGTCCATGGAGCATAAACGGAGGGCCGAGACGAGATCACATGGAAGACATGCTCACATCTTAAGGATACTGAAGAGACCGAACTGACCGACCCACGATCCTCGAGCTCGCCGGTCTGGTCTGGTGGTTGGTGCACAGGTAATCCGTCATAAAGGCCTCACTTCCGCATTAGTTCATTAGTTCATCGGAGGTTGGGTACAGGTAATCAAAGCAGGGGAGAGTGATTACTTACCGATATCATTACTGATCTGTCACTAGTTTAGTCATTTAGTCATACTTTCACAGCATTTGAAGTGATCAGCAGCATTATTGCAAATCCGTGCTCCATTTCACATGGACCCATGTGACTCTTAACGGTCGATAATATCCGGGTTGATGTTTCCTTAACTCTTGAGCATCCTCTGAAGACGCCCAAAGCGTACCCGATCCATGCAGCACATCCTACACCATAAGGCCCTTACTCTAGGGGCATGTGAATGGGCCGCGCGCTTGCTGGAGCTGGCTTGTTACGAATGGTTGCAGGTCAGACCACTCGGTCCCCTTCAGTTCCGCGTGCTTAGCTGCTAAGGGGCCCAGCCCAGGCTATACATCATACTTGTTGCGTCTGCATATCCAGTGGGTAATCATAGCGCCTTGCTTGGAACTGTTGACGTTGTCTGCTTCCATCAGCTTGTTCTAGGCCAGCCGGGCCTTCGATATGCACCCTCTGAAGCTTGAACACGTCGGTGCTCTTTAAATGAAACGTATATACAGATGACGTGAAGCTTTGGCCTGGGAAGCTTGTCCTCGTGGCTGGTGCGCGTTTGGGTGCATCAGGGGATACCGAAGATAGTACTCCGGTTTCCGGTGCCACTAAGTCTACTAGCTACTAGCGCATGGCAGACGGCTCAGGCATGGAGGCTGTTGCTGCTGAACGAAAGGCCCGCCGTAAGGGAGGTGCATGTAGCAGGCTTCCATGGACCGACAAGGTATGTTTGGCAACTGCAGCAGATCCTGATCCTACAGGCTCTGCTAGCTGACTTGAAAAGCTGTGACCTTGGCGGTTACTCGGACTACGTCCGGCGTCTGCCCCAGACGCACATTAAGGGTGGCACGCGCTGCAATGCCCAGTGTGTATCCACCGCGTATCCCGAAAATGGCCTTCTGTCCGTGCTTCTTTCCAGATTGTGAAACTGTTATAAAGATCCCACTCATCTTGAGGCCCCTCTACTCATCCTGCAGGAAGATGATCTGCTCAGGCAGCTGGTCTTAAAGTACGGCCTCAACAGCTGGAATGAAATAGCTGCGGCAATGTCTGGCCGCAGTGGCAAGAGCTGCAATCTACGGTGAGTACCTCAGGCTTGTGAGCGCATCATGACGATTTGGTCTGCAGTAGCGGCTTCCCCAAACCCTTGGCTGTTACTTCCTACCAGCGAACCCAAGAAAGACCTGACACCAAGACAGACATGTAGAGGCAAGGCCACATGCTGCTTGCTGGGTCGTACATATCATATGCATGGGCGCATCTCATGGAGCAGGCTGTGCAACTTCCCACAGTTGACGATAGTGCGAAGACTTTGCCTACTTGGGGCGACAACTGGGTAGAAGAGGGGCATGGGCCTCCTTGCTCACGAATTTGCGAACTGTGAGTGGGCATGTCTAACACCAGTAACTGAGAGGCCCAGATTGCCATACTAAGATTGGCACATGATGTGCTACAAGGCAGACCTTATGACAGCACATTTCCGAGATTTTGGGGCAGTCTGCTTGACTCTTGACATTTCATTGTTTGTGTTAAGAGAGACCACTGCACTGCCCTCTGGGCCGTGCAGCACCCAAGCATGACTCCAACCGGGTTTGTTAGTGTGGTGTGTTCATTGTTTGTGTTGTGCAGCTGGCGTTGCTATCTGGATCCGAACGTCAGCCACCCAAGCGAAGAGCCTTTTTCAATATGGGAAACAGCTGTCATCTTCCAGGTAAATTTGGATCTCTTGCATTAGCTGAACATGTAGTGAAGGTGCCTTGAAATACCAGCGGGCGGTGCATGGCAGGTGGTGGTATGACCCACATCTTAGCATGGTATTATGAAACCAGCATCGTAGCCCTGTGCTAAAGCTGTCACCTCTTGAACACACTGGGCAATGAGAATAATGCAAAGGTGATGCTGGCACATCTCACAAGATTGGAGAAACATTAGAGATTGAGCAGGCATGGTCCGAGGGCTGTGCAGCGATCTATCTCATAGATATAGCAGGCACTTGAAGCAGGTCAGATGGCCAGCAACTATGCCACAAGTGCCTGGACTGGTGGATGTTCTGTTGTGGCTTGAAAGTCTTTTTGTGGTCAGTCGTGGCTATGAGTTCTTCCTTCATTTTACTCCACATTTTGGCATGCCTGGCTGCATGAAATGGTGCAGGACTGTCCGTTACGCAGACTTTGCCTTTTCAACAGCCACACAGCTTCCTTGAACTGGCACTCATGCTTCTTTGCAGGCTCAAGCAGTCATGGGGAACAAGTGGACGGAAATCGCCAAGCTTCTCAACGGCCGTAGCAACAGCGCTGTGAAGAACCATTGGAATGTCCAGGCAAAGGAGGTCTTTTGCAGGGGCACACTTGGCAACTGGTAAGAGGGGGTTGCTCTAAGGGCCAGGTTACAGTACGCCACGTTTAGCCACACTCAAATATGTTCAGGCTCCCAGGAGACTCGTCCTAGTTAATAGAGTAAATGTATTCCTTGAAAACAGTGGTTTCCAACATGCCCGGTTGGGTCCCTTAACATAACATCTGGTCCAGACCCTCCGTTTAGTTGCGTTTGCCACGTTCAGCGAACTGTAACCTGACCCTAAGAGGGGTGTGTCATTGGGCGGATGGCACGAAGTGCTGAAAACAGCACATGCAGATGGCGCTCAATCTCAGCACTCCTTGGCTAAAGCAGCTGGCAAGATAATTTGCCATGTCTTCCATGCATTCACCCAGTGTAGCACAGTTTCATGCTGTGTTGTTACTCACATGCCTTTACTTGAAGCAATGCTCTGGCATACCTAAAAGAAGGCCGGAATGCAAGAGCGAGGCACCCCAGCTTACGCATGGATCGTATGCTTGCTTATGCAGTTGTGTCTTTTGCTGTGTGGCTGGTTGCATGCAATCCCCATGCTTTGAAACTTCCTTGCATGTGTAATGATTACATCACCCCTAGGGAGGCAGACAGCAGGGCAATCACAACTATGTCAGCTTATGGAGTTGTATCTGTTGCTGTGTGATGCAGGTACTTAGACCAAAGCCTTTCCCTAGAGCAGCTGTTGGCTCTCCCCATGTCATCCCGCAAAGACGGCGGTACAGCACCAGCAGGCAGTGCCAGTTCTACTGCCACTGTTGGCACCCTCTCACCTGCTGCGGCGTCTCCTGCTGCTGCTGCTGCTGATGCTGGCGCGGTTGGCGCCTCGGAGGCTGCGGGTGCCGGTAATGTGGCTGTGCTTGTTAAGCAGGACATGCAGCATGATAAACCCCTTTCCTCACTAGGGGAACAGCAGCAGCAGGGGGTGTTCATAGGAGCAGTGAAGGCTGCTGCTCCTGCTGGTGCGGATGGTGTTGCGGAAAAGCACCAGCGGACAGGCGCCAGGGGGGGAAGCTGTCACGTCATGGATAGCAAGGCCACTGTAGAGAGGATGAGGCACAAGGGTAGCCGATGGCCGGAGGGGATGCCCGTACTGAACGGCCGGCAGCAGCAGCAGCAGCAGCAATGCCCGGTTGGGTCCAGCACAACAAATCTCCATGGTATGGCTGGTCTCGGCTCCAGTGCCTGTAGGAATCTGGCTTCAGGTATTGTCCGCAGTCCTACCTCTGCACTCCTTTCTGTGCATCCCTCTCCTCTCGCTGCTCCACTCCCCACATCCTTCGTCCCTTCACCCCCAGCCTCTGGTTACAACCTACTCCACAACAGGAATAGTGGTTTAGCAGAAGGCATGGCACAGGCGAAGGTCGCTCGTGTGGTTATACATAAACCACCAAAAGCGGGAGGTGCAAGGATACGTGTGGGGGGCCGTGTGGTAACTGGAGCAGAGGCAGAGGCACTGCTCAGGAAGATGGCGGCTCGAGATGCGAAGGATAAGGGGACACTCTCATCATCAGCACCAGCAGCAGCAGCAGCAGCAGGAGGGCTCGGAAAGCAGCAGCCGTTGTTATATCCGATGGAAGGTATGCGTTCAGCGCCGAGGGTGCCTGCCAAAAGGACACCTAAGAAACTTAAACTGGGCGGTGGTGGTGGTAGGGCTGGTAACGGTGGGAGGGTTGGAGGGTATGAGAGGCCAGCTTTTGCAGCAGAGGTGTGCGACAGGGACGACGACAGAACCGCAGCAACATTTCAGCAGCAGCAATGCGCCACTCTGATTGCTGCTGATGTCAGGCCTTTAAGTGGCTCTGGCTTCCTCAAGGCCCCCTTAGCGAGCCTTTCTGTCAGCCCTAAGCTCGTACCTGCTGCTAGCTTGCCTGATGGAGGTGCAGACTGCGATCTGATGCTGCTGGATGACGATGTAAATGATCCTCATGCGTTGGGTGATGGTTTACACGACCTTATGGTTGAGCTCGCGCCCGGATCGCCTTGGCTCTCTTCCTTGTCGCCTGATTACGATGCCTCAGGCCCGTCATCATCCGGTAACTGCTCTGGTATTGCCCCTCCTCCAGATCTCACGTTGGACGATGTAGATATGCTGCTACTGGAAGGGGGTAGCAGTGGGTGCGCAGCTTCTCTTTGCATTGAACTTGCAGAAGCAGCAGCACGCAGCCCAGCAGCAGCGCCCCCGGCAGTAGCAGGAGCAGCAGAAGGGACAACTGGGGATGTGGGAGCATCGCGAACAGGTGCCAATAGCAGTCGACCAAAAGCTATCCCTTGTGCTGCCGCTGCCATGCCGGCTGCCGCTCCTGGGGATGGCAAGAACGATACTCGGGCAGTACTCGAGTCTGGCACTGCTGGATCGTTCACGGGGAACAGTGCTTTTTTTGTCGGTAGCAGTACGGAGTGGGCTATTCCAGAGGGCAGGGCAGTGGAGGGGGGAGTGTCTGGCGGGTTGAGCACTGCTGGAAGTCGTACAGCTGCTGAAGAGCTTGATAGCGCTATTTTGAGCCTTGGGGACGGTATGGGTTCTGACACTCCGGCATGGGATGACGCCTTTGGAGAGATGCTGCTGAATAGTCGGGGTCCAGCAGCAGCAGGGAATGCAGTGGCAGTGCCTACAAAACCAGATGCTGGGGGTGACGCATGCCGTTGGGTGGAAAAGCCCGTTCCAGAGGCCGCAGGGTTTTTGCCTGCAGTAGGGCTGGGAGCGGGCAGTAGCGGGGCAGCAGGAGGAGCTTCGGGGGCATGTCCAGCAGCAACACCACTACTGCATGATGCACATAAAGCAGTGTGTGGGGATGCAGAGACACCAGCAGCACCGGCAGAAGCTGCTGTTGTCATGGCAACAGCACCAAGTGGAGACCATGGAGAGGGGAGGCAGGGAAGCAGCGGGGGTGACGGAAGTAAGCAGGACAATAGGGGGAAGATGCTTGTAGCGGTGACTGCACTGCTTCCGAGCAATGGTACTGGTAAAGACAGCCATGACAACCCCAAGGACGCAGCTCCCGCTGCAAGCAGAACGCTGGATCTTTCTAGAGACCTCGGTCTTGGGTTGGAGCTAGAGGACAAGCAGCTGCTGTCGACGCCTGAGCGCTATCGGTTGGTAGTGCAGCATGATCAGATTGCAGCAGCGTACCAAGCGGGATGGAAGGATGCATATATTTCAGGTTACAGGGCGGGGTTAAATGCGGCTGCAGCTGCAGCAGCTAAAGCAGCAGGAGCAGCAGCCACAGTTGCAGCACAAGCCGCAGGAGCAGCAGGGGTTGGCAGTATGGGGCCAGGGGCTACTGGGTCGGTAGGGCCGGGTGGGTTGGTGCAGGGGATAGGTCTAAAGGGTGCATGGGAGTTGCAGCAGAGCAACCCAAGGAGGGATAGGGGGATGCCGTTGCCCCTTGCCCTTACCAGGAGTGGCCCACAGCCGCAGCAGCGGTATTTGCAGGAGCAGGAGAGCCGGGCTAGGTGGCAGGCACTGCACAACCAGCAGGTCTTGGGCGGTGCATCAGCTATGGTTGGGCAGAAGGTAGGGGGCTGCCGGTCGAAGCAGGCTTCCAACTGTGTTAGGATAATGGGGCCTTTACCAGCGGGCAAGGCAGGCAGCAAGAGGGCTGCTGCAGGAGGTGAAGCAGGGCAGCCTCTTAAAAAGCAGCAGGTAAAGGCTTCTGGTGCTCCTAGCACTGCCGGTAGCGACTGCAACATGACCGCTGCTGCTGCATCTGGTGCTGCTCGAATCAAGGCTGAAGTTGGGGCTGGCGGCAACGGTGTAGAGAAGGTGCTTATGAAGGTAGCTGCTGCTGCACAGGGCAAGCCGATCCCAGCAGGTCCATCAACTACAGCTAAGGCAGCAGGCTCTGCACGTCCAGGCTGCGTCGGCTTGCTGGAGCAGGTGTTATCCACGACACCAGCACCACCTACTGCTGCAACCGCTGCTGTGCCTGCTGCTAAGAAAGCTGCTTCAGGGACAGCTGCAGGCGTTACAGCAGGACGAGGAGGAGGAGGGGCTGGGACACCAGCACCACCTACTGCTGCAACTCCTGCTGTGCCTGCTGCTGCTGGCAATGCTGCTTCAGGGGCAGCTGCAGGTGTTACAGCAGCAGGAGGAGAAGTAGGGGTTGGGGAACAGGCAAGTGTCTACTCCTCTGCCTTAGGAGGGCTGCCACCTCAGAACCTTGAGCGAGCCCTGTTGAGAAGCAAGCTGAAGTCCATGACTGACCAGGAACTCTGGGAAGTGGCTGCATATATGGCTACAGGTTCGAAGGCGCTGCCGCCTCCTGCTCTAGGTGATGCAGCCCCCGCTACTTCTGGGTCCACTGCTGCTGCCGAGATCAAAGGACTACTAGGTAGGGGCTGAGCATTGGTGCTGCTTGTTGGTGGTATGTGTTCTCATTGGCTCTGCTGTCAAGTGCTGACATATTAAGAGGTTGAGGAAAGGGCCAAATGAGGTCGGTATGGAGATGGGACTGGTCAATGAGCTGCTATTGCTGTGTCAATGTCCCTCTGGAAGGTAGAGAATGCATAATAACTGACAATAAGGTGGGAAAGTGGCTAGTATACGAGAATTGCTCTAGCTGGGAATGCCGATGCTGTTGCTTGGAAAAGCTGAAGAGTCCCTCAAGCTGACGGGCAAATGGATTACCGGAAGGGGATCAGTGGAGTCTGTGCAATTTTATGCTTTGGACATGCTGTTATGCAGCAATGCCTGATGTCGTTTCTGCTGACACTTTATATCCAAACTATCAAAAAGCATAGAAAGAATTGATGTTGCTGTGGTTGCTAGCTGCTGTCCCAATCACATGTGTTTGCATGTCAGAGCCCCACATGCACGCAGGCTGTTTTACACTCACTTGCAATACCTAGTGTCCGTCTTGTTTACATATTGAATAGCTTCATCTGATCAAAAGTTGCTTGTTGGTATTGTTCCTGGATTACTAATGGTGCCTGCATGGCTCGGCCGGACAATCTGTGTGTGGTCTACCTTTCTTTGGTAGTGGGCGGCGTAGGCATGTTTCTGTGCACGCAAGGACAGGAACATGACCGCATACATAAGGAGCAAGCTATCGCCCTCCTTCATCGTGCATGGTAGTTGGTGACACTATGCTTGATATGCAGGCTGAATTGTCATGTTGTGTGTCCCTACCTGTTGTCCAAATGGTTTGCATCTCACAGAACGAGAAAAAAATTCTTGCACTCGCAAATGACTGCAAAGAAATAGCTATGTATCTTCTGATTGCAAAGGGAAGGCTGGGACTTACCACCTATAGACATAGCGCTCCTCGTAAATGAATGGACATGGGAATGCATGGCATGCAGTGTTGATATGAGGGTCTGAAAACGGCCACAAAGGGGATGGCAAGGACCCTCTTGGAAAATGGGGAGGCTTGCAAAATGCATGAAGCATGGGAGGGTTGCTTTTTCTGGTGCTTGCGACGATGGTGTTTTTTGTGCTCATGTTTCATCACTTTGGCCCCTTGGTCGCACCACTGTGTTGTCCTCATGCATTCGCTCAATTGTCTTCTCAAGGGGGTCCGTGATTTGGAGAGCAGAATCCATCCTTAGGAATGCCCTGCTTTGGTGGCAGCAAATGTTGTGTTGGTGATAGTCATATGTATGTGTTGCTGATAGTCCATAGCTCTTTTGTACCAACTGTTGACTGAACAAGAGGTTGTCATGAGCCAGGATGTATCACGGCGTTGACACCAGGACCTTGCCTAGGTTTCCCGCTATATGAGTAGCTGTCAAGCAGGGTTTCTTCAAAAGAGGCTTAAATTCGACCCTATTTGTGGTAGGATGGGTTGTTTTTTAAATCTGCTACAGGGTGAGCTAAAAGGCAGAGCAGAGCAAGGGCCTCAGCTTGGTGTCTTATTGAGACAAAATTGCGAAGGATTGCCGAGTAAGCAAGCCTGCCACTGACGGAGTGTATATGGTCATTTGTATATGGGTTGTTGAGATTGTGGAGTTGCTGTTGTATTATGCTGTTTTGGCATACAGTAGGCCCTTTGTTTGAGATGGGATGACTGCACTTGGCCCCTCGGTGCGCAAATAACTATTGTAATAGCCCAAGCAATGTTGGTGGACTAATACTAGCTGCACTAAAGGTGCAGCACGTGACAATATGGTCACGTCCATAGTTGGGTTTGCCCAACTAAATCGCAGCACATTGCTGTTGTGACTGACATAAGAAGCAGGTGGCGCGATGAAGCATTGCGCATGCACATTGCCCATTGGTTGTACAGGGCTCTGACCATTGACTGTCTTGCTGGTTGTCCTGATTGCAATCTGAGTTTCACCACGCATCGACAGCTGCTGCTTGTTGCACGGTGCCGCATCACAGACACATTTCATGCTAGCAGGGACTGGTTGTTGTATATGCGCCAAGTTTGACCGGAAGTGGTCCAGGCTGTGCCTTGAGACAGGGGCGCTTGTGAGATTACACAGTTGTACAGTACCTGTATGTGCATATGTCCACCGTGTAGGGTTTAATGTCTGCAGGTTTGATTTGCAAGTCAGGGCAAGGGGGGGGGGGTTGTACAGATGGACGATACCATTATCTGCTCTGGTGGGTTCTAGCGCGTGAAGTTGAGGCTGTGCTGCATCCTTTGCATTACCTCTGCTCAGTGAAACAGTAGTGTTTGCAATGTCTGCATGCGGTGTGCATGCATGACTGTCAAGTATAAATGAGGGCGGTGCTCATCACAGGCAAGCTAGATCGTTTGCAATTTAAAGAGACTGAGTGAGGTGCTTGCTTCTTACGGGCAAGCTCCTTTGCTGCTTCAGCAAATGGGCCTACAATTGGTTGCAAGGGATAGGGAAAGAGATAAGCTCAGGTCACAGCCTCCCATCAGGGCTATGGGTTGCCAGCATGTGGCCAATTTCAAGAATGTGCTCAGTAATGCATAACGGACCAGGGATCTTCTGTCCAATGGAACGCGCGCATGCCAGCAGGTACATCTGGCAGGTATACTGTGCATTCCAGATGACTTCTCATGATGCACAGGACGTCTGCGTCCAACTTTTTATATGTCTGCAGGAGCAGGTTAGTTTCTTTGTTGCAGTTTCAGTATACTGGCTTTGAGTGGGAGAGCTGTAATTGCAGCAGCCAGGGTTACCAGGAAATACGTGTCGCTGACTTGATGTGGGGTTGATAGTATTCTGGTTTGGGAAGTGCTGCTAGGTCTGTGTGGCATGCGCTATGGCTGTCTGGAAGGTTTTCTCTCTTCAAGACGTGCAAACATGCGCTACCAGTGCCTGCTGTGCAATCCTTTGCACAGGTGTATGATTTAAGTGCACAGACCGTGTCTGCCATTAGCTGGTTGCTAGGCACTTCATCTGCCATGTAGGATTCTAATCACATATGTTTATGCAGGAGTTTTCGCTATGTGGTTAAGGTTTCCCGCCATAGCAAATGCTCACTTAGATAACCAGTTCAGAGTTATTGAGGACACGGCGTAGCAACGCATATGTATATGTTCTGCAGCCAAATATCAGTTAGTGCAAGGGATTAACGTCCCTTGATCTGTGGCCTGGGCTATCTTCCATTAAATCGTGTTGCTTCTTATGCATATCACTAGTTTTAAATGTTTCCGCATGCCAAGGCATCTTCAGAGCTGTGGATGGCCATTTCCAGGGAAAGGGGCTGTTTTCAGCCTTTACCCATCCAAGTACATGTATGGGGAGGGGCGAAGCCTGTTTTTGTTGTTGCTGTTGTTGTGCTGAGTGCTATGAATTGCTTTTGATACGAACACTGCAGTTGTACATGTGTTAGACTTCTTGCAGTGGGAGCCCGCCACAATAAAGCTGGTGCAATGGGACATAGGGAGCGTCCCATGGCGGTTGGTTTGCTGCTACAATCACTGAACATGATGCTTTGGAGGGATGGGAGGCAGCTACCAATTAATGGTGATGCCTTGCTGTCCTACAGCTGGGCTGCACTTGTCTCCTGATTCCAGATAGTTTGCTGTTGCCTAAGTTGTATAGCTGCATGCAGATTGCCATAGGGCACTTTTGACCTACTACTGGGTGCCGTTCACACTGCTGTCGAGTCCTTGAAGTTGTGCTTGTGTACTGCTGGGGTTGTGTGTATGGCATTGTATTTTGGGCCTAGGTTGGTTTGGCCACTGGCGCAGCTGGTCTTGCGTTTTGACTGATTGATTGTTGGGCTGCACTGTGCTGCTTTTTCGGTCAAAGTGTTGCCACCTTCTTTGTATAGGTTCATGCATCTTGCTGTAGAACACCGCAACCTTCTACTGGTTGCATTATGCAATGTGCTGTTGTGTGAATGGTGTTGTTGTGCATTGCATGTTGTGTGAGTCTGTGCCGCAGGGTGTCTGGCCTTAGTCTGCCAGAGCATATAGAGTTGCTACTAGCGTCATTTGGCTGAAATTGAATGGTCTAGAGCATATGTAAGTAGGGCATGCTTTGGTTCAGCCCACCTTTTTGTAGGTCACTCAGCAGCCTTCAGTTCTTTTGCACTCGGTGTGCACCGAGTCGCTCGCAGCACTGACTTGATAGTTGACCTTGGAATGCAGGTGTTGTACTGTGTGTCAAGCACAGGAAAACCAGTGGCGTGGTTGTGTGCATCGTTATGGGGATAATCCTTGAGGTCTTCCTGCTGTGGCATGTTACTGGACTGTTGTGCATGCAGAAGTATTCACTGAGTTCAGCAGCTGATAATTACAAGAAAGGTCAACATGGTAGTTTGTCTGCGATGGGGCCTATCCTTGCAGGTATGTTAAGCCTTACTGATGTATGTGCTCAGCTCTGCAAAGGGAGACCTTAGTTCACTAATCCGCTCTATTTTGCCTTGTTAGTGGGATGGCCTTGGGCAGGGCAAGTTGCTGTTGACCTACCATGAAGTACTCTTGTTTTTTGCAAAGCTTTCTATGCAGTTACCCTCGTTCTAAGAAACCTCAGAGGTTGCCCTTCTTACCAAAACGTGAAGCATGAGCTAGTAATAGTTTCCTCGCATACGCCAACGTATGGGAGCAATCTATTACTAGCTCATGCACAAGAAGGTTGTCATTGGCATCCCTGAGTTTGTAATGGATGGGGAATTAATATGGCTGGCAAGGGTGCAAGGTAGCGATGAATGCAAGGTATGGATGATATGCAGGGAAAGGCATTGTGCAAGGTTGGGGAGGCGTGCAAGGTATGGCAAGGGTACAACAGCCCACCTGAATATACAGAGTGGTTGGTCTCTGCACCGGAGTTGTGCTGTTTGGCATTTTCTACTGGTTTCTGCATTAAGTTCGCTCTTGTTGCCGGGTGCCTGCTGCTCTTTTTCTGCGAAGCAGTCATCTGTTGGGCGCTAACTGAAGGTCTATCTTATCACTGCTGGGCGGTTGGATATGTGTGAATGGACAGAGGGTGGGAGCACGGCTTTCTGGGACTTAGTGGGACGTTGTCTATCTGTTGGCTCTGCTGTGCTGGCATTGACTAGACAAAGGGGTCGCAACACCCCACTTGTCCTTTCCAGAATACTGCTCGATGGCATCATATTGAACCATCTTTGCAAGCTTTTGAAGGAGATGAGAGTGAGGTGGTGTCTGGAAATTTCCCAAGCATCCTGTGCTCTGCGACCATCAGTAGCTGCAGGAGCGTGCAGGGCCGGCATCTATGGCTCAGGACAGCATTGATCAGCTCACAGGACAAAATCTAGGTTTAGGGTGGTGGTTGCAACTTGTTTTGTTTGCTGCACCCTGCTTTTCTCGCTTTCAGCACTGCATGACAGACCTGCTTTTCCTGCCTGCATTCCCGCCTGCTTCAGTTTGGTTACCTGTACCAAGCTCGTGGCATCTATGGCTGGACAGACTGCATCTCGTTTCTTTTAGTGTGCTTCTGCTGCAATTTGAGAGGTCCAATTGTGTCTTAGGGATGCTCTTGATTATCCTTCGTTGTCAAAATAGTGACGGGATCAACGTTTGGCACATGGTCAAGCTCTTCAGTTTCATAAAAGGTGTTCCCCTGGGGAGAGACACAGACTGTACTGCAAAATGGGGTATGCAAGGGACTGCTTATGGGCCGCTGTATGTGGAAAGATTGGGGGGTGAGAATTAGTGAATTTGTAGGCCGAGCGTCCCCTTATGGGCTAAGATGCGCCTAAAGTGTTTGTTATGTGTATACTGCTTTTGTGCTCTGATGTGCTTTTAGCTATGGTACAGAAGGGTTTTGGCCTTGACATATGCATGCATCTAAGTTTCAACTAGTCTGGATTGCACTGTTTTGTGTGGCCTGCAAGTGTTGTACGCCAGCTGTCCTTATGGTTGGCTGGCATGGGGTTGTGCGACTCTAGCCATCAGGGGTTCTGTGCTGGTTGGCCTTGACTGACCGTTTGGCAGGCTGGTTCTGCGAGATGATGGATTGAGTGATCGATGCATCTGAGCCCGATCAATCTTCCTGCAAAATAATCAGAATATCGGTAGTGTATCCTACCGTGTAGATCGATTTCACCAACAAGCTGCTTCTTGCTGGCGGTTGTGCAGGAAGTTTGCCTGTTTCAGCATATCTGCGGGTGCTTATCGTTTTGACTAGTTGTTTTGGAGGTAGTTATGCAGGCCTTTTAGTGCAGCATTTTGTCACACTGTGATGATGTTCAGTGTTGGTTGTGGACCAGGCAAGATGCAGGTCTGCTTAGTCCCTGTGGAGCTGCTCAATAAGGCGGGAGGGAAGACTGAGGCAGGGTGGCGGAACGGGCGGGGTTTGGCTGTGTGCTTTCCATGCTGAGTTGCATACATGCACCTGGCACCCACCTGGAGTTGCATCCATGCACCCAGTTCCCTTTGGCCAAAAGATGGTGGGAGACTGCACAACAAGCGTCAATGTTTTGACATGATGGTGCTGCTTGGGTTTGGCCAAATAAGTCTGATAGCCATCACTTCAATGTATGTTGTTGATTAGTGAGCCGGCGCCGTATGGAGTTGGGGCATTTGTCACTATTGATCACAGCAGGGGGTCCTCATGTACATATTGTGTGGTTAAGAGAGACCACTGCACAGCCCTCCGGGCCATGCAGCACCCAAGCATGACGCCAACCAGTTTGTTAGGGGTGTGGGGTGGTGAGTATTAAGTGAGAGAAAACGAGAGCGGTACTGACGCGTGACTGAGCCAAGCAGACATATTGTGTTGAGAGAGCTGAATGAGGTCACATGGAGGCATGCCCCTCAGATCAATGCTAAGTGAAGGCTTCACACTGCTTAATTTGCTGTTGACTGGTCAGCTGGTCAGCACACGGCAAGTCCAATTGGGCAGGCCTGCCGACATACATTGGGTCATTGGCTATCAAGGGATCAAGAGAGGACTGGTGGCAGCCAGTGTGAAACTGCTTGGACATGAGCATTGACGGAGTATAGTACTGGGACTCTGCTTGCTTGGGGGGGGGGGGTTGACATGATGAGGTTTGAACCCCTAGGACGCTCGCTGCCGTAGTTGAGGGTGATGGGTGGGGACCGTGTGTTCTGTCTAGATCCACCCATGTGAGCGTGGGCCAATTTTAAATAGGTGGGCTTTGGCGTTGAGTAGGGTCCCGAGGCGCCGTTAATATGTGGATTAGACTGTCATTGCAGACTTTCAGACTGGTCAAGTGCCATTTATTGGGCTACAGACATCTGTCATGTGTATGCACGAACGGCATCTGAAATACCCGTTGATGTGCTAAGTGTGAAGGCAGGGAAATTGCAGGGCTCCTGTATTGCTGCAGAGTGGCTGTTGGTCAGTTGGAGTTGCGGTGTCAGATCAGTTGTGCTAGTGAGAGAAGCACTTAGGGATGTGGCTGCCGAGGCTTCATTGATCATGTTCTTGAGGTTTATCCCAGGGGTGAGCAATTCCCTGAGGGACTCGGCAGGTAACTAAGTCAAGACGCCAAGCGGTGGTTTCGGAGCCACTCACTCTGACGTCAGTTCGTTGAGTCGTGATGAATTAAAGTGGCACGTATTAACATGATTCCGTTCCACCTTGACAGACGGGTTTCCTTACGTTGCTGCTTGTCTTGTCACTTATCCAGTGGATAGAGTGTGGGCTAGAGCCGGAGAAGCACTGCCTTGAAGATGATCACCGTGCTCGTTCTCGTCCGTGCCAACTACCAATACGATGGATCCGCGAATTGCTTGCCATGCTATGGGGTTAGGGATCAGTTGAATTTCTCTGAGGTCTGCTGTTCAGGCCTTACTACCTGTGCATGCCCGGTCACTGCCGCCCAGTCCTCCAAACAGCATAATCAAGGCATAAAAACTGGCACGCATTTCCTTGTTGTCCTGGATAGAAGGAAAGCTGTATCTTAGGTGCCTTTCGCTGGATCAACCATGCCCCGAGAACGGCATCCTATGCAGAGTGCTGAACATGCTACCCACGTTGCCGCCCTGTGGAATCGTCTCACCAGCTCCTGGGCAGACCCAGATGCAAGGGTGCTCTTGTCCAAGGCAGCTCCGGTATCCTTGCCCGCTAGGAGCCCCCGGCTCAAGCTTTTGCTGGAGACCCAGACCTCTCTGGAGACTCTTGAACCCCATGTGGAAACCGCTGCTGAAGCAAGAGTAGCAGTCCAGTGCCAGGGAGTGAAGCTGTTAGCGGAGTTGGCAGACTGGGTGCAGCGTAACCCCCGCTTGGAAGTGCACGGCAACGTGTGCAGGACTCCTGACAGGCTCTGGGCCATGGCTGGAACAGGTGCTTTTGGCTGTGAGCTCTACGCAAGCCTCCTTAGCACCCTGCTGAATGCTGTGTGCGAGGCTGGGGATGAGACCGTTGCTGCTGCGGCGATACAGCAACTCATGGATTCTCCAGGTAAAGAAAGTATATCCTAATTGGTTCCCTTCAAGAGGCTTGTTGCTGCTGAGCATTGCTCGTCAAACATGTATGAACAGGCTAAGTAAAGCAGAACAGGCATACATGCACACGTATGTTGGTTAGGAGTTGACAACCAGTTGGTGCTGCCTCTTAACTAGAGCAACAGTAGCATCCTTGAAGCCTTTGACCAGAAGTTTACACTGTCATAGCACCTCATCGTTTGAAGTTGTTTCATGTAGATGCATGACATAAGTGGGGCATAAAGGAAGGACTGGCACAGCAACTTCCCCTCTTCTGAGACTCCAGCATCTCAGGGGACTCTTGTAAGCCATGCTATGCATCTTTGAATGTGGCCAAGGGCACACCCAAATGGTTGATGTAGTGCTGCACCACCTGCCATGAGGGAGGTCGGAAAAAAGTAAACTATTGTCTGACTCTCTTTATTTCATCATGCCCTTTTGGTGCTGTCCTGCTGGCAGGTGTAATGGAAAGCACACCAGTGTTACTCCAGTGGCTTGCCAGCAGCAGCCCCTCAACCTTCCTCTCCTTGGCCCTTGCATCCTGGTACCTGCTGGACAGTGTGGGCCTACTTTTTTTGAGGTTTCCTCAAGCCCATGCTTACCCCGCCATGCTGTCCCTCGCCCTCAAGGTCCTGCCTGTTACCAACACATACATAGCCTTGCAGCCCCCTTCGTCTAGACGCGCAGCTAATAGCAGCTCCCGGTCCTCTTTTGAAGCTCTGCGGTGCACGGCTGCGCGAATGAACTGCTTGTTTAGCACGGGCCTTCTCAACCTGTCGGACGCAACGCTACAAAGTGCAACCATGTCTGGTGAAGCCCGGGGTCTCCGGACACAGCTGCTAGTAGGCCCAGCAACTCAGGCAGCACTGTTGCGGCTGACCGCTGCCTGCAGATTACTGCACTCACAGCACACTGCAAAGCAGAAGCAGCGGCAGCAGCGGAGCTGCAGGAGCACAGACATGGGTACGGCGGGGACAAGCAGCCACAGCCATAGTCGCAGCAACAAGCCCAGAGGTGGCAGAAGCCCCAGCTGCAGCAGCTCCAGCCAAAGTAACAACAGCTCTGCAGGCCAATCTGCTCAAGACGATGCTGCCAGTCTTCTGCTGCCGCCGGACCACGGGGTCATGGTAGCGCAGTTTGGGGAACGTTCGGTAGCAGCATTAGAGGCATACATGAGAACGGAAGGTACGGGAGTGGACTTTGCCTTTGCCAGGCAGATAGTCCAGTGTGTACACGTGCTTGGGGGATCTGCAGACGCTTGTTGGGAGCAGCGGCAGCTGCGCGCCTCCAACGAGATATCTTCACGAGCAGAAGTTACGCCAGCAGCCCTACATGCGTCCGTTGAGCCTTTCTGCTTAGCATCAGCTGCTGGCTTGCAGCTGCTACTGGAGGTTATCGCGTTGCTGGTGGCTGAGGGGTACCGTACAGGAGCAGTAATGGAGGCTTTTGGCCTGTTACTAAACTCAGTTGCGGGTGTCACCGAGGCGGAAAGGCGGGTGTTTCTTTCAGCCAGGGGAGGGTTGCTCGTGAAGGTGTTTCAGCTGGGGTTGCAGGCAGACTGGGAAAGGCAGCAGCAGCAGCAGCAGCAGCTTCAGGGGGTGGTGGATACGGAGGAGGGCACCATGGTACTTGCCTTACTGAAAGTCATGGCTATGTTCGGAGCAGAGAACCGTGCAGCTCCATGCGACGGTGAGACCGGGAGGTTATCGCCATGTCGTCCACCTTTTTTACTATGATGTTAGCAATCTTGCTTGTAAGAAGGAGCCTCCAGTATCTAAGATTTTGATAGCATCTGCATGAACATAGCTGGAGCTGAATGGCTGGGAGGAGGCCATAACCATCCCATTGGAGTTATGGCAGCGGCTTTATAGTATTTTTTTAGCTCCTTTCCCTGCTGCCTTGTCTCTGCATCTCCAGCACCTTCCTTATATATAAGGAGATTATGTGTCTCCCCGTATGTCAAGTCTTTTGGTTTGGGCTTGGGCTGATGACCGCAGCAGCTATGGTGCATGGGCTACAACTGCATTGAATGTTTGCTAAGTGCAAAATATGCTCTCCATTCTTAGTGTCCATGGGTGCTTCTTTGCATAGCAAATGCACACCCTCTTCTGTTTTACAATGTCCTGCCTAGCAGTTTCAGATGTAAAGGTGCAGCCGCATGCTGAAAGGTATTACTACTGCAATTTATTTTGTGGATGATTGGCTGGCTTAATGGGTGACATGCTGCTCATGCTCATCTGGGTTAGTGCAGCTTGAATGTCCAGTGCTGTCTTGATTATAAGAGGAGACTCTTCCAACACCTGTCACTTCCTTCTATCGATCTTATGTACATGCTGTTCTGCAGGTTGCCCCAATGAGCTGGTCTTATTGCTTGCCAAGCCTGATCCCCAAGGCTACTTCAACCTGCTAGAGCTCCTCTGCCGCATGGCACCATGGGATACGTGGGAGCAGGACTCCTCTACTCTGCTGCGGCAGGGTGACACCTTCAGGGTGCTGCACGCATTGTATTCGTTGATGGACCTAGCAGCAGAGGACTTCAAGGGCGCTGAGGCAGATCAAGCAGGCCACCAGCAGCAGCAGCAGCAGAGACCATGGTGGCAGCTGTGGAGAGCAGTTGCGTCAACCTATGCCAGTTGGACCAAAGCATATACCAAGACGCTGAGGGCAGTGGCCAGGGCCAGAGCAACAGCCACTGGCCAAACGGCAACAGCAGGAGGAGCAGCCCAACGATCAGGAGCAGAGGAGACAGCAGCAACGGCGGAGGAAGCAGCTAAAGGGGCAGCATCAGGGTGGGTAGATAGTGATCACAACGAAAGGCTCGTCCTGTTGTTGAGCACGCTGTCCAACGTGCTTACCCCAGGGGCCCTAGCGATCGTTAGCCCTGCCGCTGCTGATGCTGATCGTGTACGGTTGGAGCTGCTGCTGCTGCTATGGGGTGCCCGGCTTGTAGCAGCTACGGCGGAGCACGTGATCACAGGGCCTGCTGCTGCATCTGGGATGGTTGGTAGCCGGGAAGCAGGCTTCATTAGCAGCAGCACAGAAGCGACTAGCAGGGCGAGCAGCAGCAGCAGCAGCAGCAGCACTTCTACCGAGTGCTTCAGCGTCAGCACAAATGCATATCAAGCATGTTCGGGAAGCAGCACCAGCGGCGATGGCAAGGTGGAGGAGGCTGTAGGGGTAAGCCCTGTTGCATCTAACAGAGCAGGTCAGACAATGCCAGACCCATGCAGCAATGCTGTGGAGCAAGAGGCGCCGGAAAGGTTAAGCAACTTTGATGCAGCCTTGAAGCTAGCCCTGGCTCTCTACCTCGAAGTGGTTGCCTGGACCAAACGCGCAGCAGAAGTAGAAGTTGCAACTAACACTGCCGGCAATGAGCCCTTGGATAAAGATGAGCGGCTACTGTCACAGCGGCTGGTGCACGTGCCCACTTCCCTTCCCCCATCTGTCGCATCCCATATGGACCACATGTGCAGGAACGACATGGAGAAG
Organism: Pseudopediastrum boryanum; assembly: GCA_963556185.1. NCBI lineage: Eukaryota > Viridiplantae > Chlorophyta > Chlorophyceae > Sphaeropleales > Hydrodictyaceae > Pseudopediastrum > Pseudopediastrum boryanum. Next base: position 1,659,343 of record OY744500.1, on the reverse strand, counting down.
ATGTGTAACTTGGGTAGGCAGTATCTAGCGAGGGAAAGCCAGCAGGGGAAGCTGCAGCTGCTGAAGGATCTGCTACGTCTGTGTCAATTGCTGATGGCAGAGGTGCCTTGCACTATAGGGTGTAGTAATCCCGCCTGTGTGGACCTAAGGGGGGCTTCTGAGGTGAAGGTGTCATGCAAGGCATGCACAAGCTGTAAGGTGTTGTATTACTGCAGTAGGGAGTGCCAGGTGGCTCACTGGAAGGTGCATAAGGGCATCTGCAAGAAGCTGTCTGGAAGCAACTCTGGGGGCAGTGAGGCTAAGAAGGGTGGAGGGAAGCAGCGGGCAGCAGGGCAGGTTGCTGCTAGTAAGTAATGGGGATGTTGTTGGGGGCTAGGAACAAAAATTGATGTACAGCAATATGCACATGCTGTTTTGTGGCTTGCGAAGAGTCCGTCTAATCGTGCAGTAGAAATTGGTATGCGTACTCATACGGGAGGCGATCAAAGAGGGCATGATTTGGTTGTGGGAGGGCAGGGATATTGCATTGGGTTAAGAAATGGTCATTGAGGCGCAATTTTGTCCGGCTTGCTCTGGTTGGATCCTATTGTTAGCTTGCTGGCTTGTTTCTCGTGCTCAGAAACAATGGGAGTACGGGTGCAGACATGACAACTGAGTGCCTGGATGAAGCTGAAGCTCAAGGTATGCATCATCATGCCAATGCCATGAGTGCACCATGTATGGCTGTTGGTGGGGCCTTCTAGTTTGGCTTGTAATGGTTTGCATTCTGTTAGTTGTATGTGGATGAGTGTTACCCCTGCATCTGATGTTGAAGGGATGCATCATCATGACTGTTCCACATTGTAGGCTGATCATGGTTGGGGTGCATGGTCGGTTGGATGTGATATTGAATTGTCCGCCCTCCCACTCCCCAATTAGCCTTTCATTACCGGTGCTGGTTGATACACTCAGTGGCGGTTGATACACTCAGCTTATGCACGTATAGCTTATGTATATATGGCGGGGTGCAGCAGTGCATCATATCAGCAGCCATCTTCTTTTTGCTGCTGGCCAGCTGTATGTTGTTTGACCAATCGATTGGTGCATCCATCCAGCTCTGTGCTGAATGTTTGTAGGGGTACTATGTAGGTACTGATTGGTGGATGGCATGTGTGCATGCAGACATGCATGCAGACCTAGATATAGGTGCAGGCCTGCATGCATGCATGTACATACGCTGATGATCGATGTATATCATTTATGTTATATATGGACGTATGTCAAACAGTATGGAGCCTGCTGAGATGGCTCTTGGATGGCCTGGGTGGGCTGCTGAGCCAAACTATCATTTATTGTGAGTTTTCAGCATAAGCCTCTGCTTAATGCCTGCTTAAAACGGGAAGGTTCACTGTCTGGGGATTAAGGAAGTTAACCTTAGGATTTACATAGGAGTTTATGGATTAATTTTTGGATTAACGGATTAACTCAGGGGTCTGTTGGTAGGGTATGCTGCAGCAGCCTACTGCTGAGTTCCGTCCTTGTGCCAAGTGGCGCTGCCCCTATCGGGGCCCCAATTAGATGGGGCCATTGGGTAGTCTGTAATCTAGCTATGTAAACACAGCTCTGCCATAGTGCTTAGTGCGTACACGATGATTGTGACTTGTGACCATGTCAAGTGTCAGATTGTGTAGTGTTGCTGGCATTACCGTCATTCCGCATTGGCAGCTGCATGATATGTGCTTCTGCAAATTTAGTGGTCTTTTTGAAATGGCAGGTAGGTCGGGAGACTTTGGACAGGACTGAACATCTATGAGAGATAGATCACTGCACAGCCTTTAGATCACTGCACAGCACTGATAGATCACTGCACAGCCTTAAGATCACTGCACATTGCCTCTTCTTGTGTGAACACCCGACAATTGTTGACGCACAAGATGTCTTCTTGTCAGCTGTTGTACCACCTGTGTCCGCACTGTCGTCTCTCATGTATGCTGACTTTTGGGCACTGTATTCAACTGGCAGGGTCCCTCTTCCAGTGTTGGTCAAGTATGTTGCCATCTGCGTTCGTGTCGGTCGACAATGCCACCAGTCTGGTGGTACTGATGTGGTGGACTTGCCAGACATCTTGCTTCCGGAAGATCAGTATTTAGATATGTTTGATTCGGAGTCTGATATTTCTGGTGATAATTCTGAGGATGAACAGTGGTTGAAGTCCTCTAGATGAGTGAATACCTGGCTGAGTGGTATCCATTTGCTTGGTGGTATGGAACCCATTGTGTTTTGGATCCATCCGATGGTGTGTTTGGTCGGTTCGACCTAGCAGCCCTTTGCGGTTGCCACACCTTAAATGTTTGTTATGTTATGTTAAACCGTGCAGCACCCGCCCCATATCACTCCAAGTTGTTAGTGTGTGTTGTAAGAAACAGGAGTACTGGGATCCAAGACGACGAGAGCGGAGACTAATCAGACGGGACTGGATACATGGTTAATCTGAAGCACGTCATTAATGGATCGGGCTGCATTGGGGGGAATTGTTGCTAGTAGCCTTGCCATGGCTTACCTGTTTGAGCTGCAGTCCCTCTTGCCATGAGTGCGGTTGCGGTAAGTCGCTGCGGTGGACTAGTCTATGCTTTTTTTCGTGATTCTGTAGCAGTCACCCGGGCACAACTGCGGCCAATCTCGTACGTGTGTGGCTTCTTTTGCATGGAAACATGAGAAGTATCCCCGAGGCCAGCTGTGAGCTGGTAGATCCCTATGCAGCGATGCCGTTGCAATGGCAGTCGATTATGCTGGCAGATACTTGCTTGAAGGCTAAAGGAGTGCGGCATACAATCCACTGACAAGTTAGTGGTAGGCCGGGACGTTGGGGACTTCACGGTGAAGGTGGTCCGCCGGCCCCAGAAGGGGCTTGGAGGCTGAGCGCTCGCACCCAAAGCGCATAACGGAACCAGCAGGGGCACTACTAGGGGGCTTGGGCCAGCGGCAGTGGTCCAGCACAGTCACGACTTGGGTGAGAGGCGTACTGCACGAAGACGTACTGATTCACGTGGCTCCGTCTGGAACCGGTTATGTTCTGTGCTTGAGTAGCAGCTTAGCCTGATCTTTAACAACCGGCAACTGTGGTATTGTGATTCAGCGCTTGCATTTATTTCCTCGTTGTCCTTCAAGTTTAGAGTCAGATTCACAACCATGGAGCCATACCTCCGACCTTATGGCCTGATAGACTCGAACCATCCAAGCGTCATCAAGCAAAGCAAGAAGCTCACCCAGACCTCACAAACGGATGTGGAGAAGGCTGTGTCAATATACAAGTTCGTCCGGGACAACATTCTGTTCGGTTTTAGTCCAGATTTTGGTGAGGGTCAGTAGTCAGTTAGTAATTGAAGGGATGCACTGGCTCTTTCACTGAGGGCCAGCTGCTTGCATATGCAAAAAATGTCGACTCTAATCAAGCGTGTAGGTGCCTTCTGCTATTAGTGCACAATGTGACACCATGCCAACATACTGGATGATTTACAAAGTCATTGCACCTTGGTGACGGAAAGCACTGTGGGCTTAATGAAACTTCAGTTGTCATTGCAACTCCATTTCAGCAGCTCCGGCAACCTCACTCCAATGCAGTTCTTTGCATAGACCACCTTCTTGCGTTCTGCTAAGCTTGTGCTGGGTAAAAGTGCGTAATGTAGTGATAATGTAGCGTTGCCTTGGCACTGTGCTGTGCGAGGGCAGTATTACACAACCAATCTGTATACCCTTCAATGCAACGTGAGATAAAGCAAACCCTATCACTGTGCTAATAGTTTCATCCTCTCATTTCTGCAGATAATCTACCTGCCTCCAAGGTTCTGTCAGATGGCGTGGGCTTCTGCAACCCCAAGTCCACCCTCTTTATTGCTTTGCTCAGGGCAGCAGGCATCCCTGCCAGGCAGCATATGGTCTCCATCAACATGAACGTACTCAAGGTACGTGAATTCAACAACTTGCATTAGTTAGCAGCCTTCGCCTTAGCTTACCTTGCAGTCAGTCCCATTTCTTCATTCACCATTCCTGTGCAGTAGTTTGATCAAGCAGTTACGGTAGTAGATGTCACAGGATAGGAAAACTCACTCACAAAAGCAGGGTATATTTATATGAGATAGCTCGTAACTGCACAGCTTTTGGGCCGTGCAGCACCCGCAGCATAATTCCATCCAGATTGTTAGTATGTGGAGAGCAGATATGTGGAAAGCACAAAAAGTCAAGACTGAGGCTAGAGAGCCAAGGCTGCCAGCAGGGTATGTTTGCGCAGCATTTATGAAGAGATCCAGGGTGCAGATGACCAACAATGCCGAAGAGAGCATTGAGCAGCAAGATCGTAACCCTCAGTGTCAGCAAGCAGGGCTAAAAAACCATGCCCTATCATTGCAGCCTGGCAGAGTCTCCTGTGAGCTCTAAGCGTTGATGACTCAGCCCCATCAGTAAAGAAGGATGATCAGCTCCATTGGCGAGCATGCCCATGGGCAGGGGTTGTGGTCTGATGCTGTGACCTAATCAATACTATGTATCTCAAGTTTGGGTAGTGGAGGTGCTTACGACCTAGCTGCTGAACCCTGTGTCTAGGCATGTATTGCTATGCTTGCATGCTGAAGACAATCAATATTCTGTTCCACCTTGCTGTTCCTTCTGACTGCTTGCGGTGCAAGGCCTATGGCACATTTTGCTATGGCATATCATGAAAGGTAAACAGATGAATCCCGTGTTTTCAGTTGGTGGCATATATGCTCTTCTGTAACTGCTGGTGCTCCTGCTGCTGCTGCTGTTGCTCTTGCTGCTCATTTTTCCAGGGTCTAGGGCCTCCAACCAATCAATATGGCGATCATGCTATCACTGAAGTCTGGCTCAACGGGTCTTGGGTCAAGGTGGACAGCTACACTGTTGACTCCGCCCTCTTCACTGCTGGTCAAGCAAAGCTTGCACAAGAAGGGGGAACCATGGGATATGGGGTACACAAGGACGGCAGAAACTCCTGGGATGGAGCGTCAGATTCTTTCGTGCAGTACATTATGCCTGAAGGTACTGGGATACATGCGGCCGCAGCAATAGATGGCGCCAGAAGCGACACAGCAGCAGGGAACGGCATCGCCAACAGTTCAGATGCCCTTGAATGCAGTAGTATGGCCAGCAGGGATGGTGAGGCAGTAGCTCAGGGTATGGCTGGTCCAGACGTGAGTTTTTCAGGTGCTGCTGCTGCCCCGGATGGTCCCATGTCTGATAGAGATTTTGGGGCAGTGCTGGGAGGGGCGGATCTGTCTAGTGTGTATTTCCCCTTGGTGGCTAGCAGCAGCCCCTTTGCATGGCAGAGAAGTTGGTGGGGGAGGCAGGTGTTCAGGCTGTTGGCACGCTACTGCAACGCAAGGGTGGATGCAGCTAGAGCGGGGAAGCTGTAGCGAAGAGGAAGTTATGGCAGCTGATGGAGGCGTTGATTGTACTACGACTCACGCACTATCAAGGTCCGCAGTCCGCTAATGGTTAGTGGTGCTTCACCACTAAGAGAGAGGTCGAATGGGCCATGTTGACCTCTTTTCCTCTGATGGTGATCGGGTTGAGCTGTACATATAGTTCTACAAGTTTACATATGTAAAATGAAATGCAATAATATACAGGCCCTAACAGTGGCCAGTTTTAGTGTTTCGAATGTGTCCCATACTGGTGGACGACCAGAGGCTGAGCCAGCCGGCAATCACCGGCTTGTCTTGCCAGGGTGACAAAGTGCAAATTGCCGGTCCCAGTGCCTGAACCTGGTGTAGCAGTCTTGCGTGCAGATACTAGTGTTTCACAACTGTACGGTCAGAATGGCAATGGTGTGCTGTGATATGGATGCTGCACTGCTAGAGAGTGTGTATGTTGCCAGTGGGTGTTGTAATCGTCTCAGTTGAAGGTGAAATTGAAGCTGTAGCCCCTTTTTATTTGATGATTTTTGGTCAAGCCATGTATACAGGCCAGCATGTTCCGCTGTTGGTGGTTCAGGAGGTGTCACATCATCTGTGCTGTGCGTGGGCCTAGTATCTATACTACAGATTACAGATTACAAAGTATACTAGTATATAGTAGGTAAGCCGTCCACTCCCTTGGCAAACATATGCCGAGAAGTGAAGGGATTTTGCCCCTTCTCTGCGTCAGTTCTCTCTCTCTCATCTATATATGCTGTCATAAACAAAAATGTGTCTCTATCTACTACTCCGTCAGTATCTGCAAGACGGGTTTTGCCCCGCCTTCTGAGAGAAGTGCACACCTTACCCTGCCCCCGGCCACGCTGTAATCGCATCTGTCTCTTCAGAATATCATTACAATTACAACATTGACAACTAAATACATACATACATACGATACAATGGGATAACAATAAACGGCCAGATTTCACCATCTCCGAAGTACCGGTAATTATTGGCTGGCCCTTTAGGGCTAGACAATAGCGGTAATATCAAATTATTGCAAGAAGTTCGATGAACGGTTCTTCGACTTCCACGACGGTTCTTCGAGCGCGCAGACTCGGCCGGTGCTTTGAGCGCTCAGGAGACGTCGGGTGTTGCTCGGGAGCCTCTCAAAAGGCACAGTCCAGTTCCGCCAAATGCGTAGTACGGCCTGTCGAAAAATGCGCTTCAAATATGGACCCTGCGCGCCTGCAGCGAAGATGTTCGGTTGTGGTTGGCCCTTCAGAAGTAGAAAGCCATTCAGATGAAGCAGGTGCAGCCTCCTCGTAGCATCGACTGCAGTAATGGTAGACCTTACGCGTGTGAGAAGGCTATGGGACAACGAGCTACGTCAAAGGCGGTCCAGGTCCTTGGCAGCAAAGACTGGCCCGAGAGAGCATGACGGGAGGTGAGGTCCGCGACGTGTTCTGAACTCGAATGCTCATTTGAGAATAGCGTGCCATTGTGCGAACCTGGCAAGTGCGTCGGGCTGTGCATAGGCTATTCTGTACAGTGCCCCGGGCTTTGTCAGGTGCCCAGTCCAGTACTCCGAAAGCTTGTCTCCGTGGCAACAAAGCCAAGTGCCAGCTGCCCATGCAATGTACCACAGTTTGTTGGCCGTTCATACAGAACGCGACACAGCATTGCAAGGTTGTAGCCAGGTGCTGCTTGCTGGTATTTTACATGCTCACGGACAGACGCCTTGCTCGAGCTCGTTTCCGCGACAGCTGGCTGAGTTGTATGAGGCACATCTAGAAACATGACCTACACCTACAGTCCTCGCTGTAGGTACCAAGCGTTCCTTCTTGCAAGCACGCTATTCGACACCACCGACCATCGACGATCCTTCCTGCACTAGGTACACGGCATGATGCCAAAAGATGGAGCCATCCTACTTTGATATGCAGGACTACTATTCACCATCCCCAATACTCAGTGGCCCCTCCATCGCGCTAGCACTGCTGTCATAGCGAGAGTGAGCAGGAGTGTTCATGCATGTCACTTGCAGCAGCGAAGCCGGTTGTGCCCGCCCTCGCCCCTGGATTGTTCTGCATTGCATGCTTGGAACAGCTCTCAATGTACAAATCTTCATCAGAAGCCCGTCCTGCCCCACCTGTGTCCTTTCACTGCAGCAATAGAGTGCGATTTGCTAGTTGGCAGCAGCAGTCCACTTAAAGCTAAGGCTAGCATCATATCAATTGTGTATATCGTTTCTGATCCCATCCCATCTCATCTCGTCTCACGTGCATCGGCAGTAATAGCACCAGTTCCCTGGTGGCCCCATAAATTCTAGGGCCAGCCGACAAGGTGCGTCGGGCTGTGCATAGGCTATTCTGTACAGTGCCCCGGACTTTGTCAGGTGTTCATGGTCCAGTACTCCGAAAGCTTGTCTCCGTGACGGTGGCAACAAAGCCAAGTGCCAGCTGCGCATGCAATGTACCACAATCTGTTGGCCGTTCTTACAGAACGCGAGACAGCATTGCAAGGTTGTAGCCAGGTGCTGCTTGCTGGTATTTTACATGTTCACGGACAGACGCCTTGCTCCAGCTCGTTTCCGCGACAGCTGGCTGAGTTGTATCAGACACATCTAGAAACATGACCTACACCTGCATTCCTTGCTGTAGGTAACAAGCGTTCCTTCTTGCAAACTCGCTACTCGACACCATCTACGATCCTTCCTGCACTAGGTACACGGCATGATGCCAAATCATGAAGCCATCCTACTTTGTTATGCAGAACTATTATTCACCATCCCAAATACTCAGTGAGCCCTCCATCGCGCTATCACTGCTATCATAGCGACAGTGAGCAGGAGTGTTCATGCATGTGCGTGCAGCAGCGAAGATGTTGTGCCCTCGCCCCTGGATTGTTTTGCAATGCATGCTCGGAACAGCTCTCAATGTATATAATCTTCCTCAGAAGCCCGTCCTGCCCCACCTGTGTCCTTTCACTGCAGCAATAGAGTGCTACTACTCAAACTGCCAAATGATTTGCTACTAGTAGTTGGCAGCAGCAGCCGGCCTGCATGCATCAGTCCAAAGCTAAGGCTAGCGGTATATCGTTTCTGATCCCACCCCATCTCGTCTCATGTGCATCGGCAGTAATAGCATCAACTCCGTGGTGGCCCCATAAATTCTAGGGCCAGCCGACAAGGTGCGGTAGCAATTATTACTTGCTTACAGGAACAATCCTTCGAAATGGTAGCACATCAATCATCTGCCAGCAATCAATACGTGGCATAGAGATGCATGCACAACCTACTGACACGGGCCCTCTCTGATGCGCAACCGGCTGATATTTTACTGGATCAAAGGGCAGATATATGTGTACAGGCCCCACCGCGGTTGTGCAGAAAGAGTATTCGCTAGAACCCGAAAAAAGTGTGTGGGGCCTACACCACACCTATCCATCAAGGACACTCAGATGCTCCTGTACGGCTTACTTTGCCGCCGCCCATGCCGGCCGCAGGGAGCTTGAGGAGGGCGCTCATAATCCCAGCAGCAACTGGCAGTGCAATACTGCCACTGAAAACATGCAACGGCAGTACCCAGCCCCACAGCCAGGGAAGGTGCGGTACAGACAGTTGCAGACCATGTAAAAATGGAAACTACTAAGGTTCGGCAGCTGCAGGGGGCAGTGAGAGCCTCTGCTGCGCCGCACAAGTCAAGAGAGAGGCAATTGAGAGCAACACACATATCTATTATTATTACATTTCATGATGTGCCATAGCAATAAGTGCCATAGGCCCCGCACCTCAAGCTGTCACAAAGAACAGCGAGGTGGAACAGAATACGGGTAAACTTCGACATGTATGACAACAAATGCCTAACTAACATGAGGTCCAGCAGCTAGGTCAAACTATCACCCAAAACCTCCACTATCTAGCAACCAACACATGATGCTAACCTCCCCTGATCGATGCAGCAGGTTTCCATGGCAGCGACTGATTAACTAAACCGCCGCCCCTCATTGCCCACAACATGCCAGACATGCAGCCCATCTAGTATCCAATATGCACCAGCCCCAGTTTGCAGCAGGGGAGACGTGCCTCAATTTTTAAGATCCAGATACCGGCCCCACCTCCATGGAAGACAGCAGACTATAAAAGATGGCTATGCCCATATCGTACATAACACCACATCCAGCCTCCAAGCCGAATGAAGAACACACCCATAGAAACACGTCCATCCACCATCGATCAAAGTGCAGTACACAGACCTCTTCAGTGAGTCAAGGACGTTGTGCCATCTAATTAAAGGGTGCACTCCTTCCTAATCCACCAAAGGAAGTACCCCAATGGCACCCCCAGGAGTCAAGTCGCGCCAATCACCCCAAAGGCTGTGCTGACTGAAACACCTCTGCAACATCTAGCTCTCCAAGCTTCAGAACGCTAAGCTGCTGGCCAAGCTAAAGCTAGAACTGGATTCCCTGGGGCCCGTAGGTGTAGTGTCTATCAGGGGTATGATGGAGCAACCCAATCCAGATCAAGCACTGAGTCATGGAATTAACCCACCATCTCGAAGATGCACCAAGCATGATAGCAAGCACTAAATTACCACAACAACGCATCCACACAGCAAACAGAAGAAACATCCACTGACCCTGCAGTGGGTAGCCCCATCAGTGATCATCTGAAAGAACCAAGTGGCAGCTAAGTAGCAATACTGTCTAGGATTAGGTTATAATCCTAAACTATAAACCCTAAGCCCTGAACAATAAGCCCTAGGCTGAGTAAGAAGCACTTTTCTCCCCCCATTAGGCTTCCCTAACGTGTCCCTCTCCCCAGCATGCAGGCAGTCCCAAATAATATGATCATGCACTCCATGGAAATGATCAAAATCCGGATGAATGCTGCTTCACTACATTGCAGCATTTCTTTCCCATGTGGCCTCCCCATGCTTCCCAGCTTGCACATGGGAATACTATTGCAGCAAAACCCGCGCAGCATATCAGCCAAAGTGGCTACTGCAACCTGAGCACAAACGGTACGTGCCAGGATACTCCAAGAATCCCCCTGGATGCAGCAAGAGAAGTACGATGGGACCAAAGCCCTCATAGACTACTAGACTGCCAAAAGAAAACCACATAGTGATGCAAGCATTACACAACAACACATCTGACAGGTCCGCACAAGTTAGTGGTTAGGAGCTCCAGATGATATGACTCACTCGCTGGCTCACTCGGCCTTCGAAAGTGCCATTCCCTAGTTCCGAGTGGCAGCTTCTGCTTGCACCACCGCCTAGAGGCTAATGGCGCAACTTACTTCTGACACTACCATTATTACTTCCATGACATGCCATAGCCAAAAGTGCATATAGGCCCCGCACCTCAAGCTGTCACAAAGAACAGCGAGGTGGAAATGTATATAGATACTGCAATATATTCCTCTCTTCGCCCTAACTTGCGCCTCTGGCCACAACTAACAACCAGAAGTCTTCAGCTTTCCCCCATGCCCAGCTTCCTCTGTCTCAATCAATCAATCTCGATCAATCAATCTTAAAAACCATCAATTAAGCTGGAAGACCAGTTATGCCAATGGCCAAACAAACCCAGGCCCCTAAACACAAGGCTCCTGATCATAATCGCCAAGCCGCATAACAAATGCGGTGGACTTGCCCACACACAAGCCGAGGCTAAAAGTGACAACACAGCAATCTTCCATCTCATGCAATTCATCAATGTCATCTCAGCATATGCAACCAACCTCACTCTCTAATAAAGCAGGCAAGCATGGGGCATACGTGTTGCTGCAGCAAGTAATCATAATATGGCAACTAACAACATGGACAGCCCCTACAACAAAAACCGACCTGCTCTGCAACAGTGTCCCTGGGGTCCCCAACGGCCCTGCACGGCCCTGCCGGCGCACAAAGGTCAGCAAAACGTCTGGGGCTGGGCTCCTCCTTTGCTCACAAGTAGTGCACCGTGGACAAGAGGCCAGGCAGGGTGGGGCGATAACATAATATGCTCCCATCTGAGCATAACAAACCCTCTGCACCACCGGAGAACCCCCACCCCCCAAACTGGAGCCTTGCTCGAAACCTAGCTGCTGAGGTTATAATGCAACAGCAGCCTGCGTGGCAAGGGTTTATGGTTTACCCTAAACCCTAGTATAGGGAATAAAAGGCAGCGCACATGGCTGCCGCAGACCGAACTTCAAAGCAGAAGCTCAACTGCAGCTCACTACATGCAAATTGAAGATTAGCAGGGTCGGCGGCTGCCATAAGCCCGGCACTTGGGATAATACATTCCCAACCCTCACTCACTTGCCAGCATGGCAAAAGTGTGGCAGTATTAACCAAATCACTCTATCACCAGCTCTCCACATATTCATCCGACTCGTCACAAACAGATGCCCCCAGAATCTCCACAATCTCCTCAAAAGATGGCCTTTTAGACGCATCTGTATCCCAACACCGTGTAGCTAGGCGCCGATAAGCAGGGGGCGGCCCCGCCCCTTCCGCCCACACCGGCCGACCACCTTCGATCACATGCTGCATTACCGCCCAGGGAGCAAAGGAGGGGCAATCCGGGTAGATGCCAGCCTTTCGCTCTGGGTGCACCAGTTCCCATAATAGCACCCCAAAGCTGTAAACGTCACAGGCCGGGGTCAATCGCTTCAGCTGGAGGAGCTCAGGTGCCTGAAAAGAATAGAGAGCAAACGGGATCATTAGCAAAATCATTCAGAGATACAAAGAACAATCAAAGTTGTACTTTGAGAGGATACCGAATGCCCTGTATCAACAACCATCAAACCTTGAATTCTGGTAGACATCCATCCTCCTTCCCCTCCAGTGACCTCTTCACCCCTTCTTAACTAGCCAGTATGCACATTCAACCTTACCCCCTCTCCTTCTGCTCCCCACACCAAGCAGAACTGCCCTTAGGGTGAGTGAGTGAGTGGACGCTGGGCGTTAGCCCTGCGTAGTTTTAAGGAAGAGGCGGTACTAGCACGCGTGGTGCGTTCCCCCCCTACCATGTCCTCCCAATCCATCATAAAACAGGCAAATGAACGTATATGGAGCTACCCAATGCCTGCTCTCATGGCTGCGGATGTGCCCTGCTGCTGGAGTTTCTGTCGATGTTGCCAGATCTTTTGCATGTGTTGTGAGGCGCAGATTGCCAGCTTCTGAATAGTTTGTTTCAGATGTTTGCCGCTGATGCCGAGTCTGCGGAGCGGAGCCAGAGTGTAGTCTTCGTATGCAGTGCCTGCCCTTAGGATTTAGGGTCTAGGGTTCAGGGTCCCCAAACTGAACCTTACCTCGCTCCTCCTCTCGCCTTCTCACTGTCCCTCTCCAGATCATTAGAGCCACCCTTCTGCCACCACTCTCCCTCCTCCTCCTGAGGTGTGACTGTAGCAAAGCTCATCCCACTCAGCCCCCCTCCCCCCCCCTGCCCTGGTCTCCTCGCCTCCTTCTTGATTCCCCCCCCCACACACCTCCCCTGCCCCGGTCCCCCCCTCCCAATCTCCCCCTTCGTCCTCCACCACCACCACCCCCCCACCAGGCCATTGCTCTTTCAACCCCCAATTCCCCCTTCCCCCCCACCTCCCCTGCTACCCCACCTGATGTGTCACAATACCAAAGCCCCCCCCCCCGCCGTCCCTATTCTGGCCGCCAATCTTCCTGT